>WHYT01017348.1:664238-710930 GCA_009806455.1 Tetrax tetrax
GAAGGGATTCGCACACACTGAGGCTAACTGGTTTCTAAGGCTAAATTATATTCAAGCACTTACACAGCCATTAAACCTCATGTTCCTTCACAGGCACTTTACTAGTGACTCTAGGAAGAAACTGTTCTTTGATAAGTTCCCTAGTGAACGAGACATTTTAGACTTTTCTTTATGATTACTCTTGTTTTGCCCACCCACTTACCTCAACTATAATGAGGCTATTTATGGTAACTACCACAAGATAAATTAGGACCACATTTTTAATACATACATACAAATGCAGCACTCCACCTCCGAGAGCAATCGGAGTATATAGTTCTACCATTTTCATTTGCCCCTCTCCAACCTCCTGTTGGGATTCCTGTGCCACACAGCACATGGCACCAATCAGCAACATCATGCCACACAGCTGCTCTTTGGCATTAAGACCTATGTTCCTGTTAAAACAATTAAAGCTCTCTCCTTGGTCATGCAAAATGCAGTGATTTCCAAGCATGCGTATGACACCAGGACTCAAGGCATTGTCACTGGCATACCAGGTATCTCCTAGAGCCAGGTACAACTCCAGCTACATTTATAGAAGTACTTCCACTGAACTTCAGACTAGAATGCATGCCAATTCATTTAGGCCTCAAGAAGGCAGCTACTTCAGTCCCACACTTGAGGTACAACTGGGTTAATAAGGATGTGCTTTTCAAAATATTGAGAGAAGCTAGTTTGAGATTACAAGCAGTACCTCAAAGTTATTCTCTGAGACAACTGGCAATTGTTTAAAACAAGCGGAGGGGTTTTGGGCTGACTGCAGTGTTGCAATTAGATCACTAACCTGGTGAGGGAAGCTCTTGCCCTCCTCTCCACACCAATCTGCAGCCTGTGAGCTTTTAATGACTTGTCGATCTGCCCCTTTCAGAGAAGGGACATAAATATAGAGTGGCAGATCACAAATTTAATGTGCAATGGTCAAAACTTCCATTTCTCACATTTCTTACTCTGAAGTTCAATCCTAAGCCTTAGAAAATTACCCAAGTATTGATGTCATTCTGTTTCGAACAAAGCTTTAATTTTTAAAGAGCTTTCCAGTGACAACAGTACAGTAAGAATACCTAATTAGCTCCTATTTAGTGTGTTGTGAATGTACCATAATGACCAGCCTCCATTTTTGTGTATGAAAACAGCTGAAAGAATCTCAATATATGGAAAAACAAAGCTTGGAACATTCTGCAGTGTTCACAGTAGTCTGAAACACAAAAAAATGCTGAAATCTTTACACTGTTACAATACAAATAATAAAGATAAACATCCACTACATAGTGAGCAACATGCATAAAGCTTTCGTCTCTCTTCATGGAAAATCCTATGGAAAGTGAATAAACCCACAGAGACCATTGTAGGAACTCACGGCATACCATTTAAGAAAGCTTTCTTTTATCCCAATAATTGATAACAAAGCATATTCTTTTACAACAGATCTCTGTTTTTCCTAGATACCTGCAGCTAACAGCAATTTTTAAAGCCACTCAGTCATTTAACTACGAGGCTCAACAAGGAAAGTTATCATTTAGAAAAATAAATTAGATCAAATTAAATTTGGCACCTCGCCTGCTCATTCTTCCCTGATAGTCCTAACTTTGAGTGGTTATTCTCCCTTCTCTTCAGATCCTTCTCTAAGCTCTCATCAGGATTTCAAAGTTAGATGATCAAATGTGCAGAGAGGCACCTAATTTCTCACAGCCACTTCTGAAAGCTCCTGACTAGGTCTACAGTGAACAATTTTCTTTCTCTTCCCCTGCCCCCATCCTTTTTCTGGCCTTTGATCTTTAGAAAGCACAAATGCCATTACAGTGAATAAAGTCATAGCCCACAGAGTCAATCCCCTACTATTTACCTCTTTCCTCCCTGCCCCCTTTCGTGGCCAAGACTCTGGCACAACCAGGCTCGTTAAGTTGGGCTGATACAGCAGCAGGTATCATCAGCGCTGTGACAAATGAGAATGTGTGTCAGGGGAGACTGTTCAAACAAACAGTTGGATGCTTGGGAGCGCAGACAGAAGACCTAAGATCTTGCTCTTTTTTCTTTTTCTTTCCCTCTCGGTCTTCAAAACAGAAGATTAAGTTTGCTGTGAACATGAGCTGATGAAAAGAATTCAAATAGTGCTTTGAATGGTGCCACTGGGAGCGTCACAGGAGAATTACAAATTGCTGCTGGAGACACCAGTCTCCCTTTACAGAAAGTTAACATAAAAGTACACATATCTTCTTTCTATAAGGTACTAACTTGTAAATTAACCTTTAATGGAGTATAAATGATGTCCTGAAAGAACTGCTTATGCAGCTATATTTATGATCTAGAAAATTGCAAATATTTACAAGATTATAGGTGTTAATGGTCTGTCAAAAATGTTTGTATATTGTACATACATTAAACCTCAGTTTAAGACCACCCTGCTATAAAGACCACCCCATTTCTTGTCCCATATAGAATTTCACTTTGATTCCATATATTCCATTCCTTATAACGAGGCTAGGCCTCAGCACACACCCAAACCGCTCTAGACAAGGACCTTCTCCTCCATAGGATCCACTTATTTTACCCTCTGTTTCCAGCTCCTGGGTGCAGCTCTCTACCAGCCAGCATTATCACTGTTGCTCACCTTCTGTAAGAGATCTGAGGAACATTCCAAGTTGCTCCACTGCTCATGACACACTCCAAAGGCAAAGCAAAGCTGGAGGAGTAGTCAGATACAGACTTAGCAGAACCACACAACACTTCACTGCAATACAAGCAACAAATCCACCTTCCAGCTTTCCTGCCTCAGTTTCCCCACCCCAGTATAAGCCAGTCACACTTTTTAATGAGGCATCTTTAGCATCACTGTATCCTCCCCTAAGAGTCATATTTACTGTTCAAGCACAGGTCATCAATAAAGCAAACAGATAAACCAAATCCTGCTGTCTGGCCTCTCTTAAGACCTCTGTTTCCAGGGGCTTCTGCTGCTGTCCCCACAGCAGGTGTACCCAGCAAGGGCTTTCATCTAGCTGGTAGAGCAAGCCCCTTCCCCTGACCCAGCACTTCCACAGCAGCCCCCTACTCCCCACAGCTCTCTCCCAGCTCAGCTGCTTGTTGTTCTTTTATCTCACCACCTGGGTGCAGCTAATTAATCACATCTGGGGCTGCACACCCAACTCCTTAATACAATATTCTCTCCCTCTGGCTCTGTAAAATTTAAACTTTTCATTTCCTATACTCGGGTCTCGGGTCTAAGGTTTCTTTTTTCACTATGCTCATTATTTAAACTGTAATTTTCCTTACAAGAATTTTTAATTGAGGTTTTCTACCGGTGCTACAGTGAAATAAAAAGAAAACATCCACTCTTTGAGCAAATTCTCTATTTGTGTCTGATTTAATTTTACTTTGGTAAATAATTATTAATATATCTTTCCCAGACATAAGTTATAGTGACAATAACTTCAAGACAAGCTATTGAATGTATTTGCTGTTCAAAGCGAGCAACTAACTTGTCCTCTGATCTATTACAGTTTCTTTTCTGGGCAACTGAGTAACTTTCTGTTCAGAAATTTGATTCAGACTTCCGAATTGAACTTTATTTTTCTGCCAACATTGTCAAATAAAAACTGTTGGAATTTGTCAGTTGTGATAGTGAGATTTCAGAAATGTCAAAGTTCGAGTTTTGAAAGAGGAAAATTTTTTAAAATGTGGATAACTACAACCAGTTTCTTACTCCAAAGATGTTACATATTTTAGTACTCACTTTAGAAAGATCAGTATATTCACCATAAATACAGCTGGAGAAAAATAAATATTTTAGGAACAAATACTTGGGCCTCTGCCCAGGTTTTATTACAACAGATTATTCTCTTCTGTAATTTATCATTTGCTGTACATTACCTTGCTCAATGACTGTCTTTAGGACAAAAAAGTCAAAGAAAAACTTAAAAAGGCTCTGTCCCCACTGACCTCATGCACATTTTTATTGATATCAAATTGCTCTTTTTTTTTTTTCCTTGCCATTTTCATTTTTATACCTTCTAGGTCAGATCTTCAAATGATGTAAACTGGCATAGACCTAATGGTTTCAATGAAACTATCAGAGCTGAGGATCTGACATTAATTATTGGGGATTTTCTGTTATCCAGTGAGATAAAATAAAAGCAGTTCCTCTCTTAACTTGGAAACAGAACTATCTGTAAACTAATGATAGAGATATGTCTTAAGTGAACTGCTATTAGGAAAACATTAACTTCTAAGATTTTACATAGATCTTCAAATTATCTTATTATTTTTATGCCGTAATGCATGTCAAGAGAATAATAGCAGTTAAATTTCTCAAAAATTATGAAATATTTAATTTTCTTAAAAATGCAGAATTTGCTTGGATAGCTCAATGAAATGATGCCATTTCAATTATAGTGTTGTTTTACACACAATGAGCTGGCTTATATCGGTTTGGCTGCTAAGAAGCAGCACAGCAAACAAAGCTTATATATAATTTTCAGTTTTCAAGTAATGTATTTGACCTGGGTTTTTTTTTGTCTGGCATCATCAGATACTTCATCAGATTCCCAAGTATTCCTCTCATCCTGAGTGCACAGTTTCAATAAGTCTCCTCTAAGTCTTCTTCTAAGATTAATTGGTCAAAAGAGCTTTTTATACAAGTTCCTAGATAAACTTCAGAATTTTATTTTTATAGTCCTATAGCTTATCTTCTGGTTTTGGGGCATCCACTGAGAAGAGATCAAAAGCCCAGGATCCCTAGCAGATCAATGAGAGCTTTTGTTGCAAGCAGACACTGTACATGTTGTACAGCATCTGTGCTTCTAAGGGGCATTTCCCATGTAAAGCCAAAGCATTATAAACTATGTATTTATAACTGTTACAGAACAAACAAAACCTCCACACAATAATGAGTTCAGGTCCGTGAACTTTGAAGCCTCTAATATTAGCTTTCAAGGACAAAGACAAAACTCCAATATCTCTCTGACTAGATACCTGAGACGCCTCTTAATTTTCTCTGATCTTCAGAGCACTGAGCTATAAATTTCCATGAATATAGTAGAGTTTCTTCCTGCCAATACTCATACTGGAAGAGTGTTTTCCACCAATAGATGGAAACATCCTGATTTACCATATGTAAACATATGTATTTGTGGATAGTTTATATTATTTTGACTTTTTCTCTAGTATTTTTATTTGGAAGTGTATATCCCCGTCTTCCCCGTAATACTTATGCAGACAGTGATCATGGACCGTTAATCAACTAGTTGATTTCACCAGCAGTTAAACGTCTGTGTGGTTCTGAGCCTTCATGTTCCTGCATTCAAGTTTTCCCTCTGTAAAAGAAGAATAAACAGTCCTTCCTTCCCTCTCCACTATATGTTCATGCTCAGGCTGTAAACTCTTCAGGGTAAGAATTCTGCTAATAAATGTTGGTTTAGTGCCTACTACAATGGGTATCTGCTCACAGTGGGGTACTACTATGCTACCAAAAAAAAGGTAAATATTACTGACAGTAAAAATACAGCTCCTCGACTAAAGGTGCATGAAAAGAATTTTGTCCTATAGGACATCAAAGTTCTTAAAACTTCATATGTCAAGTATTTCCATCTGAACTAAATTAGTTTTGTAGAACTAAGATTTCATGGCAAATAAAAATAGTATATCATCTTAATAAAAGCATCATGTGCAAAGGGAAAATAAAAGCAAGAAAGATATAATTTTATAGTACTCGCACAGTTCTTCTTACTCTGAACTGAAATTCAAAACTACCAAAAGAAGCAGCCATCAGCAGCCACATAATCAATCTGCTGCAAAGCTGGTGCTGGTCTCCAGCTTATTTGATACAAAGGACAGTGGAAACAATAGGAAAGTTTGCAGGAGTGTAGTAAATAACTCTAATGCTTTGAATTGCAAAGGGTAAGCAGCCTACCAAAAGTATTTATCAAAGTCAGATTGGGGGAAAGAAACATCACCAAAAAGAACAGTGCAAGCCAGATGCTTGGAGATTAAATGGGGTCAAAAATGCAACCCTAATTTTCATAACATCCTCATAAAAATTCACGGGAAGCTGCTTTCTGAATGTGTTATGGAATAGATTTTTTTGAAAATTAAAGGGGAGTTGCAGAGTGAGATTCTACTGAATAAGGTCAGAATTACAGAGGAAGGGAAAAATAACCTGTTCATTAAATAAAACTGAGAACATAAAATCAATACCCAACAATGGCTAAAAGCAGCTGACAGTTATGTCTAGACTTGTGAGATCAGATTTACATCTTTCAATTTGCACTTCTGTCCAAGGTTCAGATCAGAGTCAGATCTTTAACCCCTTCAAATGTAGGAACTGGAATTATAGCGTACAAGGGAACCAACATACTTGACTTTTGTGAAGTCCCCAGACTTGCCCCTAAATATAAATAAAATAAAATAAAATAAAATAAAATAAAATAAAATAAAATAAAATAAAATAAAATAAAATGCTCTTCTAATGTTTTCGACCCCTGTGTCTTTCCCTCTTTATTACTGCACACCATCTGCACAGCAAACTGAAATCACATCATTGAAAATCAACACGATAGAGATTAAAACGGTTGGTTTTGAGTGGTAGTGTTTGAAGCTACTCAGAAGCATAGAAAAGTATTTAGCTGTATTGATGATTTTAATTTTCTTTGAAATCTCAAATTTCAATTAAAGTTCTTTTAAAAGGTTCATATTTACTTTTTTTATCTGATATACAATGGGTTGAAAATGAAACAACAACAAAAAGATTTTTCCCTCTACTTTCAAATGTAGAAATATTGGATTGAAATGTTTTTGAAATGCTTTGAGACCTCTTAGTTTGGGTGTGGGTTTTTTTCTACATTAGACAACAAGATTCAATTCAAAATCAATTATTCACCTCCAAAAATTCTTATACCATTCGAACTGACCTGTTGCTTGTGTTACCCTAGGAATTTTGAAGTGAGTGTTATTATTTTTTTGCTATTATACGTAATAATAGGACATGACACTATTCCTGTTTTCCCACTGGGACTAGAGACCATATGATTCAAATACAAAAAATCAAGTAACCTGAATACTATCAAAAAAGGCTCACGATCAGACCGGTTAGTGGTGCACAAAACTCCATTTCCAAGTGAATTTCTAGAAGCAGAAGCATTGGCACAATGCTGCTATGCTATTTAACCTACGAGATTGCAACTGCATTGCTGATAACCTGTACGCTCACAGATCTGTGCACTCTGGTAAATCATCACTGAGTGAGCCAAGAAAGGTGTAATAAATAAATAAGAAATCAAGGGGAGGATGTGGGTAGGGGACTAGATCACACTCAGATTTGTGCTGCTTCTTCATCCTTCAGTAAGGAGTTCCTTCAGCTTTGTTCATCTAAACAAAGTAAAGTCTAGGAGCAATACGTGCACTTACAGTACATGCATTTACAACCTTGCACTTTTTAATATCCAGAAACCCCAGCGTAAAGTCCATTGAATAAAACAGAATATGTCCCAGGTTATTTCTATGAAGTACAGACATTAGCAAAGAAAGAATTTTATTTTCAAGAAAAAACTGGGATGGAATCCCCCCACATGCAAAGGCCAAGATACTGGAGATCTCAAAATAGTAAATCAAGTCCATGTTATTCAATATCTCTTAAATTCAATGAATGATAAAGGCCATTAGAAATTAAAGAAAACAGATTTTTTTTTTTAGTTCTTATGATGCCCTTTAGCTGCCATTCAAAAAGCCATCTGACATTTTCACTTACCACTAACAATTCCCATGCCAGCAGCACTAGGACAATGCCCAAAGCAACGACAGGCATTTAATTTCCAGGCTTTGATATTGCAAAACAATGCAGCAAAGAGAAATGAAAACTTAACAAATTGGTTGACAATGTTCTTTTAGACTCTTCCCTTTCATTTCTACCATACCAATTTACCTCCTGCTGACTTGCAAAAGAAACACAGTATAATTAATTTGCTTTAGTGGACAGTGAAGGAATACAGAATGCAAGTATGAGAACCATAGCCTTGCTATATTTTGTCTGACAGTTTAAGCTGTAATTATTATCTGCCAACAATTTGCACAAAAGCATAATTTCTAATGCAAATGAATTCTTGGAAGAGCAGACAATGAAGTTTTAAACAAGTGAAAACCAGCCACATCTGAACATACTGGCCATACTCTTTTTGTAAACAGAAAATGAAATAAGTTGATATGTTGATAAGGCATCGGTATAAATAAACGGTGCACAGGAGTGACTCTGTATTTCCATCAATAATTAAAATAGTCTACCATACGTATAAGGATCTTTCTTCTTCTATGGAAATTCGGGAACAAATTTTCTTCTGTATTTCAGAAGAAAAGTAATTTTAAAATAAAACTGCAACGGAAGCACAAGTCTAACTCTCCCGTTCAAAGCCACAATGTCTGTACAGCACAGTTTACGTTTTGTGTTCTACAGCCCATGAACAACACTCTGCAAATATGAACCCTGTATCACATATAAGTCTAACACTTCTGCAAGTCATCAGACATAGGGCACACACGCTGCACAGACTGTTCATGATCACATCACCTAGTCTGAGGAGGAATTCCGGATTAATATGCATGCTTGGAGTTACTCTGTGGCACGTGCACATAAAGGCTGAAGCACCAGAAGCACTTCCACTGAGAGCAGAGTTGACTTGGGGTGTTTCTGCCCTCCCTCATCTCTAGTTCTGTCCATACAGTTACAATTCAGTGCCCTACGTTCTGCCATAGCAACGATTTGTGATTGCAATTGTTCCAGCTAAACAGAAGACATAGCATTCCCGGGTTCCTATAATAGCTCCAGATTGAAATGCTTACACATATGCTATGCCACACCTGAGCAGCCAGCTCAGCACCTTCAAAACATCATGTCAGACCTACTGCACAGAATATAATTGTTGTGCAAACGAGGAACACAGCAAATCTTCTGTGGGTGCAGGAAAAAATAGACAGAGCTTGTGGAGCAGGTGGGACGCTTCCTGAAAGACTTGGCTTACTGCTTGAGTGCAGCCGGAATTGAAAGCACGTGTGTGGTAGGGCAGGTTTGTCCAAAACTTCTGGAAAGTGTCAGATCTGTTACAGACAGATCACAAGCATTTTGCATGTGCGCTTACTCAAACATTTCTTGGAAGAACCACCTTACTACAACTGTCACATGGGGACAGTCACCGATGCTCCAGTTGGTCTGCTGTGTTACCAGAAATCCTGCATAAATGTTTGAACATGGCAAAATGTTTGAAGCTAAAGTTTTTATCCAGAAAGAGGAAAATCTGGAGGTGTGGAATCCCATATTTCTTCTTCAGTAAAGTGCAGTGTGAAGAATTGTTTCTCAGTTGAAATCCTTGAGTCACTGTAATGACTATAATGTTAAAACATGTTGTACTAGTCTGACACATGACCGAAGTACAGCAAGCTGAACATTCCCATACTGGAATTGTGGGATAATGGACATGGATACGACATGGACAATGTTCCCTCTAACTGTGAGATACTTCATCCCTCTCCCTCCTTTGCTACACTCCCACTGCAGCAAAAAGGAATCTCACTCCTTCTCCTCTGCTCTCCCTCTCAAGGGATTCAGCCTTTCCATAAAATTGCATGTTTGATTCAGAACAATGTCATTGACTTTCTTTTTTTTTTACAAAAACGATAGCTTATTTTAATATGAATATGGCGTACCAGGGAAAAGAGTCCACAGAGGTTATGACTTAAGCTTAAAAGCTGGTACAAGTTAATTATTCTTCTTGAAGCTAAAACAGCTTGGAAAGAGGTTTGCTTTGACAATCATCCCTAAATCTAAAAACTTGGCTGCAGAGGCCCGTAGTTTACAGTCCTTCCCACATTTTTGTCTGTGAAGCAACTAGAAATGCAACTTTGAACCTATCATGTGTACAGAGGAAACAAAGAGATGATAAAGTCACTATTTTTGCCAAATTCGTTCTGCCCAATGTGCTACTTTGGTGCTAAAATACAACTGGAATGATGGTCTCTGCAGGAAAAATTAGAAACCTGCTAATACTCTTGCTAAGGAATTTGCTGTACCTGCACATTCAGCTTACCCACTTAAAACTTTGGTGGTGCTTATTCTCACATCCAGGGTACGTGGGCTCAGATTTCAAGCAGTGGTTGAGCTTAAGAAATAAGTAAGCACATGGATGGAGAAGCAGTGTGGAATACTGGATAACACGCTGGGTTTGGGAGTGAGGAGACTTCGTTTCTATTCTTGTTATACGACCGTGACCAAGTCGCTTCCTGTTTCTCTGACCCCTTCCACCCTCATCCATCATCTGTCTGCACAGCAAGCTTGCTTTCTTACATGCAATACCTAATAAAATAGGGCCTGTAGGTGATCCTGTAACACAAACAATATCTGCACAGTGCTTCTTGCCTGTGTTTATTAAGACATGTTCCATCCTTGATATTCTATGTTTATGATTCAAGAGATGGCAACATATAACCATCAAACTCACAGAAGACATCATAATTCCCAGGGGCAAAACAGTCTTACAAGGATGTGAACCACTAATGATGACAAAAGCTTTTTGTTTCCTTTGTAGTCTGTAAATCTTCTAGTACATATCAGATACAAATATCTTTCCAAGCACCAATTAATATCTTTTGTCTTACTTATTAAAGTGTGTGGAAGAGTTAGTCTCTGGCAGTGTATATCACTACTGTGTCTGTCTACTATTCTTTACCCATTGTTTAAACCCATAATTTCATACATTCTATTTCACATAGGGTTTGATTTTTATGGAAAAGGCCATCAGGAATTACTGGTACTTCAGAGTTTAATTTTCCCAAACATATTGTAACTTTCATCAGCAATGTGAAAAGGGAACAGAAGTTAAGTGAATAAAGTGAATACAGAGAATAAAGACTGATCTAAAAATTGCATTACTGCTTCCTAAAAGATCTGAACAATAAGGAAAATAGGGAAAAGCATATGAAAGAGAGTTGGAGCTTTTTCATTATTATCTGAAGACAAAAAATACAATTTTTATTACACACACACTTAACTATCAGCTGCCATACAGCTTTTTTTGAGCTACATGCCAGCTGTGATCAAACCATAGAACACCACGGATAACAGCTGGCAAATGTAACACACACTCCCTGGTTAAAGTTCATGTCATCGGCAGAGTAAAATGCATAGCACTAAACCCTAAAATGTGTGTAGGATTCTGCTCTTGACCCTGGAAAGCATTAAGCACATTATTTTCTTTAACCCCTCAGAAGTCTAAGTAGTTCCACTAAAAACAATGAGGCCACTTACTTACCAAAAATTAAGTGGAAACTCAGGTAGGCTGCTGGTTTGGGACCAGCACACTTTGCAGATCCAGCCACCAATTCACATCCTTGTTTTTTGTTGAAGGCAATCAGATCGCCCAGCTCTGTAGAGAGCTTGATCCAACAACCTACAGGTAACTGCAGAAGCAGTAGCTCTGTGAAGGGGAAACGATGCTGCTACAAGCAGACGGGATAAATTCACATAGCAGTCAGACTTCAGTTAGTACCAGTTAGGTCAATCTTGCTTGTACCCCTGATATTATAAATATGCAAAATCAGTAAGGGTCTAACATGTCAAATAATATTAAACAATTTGTAAACCCAAAGTTTTTCTGAGAAGAGCTCAGCTTCTTGAAATACACAGCTTTTAATGGAGCTGAGAAGAACAATTATCTTTCATCTGATTATAAGCATGAGAATAAAAGGATAGAAGCCTAAACCTAATGAAAAATCTATGCTGAGTAATAAGGTGATTAGTTTATATACCCCAAGTATGCCAAAATACACAAAGAGACTGTCATAAATAATCATCAAACTTCCTTCTTTAAGATGGAATGCCCATAGCAAAATTAGCATTAAAGAGTGAGACAAAATATTTTTTTTTAAAAACAGAAAATGCCTGTGCATGGCCATATTAGTGACAAGGTTTCCTGGGCAGAGCTGCATGCGTAGGTCTCCCCACACCAAGTTTCAGACATCCCCAAAGCACAAGTTGCTATGTATGTGCTGGTGAGTTGATCTGCCTATGTACAGCACCTTTTCTCCAGAGCTTTGACAGTTCAGAAATCCTGAAAAAATACTTCAATCTCTCTTTATTCTGCTCCAATAGATTCCCAAGTGAAAATAATCCAGACTCATTGAGTAAGAGTTGTCATAGTTTCATGTGCTGTCCATATTATCTTACTTTTTTTGTTTGGATAAATACATTTGCTCACTCACTAATCTCATACTTGAAATAAATAAATAAAAGTATAATTTATCCTAAAATTTACCACTTAATACCCCATTCAAGTAAATGTCATGATTGGAAAACGCATAACAAAATCTCTTTTTAAAACATAGTCTCTTTAGAACATGACTATTTTACATGTTTACGTTAAGAAGTAGAAAATAAAGCTCAGCACAGCCATTGAATGGGAACAATCTTAAGGCTTGTCCGCGCAGGAAGTTAGGCTAAATTAGCTGAAAGGTGTGAATTTAAAGTGCATTAAGGTAAAGTGAACTACAGGCACTTTACTTCTGAATGAGAACATTCACACCAAGCTTTAATGCACTTTAACTAATATGCTTTAAAATCATATCTTTAGTTAATTTGTCTTAACTTCCTGTGCAAACAACTCCTCTCGAGTACTTACTGAGAGCCACAATATGGATTGATGTGGGTATATTTATGAATATGCCTATTAACCTTAAGCCTCTGAGTCAATAAAATTTGGGATGTTAAATAAAAATAAGAAATATGTCCTTGCATGAACTTCCTAGTGCAATGAGAGTGCAAACAGTCCTAGTGTTCCTAGTGCAAGTATATCATTAATTTAGCACTAAATTGTATAAAAGTATATTAAGTACCCAGAGCCAGATTTAAAAAAAAGTACTTGGGTATTGTAACTGACTATATTATGAACGAATTCCTGAAACTAATGAAATGTAAATAAATAGAAAAGAAAGCTATGTTTTATTTAAATACAACATGAATATTGAGATTCACCAAGAAGGACTAAATATAAAGGACTCATATTTTAATTCACTTTACAAAAAAGCAAGGAGAAAAGGCTCTAAAAGTCTTTCTTCTCTGAGAGATGTTTGAAACTCAGGGTTATAAAGGATGCCTCAAATTATCCAGAGAAAGCAAAACAAGACTTTGCCTCAGATAACCTGCGAAATCAATACTAACTGTGTTTTTGCTGCCACTGCTCAAGCTGAAAAAACCCTTTCAGAAGCAGCGCTTGTCGAAAGAGAACAGAGAAATACTTAACACCCCGTGTATATTTGCAGAGTGACTTACTGCTCTGACAAACCAAGGAACAATGGCCTGGCAGAACAACCACTGTTGGAAGACTGCTGTTGTGCTCTGCAGACGGACACATCGAGCTCAGCTACCAGGAGTCCAGCTTGGAAAAGAAAAAAAGATGCCCTTTGCAAGAGAAGGGAAAAAATCTGTTTTTCCAACCAAGCTGGCAGACTGACGTGTGTTCTCAGTACACAGGCGACCCTGGATGCAGCCTAACGTGTTCTCAAGGTTACGCAGAAGCCTCCTCATTCCCCGCCAGCGAGCCTCCAAGTCCTTCCTCACTCTTCAAAGGCTGATGAATAGCACACATTTAGTTCAAAAGGGAAAATATAGTAGTGCTGAGAGCTTTTTTTTGACTGATGACTTAGAGAATGGGATACTGGACCATTTTAAAGATTCTTTTTAAAAAGAAGACTGCTAAAACAACAGCACTGATGGCTGCTAAAGCATAAACTTTTTATGAAAAAAAAATGCTTTTCAGCATACACCACCTTTTTCAGTTTATCAGTTCACAAAAGGCTTGACCTGATTCAAGCACTAGAGGTTCTAATCGACTAGGCTACAAAGGAATAGAGATAAAAATACATCTAGAAGGTGATATATAAATAAATATTTGCATTAGCCTTCATAAATACTGTGAAATACTGAGTATTAGTAGAAAATTGCAATTAGTTAACAGAAGAACTCCATCAGTTAAAAGCTTCCTTAACTGCATTGATAATTTTGCTCTTAGAATTTTACACAGTAACACAAACTAAGAGTATTTTATTAACCCAGGTGGCAAAGCTACAGCCATTTACAGTTCAGCAAAATGTAAGCGATTGTCCTTGCTTGGGCATCCTGGTGCTATGTACTGCACATTACAAGACACGTTCGGTGATGAGAATATCCAGGTCTTTTTGCCATCTTTTCCTGAGTGCAGACTGTTGCTTAGACAACATAGAGCCCTATGCTTTGAGTCTCAGTTAGGACCACAATCCTCTTTTAGTTCCTCATGTTTTCTGATTCACCTAACTGTGCAGCCCATGCGCTGCTCTTGAGCCCTCAGTACCAAAACAGCCTTTGGACAGGTTTCCCATAGCTCAATGCTCTACATTTTGAGCTGTCAGAGCTTTTAAATCATGGTTCATTTTCATGATGAAAGCCAGTCACAAACTTAATCTCTCATATACAAACCAGAAAGGCTAACCATTAGGTTAAGAGTCACAGTCAAATGCGGTGAGAACGTGTGTGGCGAAATTGAGCTATTTGTCCCGTAGCCCCAGTTCGTGTGGTAGCTTACTGCTCTCACATCTCACTCCGTACCTTCCCTTCATTTCCAAGGGGTTGTCTTTGAAGCCATTAATTCTGCTGTATGTCACAGAATAAGTCCAGGAGAAAAAGCAGGTGTTGCTTTTGCCACCACTACAGCAAATGCAGACTCTCATTAGGGGGTGGCCTCTCGGTGTTTTCCCTGAGCAGCGAGCACTCACCGAGTTGAGCTACACAGACAGTACAAGCTTGCAGGTGAAAATGTATGATCATCTGTTTGTGCAACAGCATTACATAGTCCTAAACTTGTGGGGTCCCATCATCTTTCTTGTAATTTCCCACAGATCAGACCGTGACTATGCTTTAAGAATTTTAGCTGATCAGAAGCTTGGCCATTTTATACTCTCAGCCCTTTAGAACCACGCCTCTAAACAGGCTTTTTACTACTGTGGTAAGCAAGAAACAGTTCCCATCTCTGACACTGTTCATTATGTCTTTCTCTTCCCCTTCTTTGTATCTTATGGAGTGGGAAAGTTTGCATTTGACTTTTTAAGTACTCCTCCCTCCCTGAACTTAACAGCAGAACATCGCCGTCCACAAGAACTGAAAAGTGGGAGCTGTATTGTACGGAGACCCAGACTCTGCTTGGACTACACTTGACTCAGTGCAAGAGGGACAGTTTTCTCTTTTGCTCAGTGATACAAGTCAGGAGCATAATGTAATCTATAAGTTGTGCTGCATCAATCCTGATCACCCCTGATATCACATCCTAGAAACACAGGAAAAGCTTAAAACAGCAAAACCATTAAGAGAAAACGCACCTGAGACAGGCAGACGTGTCTAATTCATACCATCACGCTACAAGCAAAAACTTCAACTTCAGTGATTATGCCTGAGACATTTAAATGGTTTTAAATTATAAGTCTAGCAGAAGTATTTTTCTAATAATAAGCCATTAATTCTGGCAGTTTCAGACTGTCTGAATCTAGGTGTATAAACTGTAGCTGCATCAATCAGTGCTGTGTGTCTGGCTATTTCAGGCATTCCTTGTTAGTGTAAAGAAAGACCAGTTTGTCCACCAAGCACAACAGCAGCTGAGATTCCCGTTGATTGATAACTAAATGTGCCGTAGTGAAAATATATTCGGATAGAGCTGGAGAAGCAGGCACAGCAAAGACGTAATGGGGGCGGAGGAAGGAGAGATGAAATTGGCCACAACAGGAAATTCCTTCTCAGGAGTCTTCCAACTAGCTGACAAGATGGATTTCATTCCTGCAGGTAACAGTGCCTTTATATTTAATCTTCTACAACATCTGCAGCCATGCAAATTCTTCACTACTCTATATGCAAGCTCAACTACTGAAAAATTGTTCTTGCTGTTCAGGACACTTCTCCACTGTATATTACTGCTGTTTCACATACAGAGTCCACCAATGTCAACAAAATTTGTGTGTAAAGACAGCATATATATAAAGGAAAGTTTTTCTGCCACTTGAAGAATCCCTTGTTGATCACAATTAGTAAGCTGGA
Organism: Tetrax tetrax; assembly: GCA_009806455.1. Taxonomy (NCBI): domain Eukaryota; kingdom Metazoa; phylum Chordata; class Aves; order Otidiformes; family Otididae; genus Tetrax; species Tetrax tetrax. The sequence continues at coordinate 680,365 of WHYT01017348.1, forward strand.
AATTTCTGAAGTCTAAAGCAGTTTATCAAGAGCTCTGTAGTATTTATTTCCAGAGAATCAATGATTTTTGCTGTTAAAAATTGGCAGAAGTTCACAGATGTCACAGTATTTAAGTTGAAGAACCTTATTTTAAAGGCTTTACAATTCTAGCTAGGAAAGGAGTACTTTCTGCTGTAAATGTCAGTGTCAGTATTACACACAGTGACAAGTAAAACTCAACTAATTTTCCAGTTTGGTGAAAATTTCAGGTTTTGGGTTCTCAGCCAAATGTCTGTCTGAACTTCTGAGCTTTGACAGCCTGAAAAACAAGCTAGAAGTTTCAGAGCAACAGATTTCCACCATTTGCAAACTGTGAAAATCTAAGCTATAGAGCCTTGACAAAATTTAGCTTGGATCCTGATTTTGCAGATCAAGTAGGCTAGCATCACTACAGCAGTTAGTAACACAACATTAGAATCTCCTATTACATTACTCTCTTTTCTAACATTCATTTAACCAGCATGGAAAGATTTTTTTTTTCCTCCTGTGCACTAAAATATTAAAGTATGCACTTAATTTTTAACAGACAGAGTCTTTCTGTCAATAACATTAAAGTTTAAAGTGCAACAAATGCTTATCTGAGAGGCAGATAATCCTGTAAGGCAAACGCCGTGCTGTCAGCTCTGTTGGCAGACATGGTGAGGAAGACACACTGCCTTCACTTCAGGTGTCTACACCGACAGTAAATGCTTCCTTTGTTGTCAAAGCCATGAGCTAAGCATCTCAGTGTAACTGAGGCTGGGTAAATTTGGATGTCACCTACCTCCAGTGAGGTGAGCCTGGGCCCCCCATTTTGCCACCAAAGCTAAGTGGTGTAAATACCTTCTGTGGTGAAAGTTAATTACAGTCCCAAGGGCTGAACCATGAATTCACAGGTATATCTGAAAACAAATTTGGAACAATCTTTTGATCCTTGAACACATTTAATGAAATGCAGATTTCTTGATAATGCTTGAAGACTTTAGATGCAGTTTAAAAAGATACTTGAAAGCATGAGTCTTTCTTTATGAGTGGGAATTCACACAGCCATTTCAGCACAATTAAGTAATTTGATTATATTTAGGCATGTGCTGAAATATCTTGGTAAGCTAATACCCGAAAGGGGAAGAGCTGTAAATACAACATCAGCGATGCAATTTTGAAATGTTTTTGTAGTAACAGCCAGATTCAGAGCTCAACTTTTCAAAGCAGAAAACTGGGAAAATAACTATATTGAATTAGTTTTCACTCTGAAAGAGAAAAGGCCTATCAAGACAGCTTATTTACAGATGACAGTGAAGCTTTCATTCTTATTCCAGTTCATGAATTTGTGTTCTCATTTTTTATTTAAAGTTCTCCGGCATTATGTTCTCTAATCAGTTATGAAAAGCACAAAAAAAAAAAAGAAGTGGCAGAGCTTTATGCTGTTGAGAAATCAGCCTCCTGGAGTGACTTCTAAATAAAGGAAAGAGAGCAGCCCTGAGGAGAAGGACTTGGGAGTGCTGGTGGATGAGAAACTCAACATGAGCCGGCAATGCGCACTTGCAGCCCAGAAAGCCAACCACATCCTGGGCTGCATCAGCAGCAGCATGGCCAGCAGGTCAAGGGAGGGGATCCTGCCCCTCTATTCCACTTTCGTGAGAACCCACACAGACTACTGCATCCAGCTCTGCAGCTCCAACCATAAGAAGGACATGGACCTGTTGGAGAAGGTCCAGAGGAGGCCACAAAGATGATCAGAGGGCTGAAGCACCTCTCCTATGAGGACAGGCTGAGTTCAGCCTGGAGAAGAGAAGGCTCCAGGGAGACATTATAGTGGCCTTAAAAAATCTAAAGGGGGCTTATAAGAAAGACAAGGAGAAACTCTTTAGCAGTGCCTGAGTTGATCTCTCTTGCCTAACTGGGGAAAAGGAGTAGAAAGATCCCTTTGTCTTTCCTTCACTCAGAGGACTGGTAACAAGTCCAGTCTATTTTGTTATTTCCCTTTTTCTCTTCTGTCCTGATGTTTCCAATTTTGCAATGAAAAGCATTCCTTTCTCCTTTCCTAGAACAATTTTTGTCTTGCAATATTAACCTTGCCTGGTGCAGAAACAGGCGCAGGTGAATAAGATCTCTTTTGCTCCTGTTCGCTGGAGGCGATGAATCCAGATAAACCTGTGCCTACGCAGGCAAACCCTGTTTTCTCTGTGACCAGGACACATCTGTGTTTCCTGACAGCCTGCAAGGATCACTGAAGACTGATGTTACTGGTACTCAAATTTGGGGAGAAATATCTCACTTTGCAAAAATATACCACTGTCCCATGGCCAAAAGTCAGACCAGGAAATGACTCATATATTTCACTGTTGTTCAAAGGGCAACATTTTGCAGAGGAACCTATGAGATGTAGTTGTCGGGGTTCCCATTAAAGATTTCAGATGGCTGTGTTTGATCATTAAATTTCAAAATCACAAGCAAAATAAAATTTCAAAGGGAAGTGTAACACCTTGTTTTTGAAAAGATCAGATCGTAACAGTTAAAACAAAGACACACTCCGGTGCCTGGTTTATGTGAGCCATTTTTTATCTCTGTATTCCTAGTTACAATGAACGCATTTAAGTGAGCCAGAGAAGATGGCTGCGGGGCCTTTAGGTCCCGCTCCTGTATCAACAGCACTCTGCTGAGGGACAAATGCCTCGGTACACTGAGACAGAATTACATTCCAAAATCTTCTCCGCTTTTGCCATACACAGGGGCTGCATTTAATTTTCACAGTGGTTAGCAAATACTTTATTTTTACCACTTCATCCTGACATATCTGACCAAATATGCCCCATACAAGTGCTCCCCAAGCACTATCAGGCAGATTAGGAGAAACTAGGTAAAAAATGTATTTCATTTTTAAACCTGCTATACAGATTAGTCAGATGCAAACGGGGGTGGTCTGCCTGCCACCAGTGATTGTCTTACAGAAGATGAAAACAAAACCACAAAGTTGTTGACAGTCTATTTTTATATTTCTACCCATACAAGTTTGGTCATGGCTTCTCTAAGGATGCATAGCTGTCCTCGTTTGAACTTGTGGGAGATGTCAGTATCCCCTTTTATGGATTGTGTTTCCTTTATATTCAGCCAGATGGAAACTTGTGGGTTTTTTCCAGCTTTGCAGTCTGGATTGCAAGCTGGGGTTTGCTCTGCTTCTGCCTGTTCATTTATTTCCATTGCATTTGTCTACCCAGGAAATAACTGCAAAATACACTGGGACATAAATTTACAGTGTATCAATTAATTTGCAGTAATCCCCTCTTAGTCCACTCACCACACCCCAAATCCTTAGTCAGTGCAATAAAGTGTCTTTACGTACTGAGTGTTCCAAGTGACCACACAGAGTTGCTGCACATGCTAATACACATAATTTGACACCTGAGCTTCCTTTGCAGCAATTTTTCTATCAGCTGTTAACTATCTTCGGTGACATTTCAAAAATCTCCTGAGACAGGTGTATTGCGTGTCTGCCGGTTGCATGTTAACAATCCAGTTCTTCCTGTACAAATCTCAGAGTCCAACCTTTCAATGAAAAACTAAAGTGAATCCCAGTAAGGACAGATTTCTAAAAGCCACTGTTTTAAAATACTTTTTTTGTTCAGAAGAATAAGCTCTTTTTTATTAAATGCCTACTGAACTCTCAACACTCGGTGTTCTCTCACACGCAGAGAGCATTGTCACCTCTATGGTAGAAGCCATTATTAGTGGCTACAGTAAGAACTTTCAAAGGCTGCCCTTTCAGATTTAACCAAAGAACAAGCAACCATTAATGATGGTTTTTTTTTCAATTCTGCAAAACAGAGAACTATGAACAAAAACCGGAACTTCCAGAAAGGAGAAAAAATCTGGATCTTAAGAAAATTGCTCTTATTCTTGCAATACAGAAGTACAAAGGAAATAAGAGAGAATGTGTTGAGAGCAAAGACTGAATTATGATTTGTGGAGATCCCTAACGTTACAGATTTTGGATTGGGGAAGGAATATACATTAGGGACTAATTTAACTTTTTAAAAATAAAACAATTTAGTAATACATGGAAACATGGCATGCATTTCTGTTATGTTTGTTACCATACTAGTATTACATTTCAGTTCTTGCAGGGAATACAGGTTAATAACTCCAGTTGAAAAGAATATTGTTGGCAAGCTGAAGGACACAAACTAGTTATTCTGTACCCAGTACAGCAGTCAGCATGAGACACTTCTACCATCATCTGCAGTTGGTCAGCTCTAAAACATCTAATTAAAGCAATTATTCTAGACTTTAATTGTTTATTTTTATTACTATAGTTATCAAGAGGCCTCTGCTGAAACTGGGCTACATGCTGTACAAACACTTAGCAAGAGAGAATACTTTCCCTTTCAAGCTTTCAATATAAAGAAATAAGACACAGAGGAAACGGCAAGGTGGTAGTTACATGTGGGTTTAGTTACACAGTGGTGGAGACATGATTAGCAGCTGTCCCTGCTTAGTCCCATTCTGGTGTCTGACCAGTTGGATGTCTTGGGTTTTATATATAATTTCAATCTTTTTAAGCACATACACACCATAAGAACAGTAAAATGAAGTATGAGCTGCTATTTCAGCTACATTACTGGGTACTGGAAATTTCAGGATTGTGATCCTAAAGACCTTGTGGTTTTTAGCAAGACAGAAAATATATTATCAGGTTCATAAATGAGATATCTATTTAAATAAGCTAATCAATTCTGCAAAACATCCCTTGAAAGTTAAACTTGCAGCTCATTGAAATAAGCTGAAAACTTCCATTAATTTCAGAGGCTTTTGGATTATGTTCCCTTTCTGTCCCAACAGAAACCCTTTATAATATAAATTTGAAATCCCAAGATAAGTGTAAACCTCCTATTTAAGAAATGTAGTGGCCTAACTAACATGAAATGAACAATCTAGCCACTTGTTGGGAAGTCGATCACTGTTGAAACCTGGCCCTGTAAGGCAACTTTGTGAGCAGGATGAAAGTCCCAATAAAGCTGGCTAGGCACTTTGAAAGAACTATGGTACGCTACGCATTTTATTGCTAACATGCATCAATCAATCAGCATCCTGAAAGCAGTAGTCTTTCTTAGCTGATTTAAAGCAAGGAAGCCCAATCGGCACACTTAGGAGCATCAATAGCTGATTTTGATGAGGTAAGAGCCATGAGTAGGTGTTTGCAAGAGTAAGGTCTGAGACATACAATTTACAGAGAGTTTGCCTGGTTTACAACTAAATACACTTTATGTCAACAAGTTAAATAAAAAGTCTAAAAGATTACCTTTTTCAACAGTAATATTAAGCTCACCAACAGTTTTCAAAAGAAAAAATCACATGCAAAGATGACTGTGCTTATTCTCTACACGCCGTTTCTCAGTGCCGCACCAAAGCAGGGCACTGCTATCACCTTTCTTCTCTCTACAGACTCCCGCAGGGGAGTGAGTTTTTAAATAATTTTAAATGTTCACTATTAATCATCCTTATAAAAAGCATGCCAGAAAGCTGGACAGTGGTTCATTACAAAATAGCAGAGACAAAGAAATAATTAATATCTGTAAATAATGTTCAGCTGCGAGATATGAAGATTGTATAAAACCTCAGACATTTATCTCTCATTCAGCCACCTCTGCCTGCAAAGGCACGCTGTGACCAGGCAGCCAGGTAGAGTAGGAAGTAATAGGCTAAAATATTTTTACTTTTCCCATTACCGTCCTCCTACAGCCTCTCTCCTCTCCCTATTCCAATTCCTCCTTTGTTTCCTGAATGATGAATCTAAATATAATCTTTACTGGCTCTATAATCAGACTGTGAGGACTGACAACGCTCGGTGTAAATGGTACCACTTTCACAGCTTTACTATTGCATACTGTGGGTTTAAATAAACAGCTGTATGAACACAACAGCAGATATCACTTGGAGAAAGTCTTTTGTCATTCTGTTTTGCTCCCTTAAATAGAAAACAGCAAAGAAATACTGTTGTTCAATAGGGACAATAATGAGACAGGATGTGAGCTGTCTGGAGCAATGGTTATCATCAAACTGCAGAAAAGCAGTGACAAAAAGAAAGAACTACTCAAACCAATCTTTCCCCCCACTCTGTTTTTCCCTTGCATTGCTCAGAATCTGGTATGCTCTCCAAAACTTCATCTGCTGATCATCTTACGGAGTTTTAAAAATGCCTAAAACGTCATGCCTAGAGCATGACATCATGTAAAATCACACGCTTCAATGTAAGACATCAAATGCTGCAACTCTCAGCCTCTTATTATTCTCTAAATTACACTGAGTTATTCTTTCATGTACTGCTGAAAGGAACGATTATTTAGCTAATATAAACTCTAGTAGTTCAACTGAATTTGGTAGTGCTGAAACACGTCCCAGCTGAGGCTCTATCCTTACCCCTGGGAACACTCAGACAGCTCCCTTTCTGTCCTAAATGCTCAAAATAAATACAGATAATGAGGTACAAAATATATCTTATATAAGAATATCCTGGAAAACAGTGAACATATAGCTATTATGGCACTTCTAATCCCAAATTGACCACAATGGTCACGTTCAGGCAACATTGGTCTAAGTCTTATAACTTTGTGCTAGAAATCTGAAGAACCCTTTAAATAGACAACAGAGAGACATCCAGTTGCCCAACGATGTCACAGAGTTTCTTTGTACACAGTGCTGTAATGAAAAGCAATCAGATTATACAGAAGGAATTATACAATGGAAGTCACTTCTAAAATAATCAATATTAACTAATCAGATGTGGGATATTTTATAATATATCAGCCCAGTTAGTTTTCAAAAGCCCATAACAACCATCATCTGTTTTAAATTCCAACTGAAACAAAGTAAAATGCTATGGTGATTATTTTTAAAGAATAACTTTGTGGCTATATATTAAATAAAAATTGCATGACTACCTTCACTTCTGAGCTAAAAAGTATTGTCACACCAGACAGAATCCAATTAAAATGGCTAGTTCTTTTCCATACTCTTGCAATGACCATACATCAAATTTTCCATATATAAAATGCTTAATGATATATACACTTTTCAAGAGGTAAATGGCAATTCTAACTCAACATTAACTTCTGAACAAACTTGATACACTTCATTATAATATTTTTTGAAATATAGTCATAATTTTAAATATTATTACAGAAACTTCCCCAAGCACTGTAATCATACATTCAATTAAATATTTCAAACGTTTTCCTTTGCTTTTCAAAAGTTCACTGACTGCATATGTCAACTTCCACAACATATTGTTTTAGTCATTAAAATGTTGGACCTGAAAGTCCTCTCTATTTCAAGCGACAACCTGACTGATCTAAAACTTAGTTTGGCTACAAAAAACATGGTGTTTCAGTCTGCATATCTACTCTCCTTTTCCAAAAGAATTTGTTACTCCCCTGGTGATGCATGAAAGCTATTGTACAATCCTGCACTGCCCAAAAAAGAGGCTATAGAATCCGGCCTATACAAGCAGAGATTTATGAAGTGGCAAATATTTGCTTGAGACAATTGCTGACCTCAAAGGAACATCTTCAGGAGACCAGGCATGCTGAGCGTTGCCATATGATTCACACAAGGATTAGCTCTGCACAAAAGCTGCAGCAACTTTGTATTTAGAAGAAATTTGGATTCAGGTACATCTTCTCAGCTTGGTTCCATGTGAAATTTAAATCCAAAGATCATTAATTTCAACATTGTCAGGATACAAAAGGAAAAGGAGACATTAGCCTTAAAAGATTTCGAAAAGGGTGTTTTAGGATCCCTCTGCAGATCTCTGTCTTTCTCAGCTCACTATGTCTGTTAAGTCAGGAAACTAATCCTCAAATCAGATTTGAAATTATAAATCACAGTTTATTCTGAAGACCCTCCCACTCAGTTTTTCCTACAACTGTCCCAGGTAATAGACCAGAGTCTGAGGGATGATCCCATGATACGGCTATTACAATTCAGAACAGCTTCTCTACAGCAGACTCTACAAACACATATGTATGTGCTTTTTCATAATGGTGCTGAAAGAGTAGAGAGAAGGCAAAAGAAATAAAAGACTTTTTTTTTATCCATTGAATGAAAGAATAAGAGAAAAGAAGTACGAAAAGGCAACATCTACAAACAAAAACTGATACAGATGTAAAATCAGCTTGTCATAGGACGAGGAGAAAACAGCTCCACAAATCCCATTACTAAAGAATTAATAGAAGAACAAGATTGAAAATGAGGGCATAAGGAAGCAGTACTGGTTCTCCATAGGGCTGTCCATTAAAACTCTATTGATAACATTCAAGTACAGAGAAGAAACATTAATCTAAGTCTTCTCATATATGTGATATTTGTGAATTTGGAAAAGCTTTGAGACAAGGCTTGTTTATCCAAACTCCTTGCTTAACTCTTTCAGAGTCCCACCTACTCGTGCACTTTAGAAAATATAAGTGTGCTGCTCATTGCCATTAAGTTTTTAAGTACATCTCATTGTTATTTTTACATCTTAAATGCTGGAGAATATTTTTTTTCAGTGAAAGAAATCTTTGGGCTATAACACTTTCTGGTTGTTTATTCAGTACAGTTTATGAAGTATGCCTACACATCAAGCTAACTTAATGTGATTATAGCAAAATTTGTCATAAATGAGCTAGCAAGGATGACATTAGCAGTGAAGACATGAAGGTACTAGATTTAGTACACTTTAGAAACTAGAGTGCTCTCATGGGTCTTTGGAAAGCCTGTCTTCGCATCAACCTGGAACAAGCTAAACCCATTGCTGCAGTGTTTTTACAGCTGCTGTTACCTCTGTCAGTAGAAGCACACTGGCATATGCTGCAGTAAGAATTGTGTTTGGCTCAGGGAAACAATATGACTAAATGGCATGTCGGGGCAATGAAAGATTTGGGGCACTTTGTCTACTTTAAAGGCCTCCTTCTATATAAGCAAGTAGCTGGGCCATTAGCCCCATGGACTAATTGGCATTTGACCCACATGCATCTCTCTAGCTGTGTTACAAAGTTTGCCATGCAGACATATCCAGTACTTAACAAGGACACAAGGATAAAGACTCTAGCTGCTTTGCTCAACAGCTACAGACTATATATGGTCACCTGTCCTGGCTACTGAAATCCTTTAGAGCTGTCTGAAAATGCCAGACCAGTTCCAGGATTGGAAACAGATGCATAAGAGCCATTCACAACTCCTAGGTTTTCTTGGTCTTCCCACAAAAGACACTGAAAAGTCTTTACAGAAGGGGATGTCCGCTGCCTACCTTATGCTATAGTAATGTATTTTAGCCATGGATCAGATGACTGGTAACAGGTTGCTAGGGGCAGTATCACACCAAACTGTCACACCAGTCCTCTTTTCTGGGCTACGATATAAAAAGTCATGATCCATGCATAATCTAAAATATTATTTGCTTTTTAGCCAGAGGTATCTTGGAGGAGTTATACCTGCTGATCTTCTAATTAATAAATCAGACTGAAAAAAAGAATTACTTACATCGTAAGCCTTGCCCTTTAGAATTCTTGTTATTTACTTAGTTTCTAGATGAAGTGATCCCTTTGTGTTTCTTTCTTATCTCCAGATTTCTGAGGATGCTTCATTTATGTTTGCAGTGCACTTCAAATGCTTGCATGAAAATATAACTACTTCTAATAACAGTACAAACTTATTATATCTGAAGCAACTCAAAGTGCTCTCAGTGGCTTAATCATAAAAATTTCTAACAGCAAGCTTGGCAAAAGGACTGGCATTTTTGTTCACCTGAATGAAAATAAACTCTGCCCAAAAAGATGGGGTATATGATGAACAAGGGAAAACTGCAGAACTAGACACCAAATGGGCATGGGGGAAGTAATCAAGATCAATCTGCAATTACTTAAAATCTTTGCTAAAAAAAAGCCCTAAGCCCAGGATTTTCTTCACATATTACAAGATACACGTATTGAATTGTAATTTGGAACTCAAACACTCTCTACTAAATGTAAAATATTTTAATCCTGTACCTTAGCTGGTATCACTGATTCATGCAGCAGTATTGTTTGAAGTAGAACATAAAAGGAGGGAAATAAAACCACAGATAGAAAAGAGGAACAATTCATTTCACTGACATTACAGTATTGCTGTCATCTTTATTAAGCACAAAAGCTAGAATTATTCACAAAGATGCAAACATGGCAACTTTTCTTAATTTAAATTGGAGCTAAGAGACAAATTGTCAATTACAACGCAAAAGGGATTATGATGACTGTCTGAACCTGAGATAATCTAGGAAAAGCTCAGTGGAACTGGGTGCTGTGCAAGCACTTAGCAAGCGATATGCAGAAGGTTGGCATTGCACAAGGAATAGGAAGAGCAGTAACAGCACGTTACTGACACGGCTGTGGATAGCTGATGCACGATACTTCTGCAGCTGCTCCGTGCATGTAGTTATCAATGACCACTTTTTCCTGCAGTAATCACATTTGAAATAAGAGCGACTAAGTTGCCTATGGTGGTAAATGCATTCACTGTCACATTATGAGCCTCGTCTGTGAGTGTGGAATTAAAGGAAGTCTGCATCCAAATGATCAGCACTGTTTGTCAAAATACGAACTCAAATGCCTGAATATTAATTCAAATGTGATAAAAAATTGTGGTCAGAAGAACTCTGTACATTAAATTAGGAAGAACTGAGAGACAAATTCATCCCTTATGCAAGTCTTGACCTGAAAATTGACTTGAAATTGGATTAATTCAGATGTTTCTTGTTAGGTAAAATGACAGCAAACTTACAGAGTTTATGTATTAGGCTTTTCCAATGGAGACTGGCAAGAGCTCTGGTAATATGTAACACTTTAGGGACAGCAGAACAAGTGTGTATTTCAATATATACAAATATTAAACTCCATTACTTTATAGTATGCTGAATCTCACTGAAACACAGCTACAATTTTACCAATGCTACAGTTATTTTGAGGGAAATAAACTGCTCTATTTCTGTTATTTACACAACAGTACACACAAATTTTTATGCATATGCGCATGTATATACAGACACTGCATGCACATATCTCCTCTTCTGTTCCCTGAAGAAAAGCAACCAGATCTATCTAAACAAAAGTTAATTGAGTTAAATCTTCAATAAAAGAGCAAGACTTTATCTCAGATTCTGCACACCTTGTCATTAATTTCAAAAGCAAATATCATTTTCCCAAGCAATAAGGTATATTTCCACAGTACTTTACAGTCCTTTCAAGATCCTCATGGAATATCATCTCCATTTAGTGGACGGGGAAGGAAAACAGAGAGGTGAGGGGAGATGTTCAGAGCTATAAAGGAAGTCAGCAGCATACTAAGGACTGGAACCCAGTTGTGCTAATGTTTCCAGATCCTGAAATCCTAAATGCAGACATACAATCCTACCAGTAAACAAGGTAAGCATCACATTAGTACCCCTGTTTCAAACGTACATGCCTACTGGGAAGTGCTGGACACTTCTGGTTGCCAGCCAGCAAACTTTCCCCCTCCTCAGCGTGAACTCTGATTGCGTGCCAGTTCACTTACCCATGATTATATTTTTTTCTGTCTGATGAGCGTAGAACAATTGCCTTTCGAGCACTGGTTAGCTAGAGCCGGAAGAACCGTTTGCCTCCAGCCCAGCTGTCGGAGTCTCCATGCAAGATGCTGTGCAAAATGTTGAGTTAAAAGAAAACACGAGTAGGGGGAAAAGAGAGCTCTCTGAGAACCTCCACATGGTTCCTGTTGCTAAGGGAACCACTCCCTTTGTCTGCATAGGTTAGGAATGGCTGCTTCGTTTGGAGTCTGTCTCTTAAGTACGGAAAACAGCACAACAATTTCAGGAAGGAAAAAATAAAAAGAAAACCTCCAGAATATCTTATGACCAAATAAAAACTGAACCATGAATTCTTACATTAAAATTAGCTATTAATAGTTGATTTGGGTGACTCCAAGGAGACTGTAGAACTCATCTGTGCCATCTGATGGGACAATACACCACTGCACACAGTTTAATTTAGTTATTGTAATCAGCTTTTGAGATCAAGGTAGCTGATTACAGAAAGACAGATCAAGAAATCAGATCCAGTTGACTACAGAAAAGGGAGACAAGAGAAATACAAGCTTTTAGTAGGTATTCAGGACAAACTATAGACGAGAGATGCCTTTACTTTCATAGGCTGCTATAAAAATCCAAGCCTGAATCTTTAGCTCTGTCCTCTGTGGCTGCTCTCCCCTGCTGCCTCTTGTCCCTTGAGCCCAGCACTGCCCTGCCCATGTTCCTGAACCTCCAGATTTTTGAGAATCTACATTCTATACAGGCCCGTTGGTCTCGGTCCAATTCAGCATATGGAGTTAGGCATCTCTGTTTCTTATCTTTGCCCATCCCTGGTTTTAAGGAATATACCAGATGTGTACCTCTGGATAAAGGTGATTTCACTGCAAGTTCAAGGTCCTACAACATGAAGGGCTAATAGAAATTGTCATGAAGGTTTGTACAGTGGGAACAGAAACACCGTGAGTCTAACCTCAAACTTTTTGTTTGCATTGAAAAAATCAGCCTCCTTATGAAAACTTACAGCACAAGATGTACAGCACAACACAATCATATTGCACTGTCTTTCAGGTGACACCAAAACTAACATCTCTAAATACTGTATTTTTTTTCCCGTGGAATTACTTGTTTCAATACCTCCATATTATGGGATGGAAATGGTCAGATTTGGATCCAGACGCAAATTTTCAAGCATAGACTTATTTGAGTCTTCTAACACATCCAGAGAACACTAATCCCCAGTCCCCTAATCCAGAGAACAATCAGAAAAATGTGTTACATTATATCTGGATGAACAGACAAAAGTTCAAAATCTTAGATGATGCACTTCTTCATGGAAATCAGATTTTTCTCATTCCACCAGAGAGCAGCTGTGAGTGCCTGCAACAGTGGAGAGAGGTTAGAACTAGTTCAGCCTTATGGTAAAGAGCTGAGCTTCACTTTGGGCAAGGTAGCTGCTGAGGAAAGTCAGTGCCAGTGTTATTCCATTTTCTGGAGAATTGAGCTGATTTTTTTTTCCCCTCAGTCAGATTGTTGCTCTTAGAGAACATGAGGCAGATAACAGTACGAGACGTCTTTGCTTACACACCACACTCCAGCACTGATTCTTTGACAGAAAGGCCTGAAGAATTCAGCTGTCACTTCATTGCACATGTTGAATTGTATTTGCAGCGTGATATGTGTTGCACAACCCCTCCCTTTTTCCTCTCACCCCAATGAGTCAAATAAAGCAGTCAAGATTGCTTTGTAGAGAGGCCCTTCTGCTCTCCTTTGCAAAAAGATTAGGAGATTAGAGAGGGCAACTGAGAGTTGAATTTAGGGACATTAGAAAGCAACTGTTAACATACAGGTTTCTGTTGCATCATTTTTAGCAAGGAACAATTAGTATGAAACCAATTTAAAAGTTTGTGATTTTATTAATCTTAAAATTTCCTTTCAGAGGATTAATTTGAATTGCTCAATCCTGCTGTATATGTGTGTGTACACAAACACACACATCCCATTTTCTCCTCCTCATGGACAGACCAATGTCAAGGTAAATGCAAGCAAAGGATTTGGGGATTCTGTGCAGCCACAGCTTTTAGACCCAAACTAAAGTTTCTGCCAATAAATCCTTTACCTACTTTATTCTGCTGCCTGCAACCCATGGAGCCTTCTTCAGCATTATTACATTGACAAGGGCAGAAACATGTACATTTACAACATTCAAAGTTAACTTCCAGCTTAATAAAAACCTTCAACATCCCAAATTAATGCTTAGTGACTTTAACAGGGCATTTATCAAGGCCTTTAACAAATGTTTGTGTACATAATGCTATAATTAATGCAGGAGCGTTTTGCTGATCATTCCCATTTTATTGCATCAGAATAAAAAGACATTGGGAGCAATTTCAGATCACATTACAATTGTATGAGAGCGCCAGGGGACAGCATCAATGCAGCATCCTGCTCTACTACACAATGCCCTCCACAAACAAAGAACAAGTAATGATTTTTTCCCTTATTTTGTCAAAGAAAGATATTTTCTATTTTAGCATCTTATACAGGACATTTAACATCTTCCTATTATTATAAAAGCAACATTTTTTGACAGACTGGCAGTGAGGCTCAGACTTGATGACCACAGTGCCAATTTACACAGCAGTGGAATTCTCCTCAGGAAGCTTTCTTTGGTGAAATAGTAAGAACTTTATCTATTACTATAAATCTCAGCTTCTTAAAAGCTCGATTGAAAAATTAACTACTTCGAGTACTGATCTCCTAAAGAGTCTGACTTTGTTATACTAATCCAAGGTATTAAGAATAATCAGAAAAGGAATTCATTAATGGCTACTTGAATCAACTCCTTTTTGTCTCAAATGTGAACACATCCCCCCCAGTCAGAAATTACCTAACACAGTGTGATTGAAGTTTATTTATTTACTTACGTATAACAAGCGACTGAGCAGCTTGCAGTACATGAAGTGAGGCTATGGAAAAGTACATTACAGTGCTCCTGCTTCAGGGACCTCTCAGTCTGAATTTCAGTATATATGCCTATTTTCTGTTTATTATTCAGCCAAAAACATTGAAACTCTCTACCCCCTCAGTCCACAGACTAAAACTTAGTGACTAAGAAAAGATTGTCTGCCACATTTAAGGTGGCTTAAGAGGAATTTTTAAAATAAATATTTACAAAACTCTAAAAATATCATCTTGTTTTGTTAAGGTTAAGTGTGTAAACATCTTACCTGTTACAAATATAGATCTTGTTATGCAATGAAAAAGAGAAGCAGATGGAGCTGTTGATAGCCTCAATGACAATAGTATAACATGCAGTTGCACAGGAACCAGTATTTCCCTTATACAGAAAATTTCTCATATTCCCCAATTATTTTTTCAGTTGCAACTTGGAATTAAAATTCCAACGTTAAAAATTTTCCATAGGAGGGTCATATTTAAAAGACCCTCTATGTAAAAAAAAAAAAAACCCTTTACTTTGAATGAACTGACATGGATTTAAATGACCTGTGAGAGTATGTGTATGGTTGTATGTGCATGTATAAGGTTTCTTGTCCACTTTCGTGAGCCCAGACTCCCATCCTTTGTGGCAGACTGCCAAACAGGCCAAGAACGTGAAGAAACTTGACTTTCTGGCACCATTCCACGTGAGATGCCGGGGAGCTGAGAGCTGGGAAAAGCGAGTGAGCTGGCAGGAAACCAAGCACATTTCCATCAAAAATTTCATTGGAATAGACATTTTCATGCAACGTGTTAGGTTTTGGTGAACTGGCATTAGCTGAGAGAAAAATGTTCCACTGGAAAGTTTCCAGCTTGTCCCAGTGCTAAGATTTTGACACTCGGACCTCCTATTTTTCATTAAACTGAAAAATGGATTTCTATTTCCCAGTGTCATGCACAGAGATAGAATATAGTTTATTGTACTACTGATTGTCTAAAATTATTTGTCCCAATATAGTCAAAAGAAGCCTTATTTTGCCATACTGCAGCAAGTGCTGGTCTCTCTCTGCCTCTCTCATGCCTGCATGCTTTTTTTGCAGTTCCCCTGCCCCACAGAGCCTTTCATCTAAATGGATCACAACATGGAGTGTCAGCGGAAGAGGGACTCAGTGGTGAGAAAACTTGTTTGTATCCAGAGACAGATTTTAATATCCATCTCTTGAACAAGATCTCTGCCTTGTTTATCGTATTAATTCAGTAGGGAAAATAGTACATCCCCACCTTGCAGTGTTACAAGAATTAATACATAAGGATTCTAAAAATGGACCCATAGCAGTTCTGACGAGTGTATAAAATACATTGTTCAACTATTAAATCGCAGAAATCACTTGAAAATAAAGTATTTAACAGTACCTTGAATAAAGATGTCACAGAGTTGTGGCACAAAACAGAAGCAGAGAAGGCTATAGCACTGGATGAACAGCCAACTGTATGTTGAATGCACACACAACAGCCCCACACACACCTCAAATATTTGATTTCACAGAGTATTTAAGACAAAAATATATATGCAAGCTTAATTTAGCCTATATGTTCCAACATTCCTTTGAATTATTGTATTTGCTTAATTAAATCTGCTGATTCACTCTCCCCTTTATTACACCCCAAATCGAGAGCTGAAGGGTCTGGTGTGTCCAGATGGTCTTCCCAAATTTCTCCTCTTTATATAAAAGACAATTTCAGCTAACAAAAAATACTGTCTCCTTTACAAACCTTGCTTCAGGTATCCATGAATCATTATGTACACCAAACAATTATTCCAGCATGGCCTTTTTGCAAATCTCTGTTCATTTTGCAATTTCTCCAAGGTAGCAAGTTGAACATGAGAAAGCCTCTGTGCACGGATTCATAGAAAAAACCCATGCCTGTAACCTAGTCTCACTGAGCCAAAACACTCAGCTCCGCTTTCAGGCACATACAGAATTTTTTAAGTTCAATCTCATGTTTCTGTGTGAATATTTCATTAATCCTACTTCACAAATTCAGACTGTATTAAGCAGACAAGAGTGGTGTATCAGTACCAAAAGATTAGATCACTTCAAAAAAATCCAGTCATGTGTTGAACAAGGGTTCCTAAAACTAGGGGGGGGCTGACAAGAGGTGCAATTCCTGCTTTATTAAAGCAGCTTCGAGGGTTCAGGATGGTGCAGGAACTGCAGAATTTGGAAGTCACACCTGGATGCCTCGTTAACTAGTGAAAAGGATAGTTAATGTAGTGCTTACCACTGCTTAATAATCAGGAAAAAAACCTCACCAGGAGCTAGCAAAATTCCAGGGACATTCCTGGATATTTCTCTGAAATCCCACTAACAGCCTACACAGAAAACAGCAGCTTACTTTGACCAGTTCTGTTCTGCTTCGTTAGTTGGTCTTCATAAACGTTTGTATAACTAATTTTATGCTTCTACTATATTTGGGAAATGTCTGTTTGCACTCCACCTGTATTTAGCATAGTTTTATTATGCTGCATAAACAGTTTTAGTTATTCAATGACGTAAAAGTGAGAGGGACATCTAACTTAGGAAACCAAGGACAATTAGTGATGGATAGAAGTGAGAAAGCCATTCTTTCTTACTCCATTCTTAGGAAGTACTACCAGCAAAACCCTAGGATAAATCACCATATGATTCTAAATTCATATTTGATCTTACTTTTCTTTTTCCAAGTAGGCTTGCAGTGAAATGTTTATGGGGGAAGTTAACATCTTTTGAACTGTGTTTGGACAGAATCCTGATCTTTAACTAAGACACACATTTTCCATTAAAATAACTGATGGTAATCTCACTACTTCAGATATTTTGCAATCTGTCTTTGTACTTTATAAGGAGGTAAAACCATGTAATTTGGCAGGTACTTTTAGAATGAAATTCTGATATTTTTCTATCCAGACCAATTCGTTCTACTGAAATCACAGGGTGGATATGTACATTAAGGTGCTTTAAAACCTAAATAGCATCATTAGAATTTAACATTTAATGAAACTTTTCACGTAAGAGACAATAAAAGCTCATTTTATTCAAGCTGTACTTATGAAATTTCTGATTTTATTGGAAAACTTGAACCAAATTCAGCTTTGTCACTGATGGGATACCGCAAAACTGGACAGTTTCTGCATGCTTAGCTTTTGAACCTGCCTCTCAGAACACTTATTCATATTATGCCCCATTCAGGAAGTGATCTCACTGGAAAATCTGAGCAAACAGTAGGACAGAAGTCGCAGACTCAAAAAGCTAAAGAATGTCCTTTTTTTTTTTTTTGCCCCTTGGTCCTCTTTTAAATGAATTTAGTGCTTGTGAAAAGAAATAGATCTACAACCCTAAAGATGGAGGGTTGTGTGTGCACAAGAACACAGCCATTTTCAGTGTCCTGACTTCAAGCTGATGTATGTTGAGTCTGAGTTGCAAGTTTGACTTACAGTCTTGGGCATTAACAGGACTTCACTCAAAACTAGAGCAGAGATAAAGCACAGATTTCTTAAGCCTGAGAGTAAATATCTATATAACCATATAGACAGTTTATTAATGAAGTAATTCATTACCTAAGCTTTTATGTTCTCATAGCAGAAAATAAAATGAACAACCCATTCTCAACTGAGCACTAATATGCAATTCTTACTACTTGTACTGTAGTAGTATCCTTCAGTCACTAGCTCTCTCAATTTTGAGCAAGGGCACCAAACTTGAGCTAAAGCCAGTATTAAACATACCTCTACAGGATTGCTGATTTGGTTTTTTTGCTACTAGTAATGAAATAAGTTTTAGTGGTGTAACAAAATAGCAGCCAATCTTGTGCTCTATATCGTAGACTAAATCCCAACTGTAGACATATTACAGTAAGTCTTAAGGAAGCTTGTGGACATTCCAGTAGCTTGGAAAAGCAGAGTTAATTCAGCTTCATGTCTCTATTTTACTTCCTGGAAATTTCTTATCCTATTTGGAAGAGTAACTCACCTCATTTTCAAAAGTATGAAACCTCTCCATCTCCATTTCAAGTTGGTCTCAATATTTCAGGGCTATGCAACTACCTTCCTCAAGCACAGTTCACAAAATTTGCTACAATAATGAAGATACTTCCCTCTCCACTGCTTGTCCCTAGAAATCTCAGTATACTCATATTAATCATAGAAGTCTTCTAAATATCAATTACACTCATCGTTTTCTATTCTTAATTCTTAATTCTGCTCCTTCCAATTATAAATTTCCAAAATATTCATGTCAATCCTTTGCAAAAAAAAAACCCCAGAATAACTGTTTGCAGTTTTTTAAAGAGCAAGAGTGGCCACAGGAGACACTTTATAAAATAGAGATTTAGAAAGTTATGCCACCCACTTGCAGCAAATTAAAATTTCTAAACAGCAGCAAAGTTCAGTGGTAGCATCATTAGTGAAACTACCGTAACATAGTTAATTGTGCTCTTTACAAAGAGCAAGTCTCTTGTACTATGTTTAAGCTTATATATAAATATAGACACACATATATTCTGGGTAAATTTACTCGACTATGCCTTATTTCTCTTCACTATACCTATTTTCTGTGCCATCACTGAGAGCATTTCCAGTGTACATATTTGCTCTGAAACCTCTGGATATCATTATCACGTTCTCTTATGCTCTTGAGTGAGATTGACTCACTTCCATCTCTTCTGTTGCTATGAAAAAGCACAGAGTAGCTACACAGCTGTCAATGAACTGAATTTCTTTTTGTCCTGTATGCATTTAATTCTTTTATCTATATACCTGAGATAGCGTGTTCTATCATCCAAGTCACATTCATATTTTACAACAACACGGTTAATTTTTGCAGAAATTTATACCTGGCTCTTCTGCTCTTTTCACTTTGATTAAGCCAGATGAACAAAATTTAAAAGTTGACTACATTTAATCCAACCATTATGACAAATGCCTAAAAAGTAAAAGTTTCAGAGAAGCAGACCTTCTGTGGGCGCTCCCATCATCAAGCACACACAGGTAATACTCCTTTCTGTGTCTCATAAAGGCAAAAAGAACTCCTAAAATTGAACTTGACCCACTCCAATCAAAATGCCACTCAACTGCTGATTGAAATATCCTTCATTCAAATCAGAGTGAGTGCCTTTAATGGCTACCCAAATGGCTGTCAAATTAAATAAGAAACAAAGTGCAAATAAATTAGCATTCCTAGCTACTGATACACTATAAATATTTATGAGGAAAAAAAGATGCTGTAATTTCAAATGACACCACAGGCCTATTTTGTACAAACAGTTAAAACAGTTATACATGCAATACTGTACTTTGCAATTTTTTTCCATTTCACATCACCATAATCACCTAATAAATATTTAAATGGACCCATTTGCTGTAACTATAAAAGAACCGTGTAAACTTGTTGTCATCTAGACACATAAGCCGCAGTGGAGTCAATGAATTTCAACAGTCACTTAATATTGCAAGCCACAAGCTACCTTAAACCTGCCAGCAACTGTCTGCCAGGAAGCTACTGTAGCACCACGGCTACCTCCTCCAACCCAGGACACGAGATTCATTATGAATGCTAGCATTGCTACTCTAATTAGGCCTGGGAGAGGTTTAACAACCATGCTACAGTCTTGCTGCTGACAAATATAAAAATAAAGCCTTGTTCAAATTAGCAATGTGAAGTGAGAAGGCCTAGAAGCAGCAACTGTCTGACCAGTAGTGAAACAGTTCTAATCTATAGTGAGGTTATTTTGCTTCATAAACTGCTAGTATGTTACCTGCAGGAGGTCTCCCTGTAAAATGAATTATAGTAAGCTATATGTGATAATTAACCGTGCATTAGCAAATATCTTGAAACAGGGGGGCTCTGTTTTCTCTGTATTTTGACTAATAAAAGCATGAATTTGTTCAACAAATGATCATTTAGGTTGTGGAATGCTAAGCATATTGGAAGAACACAGTAAGCAATAGAATATTGTAGGTGGACTAACAGTTTCCTTACAAAAACAGGCTGTTTAATAGGCTGGCTCCATACTACGTTATTCACAGTACTAAAAACCACAGTGTTGGGAAGACAAATACAATATACATTTAAAATAATATAAACCTTGTACTCCTATTTACTTTAAAAATGCCATGGATGTGACAATAAAAAAAATCCATAAGCAAGCATTTATTTCAGAAAGACAAAATCCCAAATGACTCTTTCCAGAATGTAAACAGATAGTGAGGCAATTGGTACGGTCATCTTCTCTAGAGGGCAAAAAAATGTAAGGTTTAAAATAGTCTGCATCGTATGAATGTGAAGCAAGACAAAAAAAAAATCACATTAATTTATTATGTATACTGCTTATCACAATAAAAATAAAGTGGTGCTATAATTTATTTTAGCTTCATTTACATCTTATGAAAACACATTTAACCATAACACTTTATGGAACCAAGACTGTACCAGCCATATTCTTGGCTGAGAATCAGAGGTCAGAGCCCCTTCAGCATACACAGGCTGACAATCTGTACCTCTTTATTCGTGGACTGCAGCTCAAGCGTCCAAACATCACGAGCTGCAACTCTTAACTACAAGTAATCTATCAGCTTTAACCAGATTCCATGTAGTAATGACTAAATATAGGATTTGGCCTTATCATGGGAAGATATGCAGCCTCAGTGTTACTGCGATGAACCGCAAGCAAAGAGAAATTAATGAATAACGAAATTAATGAATAATGATGTTTCAGTTCATAAATCTCAGCATTCAGAAGTCTCTCAAAACTTTTAAAATCTTTAAAACATTAGAAGTGTTCCCTAACTAAATTTAAGATAAAGCCAAGATCAGAATACACCTCTCAGCTGTATCTCTCAATTTCCTTCCACCTAGCAGAGCTCTCATCTGCCCTGTAAGACATAGACATCTGAAGTACCAGATCTTTCACTTCAGCATGCTAGGTCTGCTTCAGCTGAGGAAGGGGGTATCAGCAAGATCCCCCTGATTTCTGAGGCAGGGAGTTATCAGTGAGATGCCAGAATTATGAACATCTCTCAGACAGTAGGTCGCAGAGTAAGATAGGACACTCAGAAAGTTGGTACCTGGAGAAAACTGAAAGGGTGTGACTGGCATCCCGTGGTACACAGTCAAGAGCAAGAATGTTTCTCATCAGTTCCTTGCAGCTTTCCTTTTGAACACCCATGTGATTCAATGAAAGGATATTGGCTTGATACTGGCTTTCCAATATCTACAGAAATCCTTTTTTTTTTTGGCAGCTAGTAGATGTATGTATATAATACACAGAAATATTTTATTTCCTAACAGTTAAACCGTAGTTGCCATCAAATTACAAAATATGGGTCAACAAATTATTCAGAAAGCATATAGAAAGAAAATATGAATATTCCTTCTAGAAAATACTATATATAATTTAAAATGTACTACAAATGAATGGCAAACATGTTTCTTGAAGATTTGTTGGTTTTGTTTTTTTTTTCCAAAAGGCTACAGGTTATTTATCCTACTTACACTACAGAAAGATAAGAAATTATAAGAAACAACTTGCACTAATTTAGCTATCATCACATTCCTCCAAGAGAGTACACAGGGTTTTTTTTTGGTAAATTCATAAGTGGAAATCAGTTGGAAAAAGGATAAGTTTGAGATTCTATTTTTCCCTAAATCTCCATCATAAACATGTTTCATTTATGTCCAACAGCAATTTAAGTGTATAATTTATTATTTTTAATGTTTCTATCTCTCAACAACATGATTGTTCTCTACAAGTAACGCACCAGATAATTTTAACCATCACACTTTCAGAGTGACGACATGTATTCATATTATTGCAGTTAAAGTTTAAAAATCCAGTAACACTTCTAAAATTTGATTTTCAAAAACAAAACCAAACTCCTAAAAGTTGTTTTTACCATTGCACTAACCTTCAGTTTGCTAAGGTAAATGAGAGCTTAGAAAGTAGTGTGCTGTATTTTCTCAGTGGAATTATAGTTACAGACTTTCAGGCAGAGGGTAAGATTGCCCCCTTTTGGAATTTTAAAGTGTAACCGTTCAAATAAAGAATTGGGTGCGAAGCATTCCTAATCCCTACTCAAGATACGCATCTCATCAGGGATTACTTGTGCTTCATACTGTTGTATTCTAGTGTTATTCTGTGTGTGGCTTCACATTCCTCATTAGAGCAATAGGCACAAAAGAATGCAACTGCTCTTGCCAGCAACCAAGGAGGCACAAAATTTGAAGTCAGATAAAGGTAAACATATGGAACCCTCCATATGTTTATGCAGTAGCAAAGATGGAACATATGAGTGCATTCTCCCCTTCTCTGCTCTGTAGGACAAACTTCAGAGACAGTACTCTATAACTACACTCTATCACAAAGTAGCATTCTCTGATCAAATTCGCAAAGTATTTTGCTCAGTATTTTAAATAAGAAATGAAACAACTGAAGTTCTGAAAACAATCAAGACAATTCTTTTGATTCTAGATTTAATTTGATAGCAAAGCCACCCTTGGTATACTGATCTGGTGGTTGGGTTGGTTTTTTATTTAAATTTATCAGCTTTAACACCTAAATGATGTTCTTTCATCAAATGTACTTGTCCTTTAAAGAGATGTTTATGACCACAATCAGAAAATGCACAGTAACCAGGAGTTTGAATGGAAATCTGTATTTTCATTGCAATCTTATTTTTATTATTACTGTACCATAATGCCAAATATATCAATAACAATGTTACTGAAAGCAATATAATTTAGTCCTTTTAAGTAGTTAAAAATTAGAATTATTTTGTAAACTAAGCATCATTAGTCTGTTGCTTGACCAGTATCTTCTTTTAATTTTAGAAAGCTAATCTTTTTATAATGTATGATTACATTATACAGCACATTCCTATTTTTGTTTCAAAACTAAAAAATATTCCGAACTTGTTTCGGTTCAGTTTGTCCCATATAACTGGCATTACGGCTCTAGACTAGTTCTTAATTATCTTTGAAGAACTCATCACCTAAACTCTGTATGCAATATTATTTAACACCATGCTGTTCCTCTGTTTCAGCTCCCAGCTTTAAGGAATACAACATTTCATTTTCCATCTTACTACAATCAAAATTATATCACCAAAGGCTATTGTCCTCCAATAATTTAAGTATATTTCAGTCAACTAAACTAAGATTAGACAGTAATACTGGTTTACAGGAAACAATATATTTGAGCATCAGTACTGATCTTATACCCTGAGCACAATGCGATGGAGCAATGTTCATGTGGCAGCTATAAAAATAACACCGTGACAATTAACTTCAATGCAGGGGCATGAGAAACAGGCCACAAAACTTATAGTTCGGTTTTTAAAAAATAATTTAAAAAAACCCATCAGTAACATATTTTCCTGTGGTTACTATTATAATTTTCTTAATCTCTTAGATATCAAACTCTAAGGAGTGTGATGAAAGTGATCCTTATCACTTACGTATACTTTATGTTTGCTTCACAGTAAATACATTATCACAATAGTGAAGACTAGATAGTGTAAGTTTGGATGTTTTCACTAGAAAGCTCAAGTCCCAGCTTTACTGAGTAAAACTCAAGTAGAAATCACCGTTACATAAAAAGCACCAAGTGTAACAAGATGAACTGCAATGTAACTTTCCAGACTGTTTGCCCAAGTTGTTTAACGCCCCGTGTACTTCTGCTGAGGAAAAGTGAGAGCTTAACTTGAATTATGTCCTTGCTGCTTTCAAAATACATTAAACAGTTACTTAAACTGCAGCCAGTGTGTCATGCATTCCAATACAGAATATAAGAATCTACGTATTTAGTGTCAGTGTAAAGGCTTTTACCTAGAGCTTTCCTTTCAGTGCCATGAAGTTAATCACAAGGAAGGAATGCACACTCTGATGATGCTAATTAGCTTACCAAATATGACTTCTAAGGAGATCACTTAATGTGTCCTCAAGGATGCTTAAAAGCCATTTTATTAAGAGAAACACTTGGTTCCCTTTACTGACACATTCATTGGACCAAAAAGCTGTCCTTAAATAATCTGGAGCTAT
Source organism: Tetrax tetrax (assembly GCA_009806455.1). Taxonomy (NCBI): domain Eukaryota; kingdom Metazoa; phylum Chordata; class Aves; order Otidiformes; family Otididae; genus Tetrax; species Tetrax tetrax. The sequence continues at coordinate 704,965 of WHYT01017348.1, forward strand.
CTTGTTATCTATATATGGAAGAGGAATACCACAGAAAAACATACATTCTATACTTAATAACCACATTTTTTATTTTATAGTCACTGAAAAATACTCTACAAGGAAAAGGATAGGAGCAGGAGAAAATTCACTCATCCTTTCAGAAAATTTAAGTGTTGACTTCATAGGGCATATGTTTTTTACATATAAAGGGCATGAACCAGTGCTCTGGATCTCTCCACTTAATTCTGTGCTTTTATTTTACCTATTTACCATTAACAACGGTCACTAAGGAGCACTGCTAACTGATACATAGTTTTGCTCATTATTTTAAAAGTGCTTCTAAAAAAGTGTTAGATCAAATAAACTTTTTAACTGCTTCCTTAAGCTAAAAAAAAAAAAATCCAAACCCTCATTGGTTTTTCCATGGCTCAGAAATTTTTAGAATACATTCTCATCTTTGCCATGTTTTAGAATCACAGAATGGTTTGGGTTGCAAGGGACCTTCAAAGCCCATCCAGTCCAACCCCCCTGCCAGGAGCAGGGACATCTCCAATTGGATCAGGTTGCTCAGAGCCCCGGCCAACCTGGCTTTGGCCCCAGGGATGGGGCATCCACCACCTCTCTGGGCAACGTGGGCCAGTGCCTCATCAACCTCATTGTAAAATATTTTTTCCTTATATCCAGTCAGAATCTACTTCCCTCGATTTTAAAACATTACCCCTTGTCCTATCAAAACAGGCACTGCTAAAGAGTTTCTCCCTGTCTTTCTTATAAGCCCCCTTTAGGTTCTGGAAGGTTGCTATAAATTCTTCCCAGCGCCTTCTCTTCTCCAGGCTGAACTCAGCCTGTCCTCACAGCAGAGGTGCTCCAGCCCTCTGATCATCTTTGTGGCCTCCTCTGGACCTTCTCCAACAGGTCCATGTCCTTCTTATGGTTGGGGCTGCAGAGCTGGATGCAGTACTCTGTGTGGGTTCTCACGAAAGTGGAACAGAGGGGCAGAATCCCCTCCCTCAACCTGCTGGCCACGCTGCTTTTGATGCAGCCCAGGATGTGGTTGGCTTTCTGGGATGCAAGCGTATATTGCCGGCTCATGTTGAGCTTCTCATCCACCAGTACCCCCAAGTCCTCCTCAGGGCTGCTCTCAATCCATTCTCCACCCAGCCTGGATTTGCACTTGAATACCATATTGTTCCCATTCTGTCACCAAGTCCCTTATTATTGACTGGGTCCTTAACAAAGACAAGGTCTTAATCCAGTCAGTACACTGGAAGCTCGGGTGGGAGGTTAGCCAGCTATCCCCACCTACTCTTACCATCAGCCTTCTCTGCTAATTCTTCAGCAGCACTACATAAGAAACAGGTTCTACCTCTTTATAGGTAGGCCCTAACGAACTGTGCTCTTTGTTCTCTTTCAGTGTTCTAAGGAAGGGTGGAAGGCATCATACTTGAAACAAACCCAGCATCACTGCATAGCAGTTGTCACAAGAACAGTGTTACTTGTAGGACAGGTAGGAATTCTGTTTGCGTATTTGTTTACAAGGAAAAAACTCTCCATCATTAGCAAAACTATTATGGAACCTGACTGAAGCATGTGACTGGGCTGATACAATGCAACATAATGTAAGTATTCTTAAACAGAGAATTGTTTGAAAATATTTGAAAGACTCTCTGTGAGTGTAGGAGAGAATGCTTATTATGTGCTCCATAATCACATATTTCATACAAAATTGGAATCTGTTGAGTAAATCCTGAAACATTCTCTAAAGCAATTCCCACACTCCCCAATTGTTCTTCAGGCAACTAGAAGGCACAGAAACAGCTGTAGGCTGCAGAACGTTTTCATCTGACTTACTGCTGAGTTTCCACTGTGCTTTTGTCAAAGTTGAAGACAGAGAATATGCTACTGGGCTCACAAATATAACCAAACTCTTAACTGTGAATTTTTGACAATAAAGATGCTTATCTTTTGCCTTCCCTGTGAGAACTGCATTCACATCTTAGTGAGAGGACTACTTCCATCCCAGTCAGTACGTTCATTGGCCCTCCATTCACGTTTAGTATTGCTAGGAATCAAACTTGTCCATTGCATTCTCCTGGTCAGCATCTATCCAAGTTCCATCCCCTTTTTCCCAATTCATTCTTCTGTGCAATTCAGAAGACCTGCACTACAACATAACCATTCTGACACTTCTTGAAAAGCCAACCCCTTAGCTGGAAAATAATTTCCTGGATTTAGAACTGCACTAATAAGAGGTCTTTCTATTTTGTTCAATGGACAAAATTTAAATGAGAATTAGAGGTCAAATGTAACATTCTTATTAGAAGGTTTTGTTTTTAAATTAGCTTTTAAACAGAGCTAAATTTAGTCTCAAAACATTGTTTCTGCTTATTTTTTTAATAAACAATAGAGCAGTTCAGCAATGATTCACAAATGGTTTCCAGTTGTTAAAAAGTGATTCACCAAAAAAAAAAAAAAAAAAAGACTAAAATAGAGCTCTAACTATTTCCAAAATAATAAATTTACAATCAGTATTTTCTGGTTGCCCTTTTCATCTTCTCATCCTTGGCCAGCCAGACATCAAAACAGTACTGAGCCACCCAAGCACTGGTTGCTGAAACAGTCAGAAGCATAATAATGTTCCACCAAGTTTAGTGAAAGTGTAGTCATTTTTGCCAGAAGTGTACACAAACACATTTAGAAATATCATTATCCTGGGAATTTAAATTACCTCATTGACACTTAATCCTCTTTTTTAAAAATAGCGCTGGGGAAATTTAATACTTTATATAATAAATAGATTCATATTTTTATTTAAAAGTGATGAGATTTCAATCTTTACAAAGAGAAACCTAGGTCTCCCTGTTTCTTACAGAGAGGCACCATAGTCCAGATGCATAATTTTTAATATTAAAATTGAGAAATTAATTAGCGATATAATTTCAAACTAGCTGATCTTATTTGTTTTTAGGGAAAGTATTTCTAGTCAGCTCTAATGATAGGGAGAATTCCCTGTCATCATTCAATTTGGCTGAATAAGAATTCCTCAATTTATTCTAAAAATGCAGAAAATACTTGTATAACTTAGATTTATAGCTTCTAATAACATCATCCACTAACTCTACACTAGGGAAGCTCTATGAACAGTAAAGACAAGAAGTGCAAGAGCTGTCCTGTTGAGATTAGCAGTAAAGTTTTAACCTCAATCAGTAAAATCTCAGTAAAAATGCAGTGTAATTGGACATGTCATCATATTGAAAACAAAGGAAATGGGTATAATTCCTCAGTAAATTACTGGCTACCCTTCTGTCACAGCATGTATTGAGCTCAGTACAAAGTTTTAGGTAAATTCTTTGGAGACTCCTTATCGTGAGCTTAGACAGTTAAGCTATCTTTAAAAAAAGAAACCAGTACTGCTTCATCAAGTATGTGGAAAGAGTACAGAGAAGAATGTCACGCTATTTCCAAGACAGTCAATTAAACTGTAACATGTATGTGCAGGCCAAATTTCTTCCATCAGAAGGAGCAGTCTCCATGAGACTATTTAGTTACACGAATCACTATTTATCTAGAGCCTCTGACAAGACACAGTTAAATCAAATTCTTCCAGAGAAGATACACTCATGCTAAGTTATACCACCAGTTTTTCACTTCAAAAAGCATCATAATCAGTTTATGAAACATGCAAAAAATCTAGCCTGGTGAAGGGCTGCAGTTCCCCATAAATGTTCTTAAAACTACGAGTGCTGTTGCTATAGCAGGCAGATGAGCTTTGAATTCATTGCTAATGAGTACTGCTTGTAAAACATATGGAGAAATAATTGCAGGTTAATACCAGGTTTCAGAAAATGCAAATGATCTTTTTTATTCCATTTGTCATGACAGTCTGAGTTTGGTAGCATAATGCAGAGTTCTTTAATTGGCTGGAGTTGATTTGTCCCATTCAAAACTAGTCCCATAAAGTTTTTAGTAATGCCAAAATTTACTTATTCTTTAGTTAGCAGAAACAAAGACACATACATTTTTGTGCTAGAATCAAATGAAACAATAACTTCTCATAAAAAATGGATTGTCTCAGACTGTCATAAAGCTCTATGAATGCTCATTCCAGGCTGACATTTTTTAGTACTGGGTTTGCTCATGTGTAAATGCAGGCAAGTTATTGATATCACCCTCCCATAAACTGACTCTTGAAGAAAACAGTAGAAATGTAAACAGAATTTTATAAATAGAATTTCTAAACACTCGGTCTCAAATACTACAATCACTTGTTTATAAGTATGTCCCATTAAAAGGTATCGACCACACAAAGTATTAGTATATACTTGGATTAAAATATCAGCATATACTTGGAAGGCAAAACAAAAGTGTTTTCTCCTCTATAAGTATTTGAAATCCCATTCTTCATATAAAATATTCCACATATTTAGAGAACAGGAAAGAAATTATCTGCCTATGCATCACATTAAAGGAAAAGCAATTTTCATCCTTCAAAGATGAAAAACTGTGTCCAGAAATGCATATAGCAATCTGCTCATCAGATAAGTGAACTATGTAAGAAATTATTTGAAAATACTTACATACAGTGGCTCCAGCTTACTTTCCCTCTCACTAGATTACTCTGGTTTTTACTTCTGCTGTTACTCAAGCCTCAGCTGAAACAAATGATCATTGACAGGGATGCGTTTCTTCAGAGATGCTTTGTCCGTCTGCAATTCCCTAGATGAACACTGTTCCAATAATTTATATCACTACCAGAGTTCTGTTGCTCCCCTACCACAGGCAGCACGTCCGCTCTGTCATCTCCCACATACTGAGCTTCTGCAGGAAAGAAACAATAGATGAGAAACTGACAACTGATAGTATCCAACTACTCAAGGAAAAGCAACCTGAGACCACAAAGTAACACATTAGACTGTAATGGTATACTATAGTATGTCATCTGTCCTCTGGTGGCATTTTGAACCCCCAGAAGAACTAAAAAAATACTGCTAATAAGCTTGTGAGGGCACAACAACACTGGAAAAGCATTTTTAAACAATCAGTATCATTAATATTATGGCATTTAAAAGCTAGATATTCCTTTAAATTGATATTATATCTTACTAAAAGGAAAAATTCTCAATTTCTCCTTACCAGGAGAACAGCAAAGGCCAAAATAATCCTGACATACTGTGTTCCACTTAAGTAAATTAAATTACGCTACTGATGTTAGCACTATAATGCTGACAATTACGTTGCAGTTTAATAAATCCTCTGTTTAGAGGAAATAACAGGAAATAATTTTAATATTATGAAGGAGGGCCATCTTTTAAATATAGCTTCCTAAATTTATTCTAGTGTATCAGAGACTTAAATTAGAATAACTTCTGTGATTGTAGCATGAATCTTCAAGGCAAGCTCTCCATCAAAAAGAGAAGTCTCCACAAAAGTAGTTATATGAATCAATAATAATTCCCACAAGCCTACTAATTTATACAGTGGTGAATTTCATTCTGTGTAGAGGACTTCATAGAAATTATATCGGATAGCTAAGGTTAAGAAAGTATTCGATTTGGATGGAGAGTTCCGATAAGAACAGAAATCTCCATTAGAAAATGATCAATGCACTAACATCTACTAATCATCACAAAAACTGTGGGAGGAGGCAGTTCTGTTACCACTTTTTTAGAGTTCAGTAAAAGTCATTTTTATAGACAGGACCAAACATTTTTAACACTTACTTACAGCCTCCTCTGGGATGGTATATACTGCTGCCAACTCAGCACCACTTCCTGACACTTTAAGTGAAAAAAGAAAGAAATGTTAAACATAGTGGCAGAAGAAAAGTTTAAGTGCCTTGAATCATTTTTCCAAATTGGAATCTGGTTGCAATACTCAAGATAACACAGCTTTTAGAAGAGGGCATTACCTTTTTGAACTGCAACTTATGAGTTGGGGTTTCTGCTCCCCCCCCCCCCCCCCCCCCCCCCCAACCCCACCACCCA
>WHYT01017348.1:721791-765501 GCA_009806455.1 Tetrax tetrax
TTCCCCTCCCCCCCGCCCCCCCCCCTTGCAGAACACATTGTATCAGAATCTCAACATTTGAAGAATTCATATTAATATGAAGAAAAAAAAAATTTAAGACAGAAAGCACGTAAGGATATAAATCCAACTATGTCATTAAATTCTTAAGAAAATACTCCTACTTAATAGTCCCCAAATATAGCACTCAGATTCCAGAAGCCCTTAAGGACACAAAGCAAAGATATGATGGAGTCAGACTAGAACCACTTGTTACCACGGCCTCATTCACACGGTGGTGCTGGAGAGGAAGGAGACACAATAATTAGGGTTACGAGCCTTTAAGCATGACCTTCTATGGACAAGCCTAGTCAGTGAGATGCTATTCTCACCACCCTGGGTAGATAGTAAGCTGGAGGAAAAGAGAGGAGAAAAATTTCATTGTATTCCATTCCTTGAATGAAAGATGTTGTAGTGCACTCTAAAGAGAATCTATTTTGCTGTAAATCTTTCTTTCTTTTACTTAGTTCAGAGAATTGATAGAAGACAAACCATTTCACATCTTACGTAAAGAAAACACTCCCACAGTTGAGCTATTTACAACCATTAACGGAACAGATTTTGACATGCTAGAGAAGCAGCATGTCTAGCTGGAAGACGCAGTGGAATGTAATATATCTTCTATTTCTGATGGAAAGCAAAAAGCAAAGAGGAGACTGAAGTAGTTCCTACTTGGAGGCCCTTTTAGAATGGAGAAGGAAGCAAGGTTTTGAGGCACAGACCAAATTGTGCTCAAGGCCCAGAGTAAAGGTCTTGGTCACTAGAGCTCATAGGAATTACAGTGGAACATGTAATAAATAAAGCCTTGAAAGCCTCAGTGAAGCATTTTACAACAACATACTATTTTGTGAGAAAATTCCCAAACAGTTCCCATCACCATACTGATGTCATCATACAGTGGGATGGTCAATAAATATTTTCACACATAGACAAAATGAAATTATTCATTCAGAAGTTCACAAGGTACTTGAGACCTTCAGCCAAAGAAGCTGAAAAATATTATATTATGATTCATTTTAGCAACAGGCTACAGATGACGCTTTCATAAATGTCAGGTCTAACTTTCAGGAGTGATTCAAGCTCAGTCAGAATAGGTTTCTAAATCACTTAGGTGCATCTGAAATTTTTGCTTGAGATTAAGCCAATTTAAGGAAAGATGTATAATCAAGCTTTTCTTAAGCAAGCACTAATTAGTGCTTAAACATTTTCTAATTAGGCTAGAAAATAACTAACAGAGATGTGATTGTTATAGCAGGATTTCCTATGACTTTAGGCAATCCTCAGATGCAAAGGAATGATACTATTTTTAAAGCTGCTGTTGTTTAGAATGTTCCCCTTCAGATCTCCACTCCTAAGTTTCAGCCCATAGTGCAGCAGGGACTCTGCTGAGACGAGAAAATACTTGAGTCAGTATTTTCCTTCCCAATCTTTCAGCTGACCTAAGCAGCTCCTAACACTTTCCAGGATAAGATGATTCAGCAGTACAGTTAGATAACATTTTTTTCATTCCTTCCTGAAGTTCAAGTAACACACAGTCTTTCACTGCTTTCAAGCTCAAACCCCAGCAGACCTCTTGCAGCTCCTTGGCTCTCTGAAGCACGAAGCACCAACAATTCAGCTTTACTAAGACTCAGACAAGAATGAGTCAGACATTGACATCTAAAGAAAGGAATCATCTGCTGTTTCTATCATCATATAGGAAGACTCTGACATAAATTCTTCATTTTGGGCTCCCATGCCTTTGTCCTCCAACTGTATTCCTAACCAAATTTGAGTTTTCTCTTTTCAGATCCCTCTTGGAAGCCTACCAGCTGCAGCAGGCAATCCAGAACTGTTCTACTGAGTACCAAACCAGACTCATTTACTGCTTTCATTAACCCTGAAAGCATAGTTTCTCAGGGCTCAATCAAAACCTAATTTTCTCAAAACATTAGCAAAATAGTTATCAGAATTAAGGAGACACTAAACCTACTGAGATAAAACCAGAATAGACATTCTCCATTTTCTGAGTTCTTGTGCACGTCCAATTGAAGACAGAAAGTTCTGCCAGAGTTTTGCTAGGTCTCAGATACACTGGATCTGATCAACACCCACAGAAATTCTGTCACAGATTCAAAGGGGAAATGGTGAAATGCATCTGTATACGGAGCACATTTATATCACCAGTTCCAACAGTCCCCTGTAAACCTACTAATTTGTGCAAGGGTGAATGACATGCACTGAATACCAGCAGCACCACCTTATTCAGGAGCATATTACCAACATTATGAAATCCCAAATCAATCCAGCTGGGATATCTTCCCTGTCAATAATAGCAATACTGGCTTTTGTTTGGAATGCCCAATCTTTCTATTTCATGAGCAGCATCATTCTGCTTGAGAGATGGGGAAATCAAATCACAAGCAAGGCACAGGCAAAGTAAAAGTATCCAACAGCTCAATAGCTTAAGGCAGGATTCAAACCTAAACATCTGAAGTTACCACCTAGTTCCTTACTAACCAGCCTGTCCAGACAGCTAACACTGCCCCACATCCCAGTGTCAATTACAACTTCATCTTCAGTGGACAAGTTCAAACCTCCAGCAGCCAGCCGCTGTGTGTACCTTCTGCATGCACTCTTACTGACTCTGAGTTATTAGCTCTGCTGGAGCATCTGATCAGTGCTAGCTGTTTTTGGCTGGTATTCACAGCTCCAATTGAGTAGACTCTGGCGAGTACACCTGGCAACACTGGCTCAGGACTAGGCTGACACAGACACACAACACAAACAGGAAGAAATGGAGAGGGAGCCTGGGTGTTATTGGTATAAGATTGTATTTTTACTAGGCTAATAAATACACTGTCTGCTCATTCCTGTAGGTGTGTGGAAATGTCATTTCACAATGTCACATTCCTGAAGAGCACAGTTGGCATAATCCAGATAATGTACTTTAAATACAAACTACATTACCTTGTCATTTTATAAATTAGACTGCAGCAGACTTAAGAAATAAGTAGGGGAAAGGTAATCCCATGAAAAGCTGCTATCTTCACTTCTAATGGTGGTTTAGCCACCAAAATTGCCATCAAGCCAGTCTAATTGCTTTGTTTTTGTGGGCTGTTATGGAATAACATTACTACGAGTTTGGAAAAAATAACAACATCGATTGTGCTGACTTTTGATCAATCACCACCTAGCCAGGAACGTCAGACCCATTAAGTGTCCCTTCTTTGCCAAAAATTAATGAGTCAAAAATAAGTACCAGAGCTTGGAACCAGCTCTGCCTCAGCTGTTCTCAATGCTGCAGTCAAACCAGAGGATGAGGAAAGGGAAAAAAGGAGTGAAAGAAGAAAGCTAAGATTCGTAATAATTACAGCATGATTTTTTTTTTTTTTCTACATTATTAAGTATGAGCAAGTACTAAAACCATATGAAATGCATGTTGGCCAAAGCGAAGACAGATCATTTTAGATTTTATCAAAGTTTCAAAGAGATTCAAAATTAGGAAAGAACAATAAACAGCTCTTCTTGTTCAGCATTTCATATACACATGGAGCTGAAGAGAAGAAGTCAGGAAAAGCAACTAGCTTTCTATCAGAGAGTTTCAAAAACCAGCTTCTGAAACAGCACAAATTAACTCTTAGTTTCTGTTTGAGTCTTTGATTTGTAGATCCTAGTGAACTTTCCTGAGACTGCTTTCTCCTGAGAGCCTTCACCAACTTAAGCTATGTAGTACAATACTGCTTCAAAAGTTCCAGCTTCAGATCAAATGCTTGCTTGCATGCTTTAAATGTAGCACCACCTCAACCACATTAAATCTCGAATCTGTTATCTCATCCACTATCATCAACTGTTTTAAGGATCTTAAACCTAAGAACAGGATACTGGTTTTTGGCCTCCTGAGATGTAGTTAGGTCAAATTCATGAGATGGAGATTAGACATAGACTTAGTTTTGTGGTTTAGCAGACTGAGTGTATAGATAGACATTTATACTGCAATCTTAGAAGCTCACCTGGTACGATGAGTCTAAACTGGACACTTTGGACACTTTGCATCTCGGAGCCAGGTTCTGACCCAAGCTCTTTGATAGATAAACTACTTTATGCTGAAACAATATTAACCAGGGTTTTTCTTTTTTTTTTTTTTTGCATTAAGTTTAAAACAAACATTCTACTGTTTAAAAATACTACCAAGTAATCCAGAGAAGTATGCTTTTTTAATTGTCCAGATCTTATAAAATTTCAGTGGGAACATACAGGATTTTTTTTTTTTTCAGTACTATTGCAGCCTCTTTTCCCTGTATTTCCCAAGATCTTTTGACAACAATAAACTTATTTGTTTTCTTTTTATAAAACGGTCAGAAGTGGTCTCAAGACAATTAAAAGGAACCATGCTGTTTGAAGTAACACTGTCATTATCCTGCCAATAAGCCCCTGTAACCCTGAGGTTATGGTAGGAGCAAAAGAACTTTAGTACAAGCAATGACAGCAGGTCTCACAACTTTCAAATGTGCCACATCAGAAAAAAATTCCAAGAGGAAATTGCATCTATTAGGATTATATTCTTGAATCATTTGAAGTTCAATACTTTCAAAATAAATAAAAGGTTAAGAGCATTACAGGTTTGCATTTCTCAGGTAAAAGGCTCAGATCGTGATCTCAACCAGTCAAAGTCTCAAAACACAAATTTGAAAAAGCCAAAAAATAATTTTGACTTATCTAATGTTTTGCTTAGAAAGAAATTAAATTTCCAAAATTTCAGAATACCAATTTTCTACTCACTTTGCATGTGAAGTGCCTTGCCTTTTTCTATTTGAAACTACCATTAGATTTCCATATTTCTTTACAAATAAAAAATGTAACAAATCTCAAAACGTATTCTAGTGCGTTTTCTATCAATATATAAATAGGAGATGGATTAGCTAGCCACTAACTCACATTACAGCTAGTTCTTCCGCAAACTGTGTGAAATAGTATTTCTATTATTATATTATAATAACATTAATATTACTATATTATTATGTTGCGTACAAGTATATACAGGCAATGCTCCATTTATTCCAAGCCTCCGAACAATCACATCCTTGCTGCAGTGTGAGTCAAAGCTGTGGGATCCAAGGCCATGGGTGCCAAAGAGCCACCACACCCAAGGCCACAGGACCAGAGAATTAAATTTGAATTGCCACTTCCAGTATAAAACCTTTGCCTCTCCACCACGTTGTATTATACAGTTGTTCGAAGAGGTATTCAAAGAAGTATTTACACAATCAAAACAGACACACACACAAACATACTCCTGAACAGGAGGCCGTCTATATGGTTTTCTGACCACATACATTTAGGCTAATTATCTTGGTAACTACAGCGCTAGCATTATCCAAAACAAAATTTTTATATGCGGCCATCAAGTGGCTGAAGTTTAAAACTGCATCTTAAAATGTAAGCCATGATTTTGCGTGAGCTGTGTGATTGTCTGCTGCAGTCTCAGGAATCTCACCTCATGCTCCCACACAGCTCGGCCTCCAGCCAAACCTTTCCACCAACATCCACGACCCAAAAGCCCAAATCTGCATTTAGTTTCATCAGACTATCACCCACCAGGCCCAGGGACTATGGTGCTGTGGGAAAAGAGTAAAGCAAAGAAAGAAGGTGTCTGAAAGATAGACCTGCCACCATTAACCCTTCAAAGCACACACTGCTGTCTCAGACAAATCTCTTGGGCTTTTGAGGCCTTGCTAATATCTAGAAGAGTGCACTTCCTACATTTCACAGGCTTACAATTTCATTCCTGGTTTCTGAGAGTTTCCACCTTCAGAAAAATACTTTATTTCTGAGATTACATCTGCTTTCATCAGCTGTACTGAAACTCCCCTGAAATAGGCCTCAGCGTACCTCTGCTCTACCCTCTCACCCAGAGGAGACAACTCATTTGTACCAACCTTCCCAGAAACTCACTGAGACTGTGAATTTCCCGAAATTTTTCCTCTGCCTCTGCTCCGCTGCAGGCTCTGTTAAACAGGCGAGAAGAAGCTGGGACGAGGACTGGCTGTTTCCCTCCTCTGGCCTGGGAGGAGCAGGCCTTGCTCCAGGCCCCCGGGGAATGGAGCCGCGCTGCCCGAGGGGAGCTGGGCGCGCTGGGGAAGTTAATGGCGGGCAGGTGGGAGGAGAGCGGTTTGCAGGCAGCAAAGTGTGGTACCTCAGAGTGCATGCAGCTCCAGGGCAGGGGATCAGTTTTCTCTCAGGTGACAGGAGAAGAGCCTTCTGTCAGGCAACAGGAAAGGAGTTTTTCTTCAGGTGGCAGGAGAGGAGCGTTTCCTCATGGAAAGGCCTGGGTGCCACAGGGCAGGCAGTGCCTCAGCGTTGTGCTGTGAGCAAGCTGGGAGGAAAGAACTGGCTCTTCATGCTGAAAGGTTTGATTATAAACTCTCCTTCACCCTCTTTAGCCTTTGTGCTCAACAGCAGTGCTGTTTTGCTTGCCATCTCACTGATCTGGTGGTGCTTGCTTAGAAAATTCCAGAAGGCTTTAGTGGTAAAGGGCTGGTCTAGTCATGGCTCTGGGGTTTCTTTTGAGGCCTGGCTGATGTTTTACTGCTATGTTGCTATTGATTTTGCTGTAATATTTTCCCCTCCTCTGTTCAGAGCAAAACTGGTGCTCAAAGAGAGGGAAGAATCAATCAGAAGGGACAGCGGAGGGGGGTTATTTGTGTGATATTCTGTATTAGCAGATTAAGGGACCCTTTGCTGCTTTAACAGGTATTGTCTTTTGTGCTTTTATTGCAAGATGAGCACACTACCCTTTTTCTGACTTTTCTGTAGCTTGGAATGGGTTAAGGAAGAAGCTACATCCACAGTGTATACTTTTCTTGGACATAGGATTTTTCCATGTGGCAAATGAAAAGTGATTTAGCATAAACAGCTAAAAAGGGGGAGGAAGGGGCTGCAATGTGAGACACGCGGTCATTGTCAAAGATTTCCTTTCCTGAACTGTTACTTTGCAGATTTAGCCTCCAACATTACATGGAACAATGTTGGGGGGGAAGGAAATTATCCCATTCAGTTTCTTTTCTCTTGATTCCCTGGGGCTTTATGGGGGTACGCAGCACTGAGTCATTGAAGCACTTGCTTAAAGCTTGCAGAATCTGTGCCTTGGATCATAATTTCTTTGGGGTGAGAGTCATAGTTGTATTGTGGCTAAGTGATGCACATGCAGTTATGTGTAAATGTGTCTGGCTTCCCTCTTCTGAGGATTGCTTTATGTATCTGCTTCAGTCTTCTCATTGCACCAGTTTCAGTCCCTCAGGCAGCTGGTCCAATGAAAGTACCAGTGAGTTAAAGGTCATTACAGGCCACTGGCTGATGCTCTTACCCTGTGGAAATCATGGGCCTAGTGAGTAAGAAGATGGCAAAGAGTCTGATTTACCTTCAAGGCAGGTGTCTTTTGGAGAAAGCCAACATACCCACAGCAACAGGAAAAAAAGGTCTGAAAAATAATATGGAATTCCTCCAGATAACAATCAGAAAATTAAATGTTTTGTAAATGAGGACAACAAAATTAATGTGTAGCTGGAAACAACAAATACACAAACATTGAAAGGATATTACTGATGTATTTTAATTAAAAATTAAAGCAGCTTAGGGGGTGACTTAAAGCGTTGGCAGTGAAATCAAGCCAAATCCAAGAATGTTTGCTTTACGTACAGCACTTAGCAGCCCTAGCTGAGATCAGCCAATACCGCTGATACTGTGGTACAAAGTGTGTAATTACACAGTGTCTGTCCCAAACATCTGGCTGTTTTAGTGTGAGGGTGAGTTTTATGCATGGAGAAATATGGCATAGACAAGGTGGTTTTTTTCCCCTGTGAAACAAAAGGTATTTATAAGAGAGGAGCTGAATACAGATCTCAAGTCTGAAGGGATAACTATACCCACAAGAGCATTCCTTCTTGTCAGTTTTGTGACAATCCACATTGTTACTTTTATTGTGTAATGGAAATATTTTCATCGTAGTTTAACTAAAGAGGGCGGTTGAATACATATTTACCATATATTTTTATCACAGTTTGTCTCTGTTTACACGTGTCTGTGTCCACTGTAATCATTGTAGATGCCCATGGAAGGATGAGTCTTTTTTTACTACAGGGCTAAACAATGCTGTTGCTGCCTAGGTTGGCGCACATTTGAACACGGACAGTAAATGTTGCATGCAGTTTGAGTTTCGTATATTAAAATTCCTGTCTGGACTATTAAAATCTATTTTCATAACAAGCAAGTGGACAAAGGGAAATGAAAGCAGCTTTGATGGACCTGCAAGACACAGATAAACAGCAAAGCAGAACTCAAATAAAAGTCCCTGTTTCTATAGGCAGGGCTACCAGATAAAGTTAATGAACCGTCAAAAACATACTGTGGCAGTATCTATTTCATACTGCAGAAAATGTATTTTACCTTGCAAGGTACTATCATTAGCCCACCTCCCTCTAAGTGTAATTATTTACAGATTCTAATTACTGATTTCCCCATACTGATCCTTCCTTAAATACATCCTTCTTTTGGGGGGAGACTGTGGACAAAAGTGTTGCAGCATCTTTAGGACTCCAAATTCTAAAAATTGGACAGAGTAGGTTTTTGGCTTTTTTTTCCCCTCTAACTTATCTGTTACAAGTTATGAAAGTCCCTAGTAACCAACACTTTCCTACATATCTTTGACTTTGGAGAAAGCACTTAATACAGGATATATTATACTTGCAGTTAATATATTAAAATTCTTCTCATCCAAAATTGAGGCTGAACAGGAAAATAATCAGAAAATATTTTTTTTTTTTTAAAGAATTTAAAACTATTTTTAGGGTTTTTTTTTTCTGTTGAATTTGGCTTGAGACTGTGCAATCCCTTTATCATACTAAAATATTTACAGGAGGACTGATATCTTTAACTTAAACCTCATCTCCTTATAAACTGTTTTAATATAGGTACCTATGAAGTCTGAACAGCATTTCCTCAGATGTTGCTTTCATATACTTGATGGCTTCTCTGTGTAAAAACATTAGTAAATGATGGAATGTTTATTTTTATTATGAAAAGGAGGATTCTTGCATGACTGGCTAGACAAATCTCATAGGTATTGCCATAGTGCCCTCTGGAGTAAGTGACAGAGCATGCATATGATAAAAGTGTTAGAGGCATCTGCTGTTCCTCTTTGCATCCAGAGAAATTATCACTGGAACAAGTAAAGCCTTGGCTCTGCTCTTTGAAAGGGAGGATGAATATGTAGTGCTTCACTTCACTTAGCCCAGAATTTTTTGGGCCTCTATCATGTTTTCACTAGATATATATTACTATGTAGGATTTTATCCCAGACTAGACCCAGAAGTGTTTGATTAAAATATATATGATTATTGTAATATCACCTCAGTGCTTGGTTTGAAATTCTTCAGTGTAGCTTTTAATGTTTGGTCTCGAAGCAGCAGCTTGAGGTTTCTTGTCAAACAGAATTTTGTTGCCCAGAGGTGCAAGACCAATGTCAGACTGTCTCATGGAATCAAGCTTTCGTGGCTTTGTAACCTAAGCCTCAGAAATCCTGGCACTCTGCTAGGAGAAAGTAGTTGATCAGTGCTAGGTATCAAAGACAACAACAAAACGCACTGTTTTTCCTCACAAGCTCAAATAAACCTGAGACGTTTGGAAGCCATATGCATCTCTTGTTTCCTAAATTAATTAATCTTTTCCAAGATTTGTCTTGTGGAAAAATGAGAAATTCCCTCTCAACTCCTCCCTCTTTCCCCTCTCTTCCCTCAAATTGCTTTAATCCCATATAAGTTTGAAACAAAGGTCAGGAATTTATATTATCTCTAAGTTCTGCAAAAAAAAAAAAAAAAAAAGGAGTTTTGGCCCAGTTTGAGTTACTTTAATATCTCCTTAGGAATCTTATACTTTATATAGATTTTTAGCATGAAGATTCCCAGTTGCAAATTGTATATAGCTGGAAGTGTGGTTGAAAGACAGCGCAGGTCCACAAGTACAAAGTAGAACAAACCACTTATTTATCCTGTTTCTCCAATATGAACAGACTTTGAAGTGTGTATAATTTATGTTTGTTTCTGGGTCCTTTTTCTGCTTCCACAATATGGAACAATGGACAAAGTAACAGCAAAGGTTGTTATCTTCAAAAATGGTTTTAGGGACTTCACAACACATGCAAGCAACTAATTAAACTGTTAGAAGTCATTAAATATTTTAAGCACTTTTCCATTGGAAGCCAACAGGAATTGGGTACCTTATTTCTTAAAGTCTCTTTTTAATGTGTATGATAAAAGTTTTACAGGCATCTGCTGTTCCCCTTCGCATCCCCAAAAATGAATTCTCCTTTGGCTTGCGGGAATGATGATGCAGTGTTAGTGTCTTTGTATGCGGGAATTCCTTCGCAGGTTCCTTTGTCCCATGATGTCAAACTTATCCCTACAAGACTCAGTAGCTACTAAATTTAAGGACTGTGGGGAAAACAGAGAAGTGCCCGAGATAATGACAGCAGTGGAGAAATCAAGGCATTAAGCTGACAGGGAATGAAGAGAGAAAGGTACTAGCTGAGATGGACTAGAAATGGCCCTTTACCAAGAAAAAACTTGGTAAAGGGGCATTCCCAGACAATGAGGAAATCATATTTGAATTCTCGCTGGAGGGGTGGGGGAAGAGAAGTATGACTGGATACGTTTATATTTTTTTTTCCCAAAGGATATCATTACCTCTTACAAGCATTCAATTAAATTGTTAATTACTTCATAGTCATATTGTCTAAGCAGCACTATAACTAGAGGTGGCTCAAATGCAGGATCAGAAGTCTCCTGAACGCTGTAGCTGTTTGGTTTTGCATCAGATCCGCACTATGCAAATTTTGCTTGGATAGCAGCTCAGTTGATAAATGAGTGATGATTGGGTTTTTGGTGATTGAACCTAGCGTACGTTGGTAGAAAAGGAAGGAAAGTAAGCGCAGATGTCAGGTTGTTTAAACCCTAAGTAGACAGTACGGTCTCCTTTACTGTGGAGTTTGTCCCAATAAAAGCTCACTCTGACTTTTTAGAAGGCTTAAGATTCTAACTCCATCTGGCAGTTTTAGAAATACCACTGTGTATTAATGGTCTCAAATGAGGGAAGGTTTAATATTACTGAATAATTGTTTGGGGAATATATTCCCCATACAAGTGAAGACTTCTTTGTGTGCATATGACCTGCATAGTGAAAAAAACAACATTATTATGGGGTTTCTCCTAACTTTTTTTTTGAGAAAAGATAGCATCAGCAAATAAATCCACAATATCCTGGTAAATATTTTTAAAGAGGATCCAAAATCAGATCAGAGCACAAAGGTAGCTTTACTAACAGCTTCTACTAAGATTAAATATATATATAAATATATGTATATATCTCCCAAGACAAAATACACAGCTTCATGTAATCTGCTAAAGAGAAAAGTAAATATTTTGCAACCACAAGTGAAGTCAAAGCATAACATTGTGGTGAGACTTAAGAGGAGTTAACAGACCAAAATGTCTCATTATTTCACAAATTATAGCAGCATGAAAAAATACTCCTTTAGTTTCAGGATACTTAGCTCTGTTTTATGAAATATAAATATGTGGTTTAGACAAAGCACTGTTTCCAGTAAAGCTCCGGAAGCTGGATTAACTTGCTGCGATAGGTGGGCAGACTGCAGCATGAGTGACACTGAGTCTGCGCTTCAGGTATAAGAAATTTGTTTCATTCTGCACTCACTGGCACGCTGACAAAGCTTCATGAGCAACATAATCTTACACCCAAATGAAGGAGCCAGGCTTTCACAAGCAAGGTGATACAGTCAATGCCTTTTGCTAACAGCACGGATTAAAACATTAAGGATAAAAATGCATTTGACCTGGTTTATAATGGATGCTGGGAGCCAAGTTCTGCCCTCAGTTACACCCTGCAGCTCCCCTGAAGTCATTAGTGGTGCCAAATGTAACTGAGGGAAGAATTCAGCTGTTCAAATATGCCCACGGTTACCCAGCCAACTGGCAGCGATTGCAAGGGAATAATAGGAGTGTTGAGGGCAAGAACCAAGGAGCCTTCGCAGGGCGGTCTGGAGATCTGCACAGTGCTTGTCTGCAGACTGTCTGGCATCCTGAAATCAAAGCTATTCGTTTTACCTACTTGCTCAAACGTACCACACTCGTAAAAAGCCTTTCACTGGTGAACTCTGATGAATGCCCACTATCTAGGGCTCCTGCAGTCTCTCGGTGCATTGTACCGGCAGCCTTTTGGTTGAGTAAGACCTAACCTTGAAGTTTCATGGACTGGAGAGCAGATATGAATAAATTTCAAATTTCTAAAACTGTGAACCATTATTGTTACTAATGAGGAAGAGCCGAGTAGCTTCTAGGCTACTTATGACACAGACCAACTCATCTCCCGGCGGCACAGCAGGTTAGTTATTTAGTGCTTCATATTGCTCACAGAGGGGACAGGCTTTACTGACTTATAAAGTGACTCCCATCTGAGGGAACAACAAGAGATTATTTTTGTTTCACAGGTGAGGAATCAAGGTCTTAAAGTATTTGTCTGAAGTCACATCGGAAGAAAGGAACTGAAACTCTCTTATCCTTAGTTGTAGTGCTCTTGTGTGTTCATTATTAAACCTCTTCCAGCTAGTGCTACATTAGCTGTTTGTAGCCTTGGTGAAGTCCTGGAGCTTTAATCTTTCAGTGTTGACACTGAATAACCTTGAGTTCTGGTTTTAAAATGGAAAACAAAACATAACAATCTTTTTATGGGACAAGTGGTTTCTTTGAACTCCTGCTCATATAGCTATATACTATTTTAAAAGTAAGCTTCACCAGAACAGATTAAAATCCCCTGGCAGCCATTTCTATTCCGTTTCATGGGCAGAAGACAAAAAAGATGTTACGAAAAGTCAGATAGACTGAACTGAGAGGGTCCAGCTGTTGCAGGCAGAGGGCAGCCATTGGGTGAGTAGCGAAGGGAAAAAAAAGTTATTGTAAATGTACAAAGCGTAAACCCCCTCTGATGCCAAGAATGACATCCTTGATGAATATTGTGACAAGAAATTCCGTGTGTGTCTTACAAGGACGTAATGAAATGGAACTGCTGCCACAGAAGTCATGTGTGCTATTTCATATACAGCTAAAAGAAGAAAAGTAAACAATGAAGTAGGGAGGGAAATCACTCTAAAGCATCAGTGGGACCTACACTGGTGTTCGGTTTCTGTTTTAAGAGAAGTACTGCTTTATTACAATTCTCTACTTCCTCTGTTTCCATAAAGTTGGAATTTGACAAATATGCTTGCTAATTTTTCACTCCTTCGTGCAGCAGTAAGCACATTCTGAGCCTTAATCAAATATAATACAATTGTTGTTCTCTGGGATGGGGACAATACCACCAATAATTCTTCTCTTGCGTATGTTTTACATGTGGAAACATCAGACTCTTATCAAGCCAAACTGCATCAGAGAAATTCTTTCTAATTTTTTAATAAAGAAATTGATGCTTCTTTTGTTTTAATCGATGATCATTTTATCTTGAAAAGCTCTTTAGACAGACAAGTTATTAAAATTAATTGGAAGAAATAACCCCATTTGGAACAGGGTAGAATTCATTAATCAGACTTTTAGCTGAAATATGTCTGTCTTGGTCTGTTTAAAATAGTAGAAGTGTTCTCGTTTGTACCAGTTCACTCTTTCCCATCCTTCACATTACACACACTTTATCATTTGAAAAGGTTTTAAACAGAGTAAACCAAACAGGCAAATAAATACACAGTGAGACATTAAATATTTCTTAAAGGCACTTCTGTTCTGTGAGTTCTATAACTAAGAAATCCATAATCACTGTAATAATGTCTTTAATGCTAAGTATGTAGATCCTTTCATTTCCTCTGGGGCAAATTCAGAGTAAATCTTTCCTGCAAGAACAGATTTCTTCCACCTCCAACAGTTTATTGCAAAGTCTGTGGTTCCTGACAATTACTGCAATCATACAAAAAGAATTTGCATTTGTACGGTATTGTGCAATCTAGAAGATATCAAAAGGACACTTCATGTGCGATATACAAAGACCAAACTCATACTTCCAGTCACTTCTGAAAGAAAATATAAAAGCATTTCTCTAGAAGAAACTATATACTTCAGTATTTAGAATGTGAAGCAAGAAATTACTCAACAATTCAAATCTGAAGGGAACAATGTTAATTGCTTGAGCAATTACTGATTAGTAAATCAGTTTTGCTTATCTAAAGCACTTTCTTTCCAATGACACAAAACTACAAATGGTTCAAAAGGAAAGACTGATACTTGCAATGTCTTAAACTTTGCCTCAGTGTCTTCTAGGCAGCTGTTGTACAGCACGCTGAAAGACAATACCCAAAGGTGGGAGGGCAGAGACAAAAGGTATCCAGCTGTAAAAGGAGCCCATTCCAATTATACTAAAAGATCCTGTACCTTCAAATGGATTAATGTCATGTATTGAATCACTCCCCATTCAAGAAAATGCTTTCTAATTATATTTTATCTGGAGAGAGATCCATCTTCAATTATATTTTCCGATTTTAATTTAAAAGTATATGTCATTTATTTAAAAGTTAGGAAACAGTCCATTCCTTCCTCATTGTCCTATTAAAAACAGAGGACAGTCAAAATAAGAACTGCCATTTTTTAGAGCTGTATTTAAATAGGATACTCTCCACATCATTGCAAGAAGACGGGCAGTCTCAGGTGGCTGATATTGTCAGAATTATGTGGGAGTGAGAGGAGGTAGCGCTGATGTACACCAACTGTAGGACTAACTCAAAGACTATAATGTTTTGTTTGTTTGTTTTTACTGTTTTGTTTTGTGGATTTTTAAAAATCCCTCTAGCTGCTTCAGTACTCCTCAGGATGGTATTTTAGAATCTCAGTGCTGAACAGTCCACATTTCATGGCTCTCTGCATCTGTTATTGCAAAGAGGCCAGGGATCCATATAAGTTATTTAAAATGGCAATGAATGGAGAGAGGGAGAATTAACTTTTTTTTTCTTTGTTGGTTTTTGTATGGTACTGTATGCCATTGTGAGAGAAACAAATAACATAAAGACCAGGTCACTCATAAAGATGGGTTTCACAGGCATTAAAAACCTATATAAAACTCTGCTCTTACACCCAGCACAGATGCTAAGACAACTGAAGAGCTTTTTTGTGACCACTGAGTATGTCATCATTTTACCCCCCTTTTGTAGGGTTGGCTGAGAAACAACATGGAAATGAATACTTCCATGCTACCCCTGAAACAGAAGCTGCATCCGTACGATCTGCGTACAGACACTGCTTTGCTCATAGCTTTTATGCCTCTTGACAGCCTGGATATGTTACCTTTAGCAGTCTCTGTATTCACAAAATATACATGGGACAGTGTGACTCTGGAGATAGAAAGCATGTGGTGGGATATGGTATACCAGTTCACCTCCTGCAGTCTTTCTGGGTAGGAGAATATCAGAGGTCCAGAGGAGAGTTGGCATGATCTGAAGAACAGTTTGGAAGATGGGCAAGGACATAATCTATCGATAGAGGCCTCTAAGCATATGTCCTGTAATTTTAATGGCCTGTGGTTGTATCTTTTTTTATCTGAATTTTAAGCCATTTAATCATCATCCTAAAGTGGCTTAGAATTTAAAAAATACTGACATTCTTAGATTGACATGGTTTTCAAAGTTGATTTAAAACATTCTTTTTTTTTATCAATGGAAGCATAAACACGGGATGTCTTAATCAAACAAGGAAGGTGCTATTTTCCTTAGAATCACTAATGAGAAATCCGTAAGAATAAAATACTCCAGAGAATAGAAACTCACATTATAATTATGCTGAATATATAGTAATAGTATTAAAGACAGTGTGGTATACTAATCCTGGTAAAATAGAATAATGTTAATCGGCTGCTATGATAAAGCCAGTTCTGTAAGTAAAATAAAAACTAAGTAGCAATCAGTTTCCCATGCATAGCGTCCTTCCTGGCCGATACAACTCTGGAAATATTTTAAATATGCAGACTGCTCAGGAGTGTTGAGTTGAAGAAAAATTCATTACACTGTACATGATACATATATACATTCTGTGACGTGGATGATTCACTTTAAAGTACACTGATTAGCAGAGAAAAGGCAAAACATTTTTGACAAATGTTAGTAGTTTTCAGATTTTTTAATTTACTTACAGTGATGGTGAATTTACTGAGTTGCTGCTGGATTTTTCCTACAAAAGATACCTTGATATGCTTCATTCATGTGGAACATCTGAAATGAATAACAAGGAACGGATGGAATTTTCAAGAGAAAAAGAAAATAATAAAACGCCCACCATAAAAACGCATTCTCTATAAATAATCTCAATCAGGAAAACCTTTACCCCTGAGACAATCCAAGGCTGCCTTTTTAGTAGCTCTTTCCCTTGTGACAAGAGCAAACTTTCCCATGCCACAGATCATTCCCGTCTATTATTTTGATATAATCTGAAGTAAAGCCGTCCTACTGTCGTAATGTGCCCCATTTTTTCAGACTCAGATAGGGACATATTTGCATATTTGGTTGGTAGGACTTACTGAGCTTAGAATCGGTAATTATGGTCTTTCTGGCTGTTTTTCATACTTTAGACCAGCAATTCCATTTTTGTAGTTAAGTCCTTGCTTAATTGTCTTCTCAAGCTTAATCCATTTCTGCCGCTGTTCTTCTTTTGGATCAGCTTTTCCAGTTATCATTGTGTTGCCTAGTTTACATGACATCATTCACATTGTAGAAGAAAGATGTTGGTCTTTGCAAAGAAGATGTAGGAAAAGGTCCACAGATCAGTATAGTAGTGCTGTTTATTCAGAAACTGAAGATTTGTTTTCTGTTTCCTTGAGGGAATGGCCTTTCCTCTAATCTTGCAAAGTAGTCTGCCTCAGTCTCTCCTAGAAGCTGATTTTAACCAGACTGATTTGCAAAAAGGGCTGTTTCCTACATGCTTCAGCAGCCTCTCTTTTTGTGTCATACTTATCATTCAGGTCGCTGAACAAAAGCAGTTGTAGATCCGTCATTAACAGCTCCCAGGATTGCTACTTCTGTTACTTGGTTTCTTATTCCGTTGCTGTGGTTGCAACAATAGGAAATTGTTTGACTTGAAAGCAATACTTTTCTATTAATGCATATCCAGCCTGTTTTAAACATAACTTAGGAAAAGCCACTATATTCTCTTCAGTGGGAAGTAACTACATTTGCCATTGGTTTTGCGTTACGTACATTGCAAGGAAAATAACTAGCTAATGGGCAGGTTTCTAGGGGCTTTTTCACTCTTTGGTAGCCTGAGGGGAGATGTATTATTTGCCAAACCAGGAGATTTGTATGCCTGGTTTTAGTTATTGGCTGTGTGGGTTTGTACTGCACAAGGAATTCCAGTAATAAAAAGCTCATTCCTAACTTACGTTATTGATCACCCATCTTGGGCAGATGCTAGAACCTGTGAACTGATACTGATTCTAGAAAATGGAAAGCATTGTCTCAGAAAAAAAAAAACCTGAATGATGAATATACATAAAAATGGGAAAGGCACTAGAAAAGGAGGAAGCAGTCAGGCTTGCAGGCCTTTGCTCAAGAAGATCATTTATGGATCCATCACAGCTGTGTCCTGTGATGATAACACGGAAAAGCAGTGACTCGCACCTGGCGTCACTGTAGCAGTGAGGACGACTTGCAGGCTGAATGGCAAAGCCACAGCTTTGGCTGTTGGGTGGGAAAAAGACTGAAGGGTACCCGAAACAGTAGGCACATTCCCATTTTTACAAAGCATACCACTTTGGGATTGACTCTGCCTTGTTCTTACACTCAGCAGTGCAAAATGACAACATTCCACTGTTTTTGTTGTTTCATAAAGGTTATAAAATGTTAGTCCAATGCAGGGCAAAAGGAAATGAAGATTTGATCTGTAATCTGCTTCTTATAACACCAGAGGGCTGTTGCAGATCTCACCAGTCCTCCTATTCGGTATTTTTATTAAATTCAAGAAACAAATGTTACAAATTTGACTTGGATCTTGCCGTTCTTAGCATTCCATTCACTATAGGATGAAGTTGGACTGAAGTATATTTTGCTAGATGTTATTGTAGGGTTCTTGCACGTTGCCAGGTAGAAGTGGTTAGAAATAGAAAAGGATTCTCTTTGAACTGTCAGAAAATAATCACAATGGGCTGTTTTTCTTTGTGCTCTCCTAGAAATTACTCTGAAGTATTACTTCTACTCTAGTTGCAAGCTACGTAATTCTATTAACTGGAAAATAATGACTTATTATATACTTCCACCAATTGGAGAAATTAAACCAGCTACCTAAATTATGTTAAATTGATTATACTAAGAGGCTGTCACAAACTTCTTATGAAAACATGAATGACTGCACTTGGCAGCAGCTGGTCTGACATTTCATCCTTTGTCAATAAAAGAAAGCAATTTTACAACAGCATGTTTTGATATGTTAGAGAATTTATTAAACTACTGAATCTCAGTGGGACAAACATGAGGATACTGTTCAGTTGCTTCAGTGAAAAGGAAAGCACAAATAAGAACTTACAGGTTTGATCCAAAATAAAGAGTTGAGTGAGAATGTAATTTGCTTCATTTTTACTTTGAGCCATATTTGAAAAAAAAATAATTTTTGAATCATTTAAAAGCATTAGATTTCAATGTAAACTTATAATTGTACATTCAGGGCTTAATCAGATGACTACTGAAGTAAATAGAAGACTTTTGAAGATTTCAGTGGGTATCGGATGAAGCTCATACTTACTGCTTACTTTCAGTTTGTCAACTTGCTGTGAAATATCCTATAAAAAAGAAGAGTGTAGCTGAGACACTTTTTCCAAAACTGCCCAAATAACCGAATAACTATCCTAACCTTTCCAGTTCACGAGCAGCATCGCTATTTGGAGAAATAATAATGAGTTTTAAATGAGAGAAATGCAGAAAAGACTTTTGCATGAGTCTTTTCCCACAAATATTTTAACTCTGCACTGTTCACTCAACTTATAAGCCACACTTGAAGTTGTTTTTACACATTTTGAAGTGCTGGCCCAAAATTCAAATCAAGAGTCTCATTGACTGTGATAAGTTTGGGATTAAGTATTGAACTATTTCTCCACATTTTTTTTTCTTTAATTTCAACTTTCCTACTACTGCACTAGTAACAACTGTAGTTGCCAATAAGTATGAGATACCCAGTGCTGACAGCTGAAGTTATTTTAGTCACATACTACCTTACAGTGCTCTGAGTCTGTACAGTTAAAACATGTTTTCCCTTTGGCAGTCTTTTTTTTTTGTGGTTCAGCCTCATTTCCCTCCAAGTGTCTTATCAGCATCCAGAAGTTGGTCTCATAAAGCAAACAGCAAAACTTTAATTATATTCTTTTCATTATGAGTCAAGGGTCTAAATTTTGACCAAGAAATTTCCTTAGCCTTGAATGTTGACAATTTTTTACCATATGATCCTAGGAAAACATTGATGGGAAACCATCTGTAGGCCACCTGAGAGTTCTGGGGTTTTTATTTAAGAGAGGGAAAGACAGCCCTATCCTGGCTAGGGATTATTGGCTCGTTTCGCAACTCCACTCTTCTGATGTTGTCTCTGAAGTTAATAGTCTTCTCTTTTTCAGCATAGTGATTTTGGAGCTTTTTCACTGTTACAATATTATTTTAGTCTGTGTAAATAGAGGACAGATCACAGGGCGAAACCAAAAGTCACCGTGTCACTCAGCTGTATCCGAAGCTTCATAGATCAGCTGACAGGAAATGTAATCTTTTTATCTAATGCTCCCACATGTAATATTAAAATATTATATTTCAGTGGTGTGACAGAGGCTGCCTACTGCACAGCGCTAGATGGCAGTAACATATTACACTTCCCCCTGAAATCACCGACTCATGGTGTCGTTAGTCATCCGGGCTGCGAAATGTAAAGTAAGTGCAAAATAGAACCACATTTCTTTTCAGAGTTTGTTTTGGTCTGCAGTCTGAAGTTGATCTAAGCTGACCACAAAAACCATTTCTCATGCTGCATACAGCCTACTGCACTGTAAGGGTGAGCTAATTAAGCTCTCTATGTGTGTGCCAAGAAAACTGGAGATATTGTTAGTTCAGACACCATCAAACAGCTTTATGCACATCACATTTACCAAATCTGCCGTCGTGCAATTGCATTGAATATTAGATAAATGTGATCAATGTCAATGGCATAATATACAAAATGTTGTTTCAGTTAGTCTTGCATGGAGATTTTTCATCAGATGTAAACTGATGCAACTGTACAAGAGTCTCTGTTTTTATTGTCCCAAACAGATGTGAAACAGCCTGTGAACTGTTAAACACTCACGTATTTTTGCTCCAGAAGCTTCTGTTAGTAATGTGCTGATTTGAGATGATGGATGTGTTCACGTGAAAGATGCAGAGCTATGATTTAAGGAATATCCAAACCCTCTTATCAAAGATTGATTTTTGTTTCTTGCTTTCACAAAAACACCTCTTGATTGTGGACCAAGCAGACTTTGCTGAGGCAAAGTTTTGACTAATAAAGGTTTGTGAGAGTGAACTTGGATGAACTATCCTGCGTGAAGGGTCACCCAAAGGAGGGTTGTAGAGTTGACCACACACTGTTTATTTTGTGATAAAATCAAGATGTCTTGCAGGGTTTTGTCGTGACTGATCCAGAAGACTTGAGTTTCACTTCTTGTTCTGCTGTTGACTGAGTGGATCACTTTATTTTGTGTTCTGTCTAAAATGTAACTAATGATACTTAACTGTTTATGAAAGCACACCAAGATAAACTAATGAAAGCAGGTTTTAGTTGCAATTACTGCTGACTATTAAGTCATACCCTCTCATTTCATTTCAGCCACAACGAGGATCCTATCCCATTCTTTGCACTTCATTACTCCGTGCTCCTTCAAGCAGAGCCAGTATTTTATGAACAAAACCAGTAAGTCACTTTAATTTTACAGTAGTTCCTTTTATCCCTCTGACTTCTCACAAATAGAGTCCTTACAGTGTAAATCTCTTTAGAGGCAAACCCTTATACATTTTTACCATGAGCTAACCATGAATAATCTAGATCTTTCCAGACCTTCTTCTCCTCAAACGAAAATGTTAGTGCCAGATTCCATCCCTTGGGCCAACACCTATTCATGCATGAGAAAGGGCTTCAGTCTGAGATGATATGATATGATACGATATAATATTATTATTTTAATAACTCAGGTAATATTATATCTCAGTAAGTCTCAGTGAGAAACTGCAAACTGTAAGAAACTTCCATGGGTGATATTTTGGAAAATGGTTAAAATTCTTCTACTTTTAAGATGCTGTGGTTTTATTTTGTAAAATTTAAGTGAAATATCTGTACTCTGATCTTCCTGCTCAGGTTGGTTGGTATTTTACTCCATGAGAAATTTTGTGATGTTGATATTACTTACTGTGCAATGTATTTACTACTCTTTAGGATTTTAAGGATCAGAATTTGTTTCAAAATGTTAATTCCAGCTCCTCTTGAAAACACTCTCACCATGATGGGGCAGTTTCAACAGCCTATGTAAACTAATATTTTTTCCTAATGTGCTAAGGTTTTGGGTTGCTTTGGAGTGATCTCACCAAAGGAGAGGTTAGTTGAGGCCAGCACCCGAGTTTAAAAACAGTTTTGCTGAAAGAAGAGTTAGAAAGACTTGGAGAGTAATAAGAGGGCATCTTTCTATGGCAAGTCATGACAACATGGAATAGAGCAGTCTTCGCCTAAAGCAGACATTGCTCTGCATTGCAGATTTTTATATCTTTCTATTTGTTACTTAGAAAAATAAGTTGGGGATTTGATCTGTAGGTTCAAGGCTCAGAGGGACTTTGCACTGGACTTTAAAGATTTAGTTTTTGTTAAACAGATAGCTAAATAAATAACATTAAAATGATTGAATGTCATTGTATTCTTATTTGGTTACAGTAGCTATAATTTTGAATAAATCCCTATTTTTTCTCCTTTCAATCTGCAAATTGCCTTTTATATATCTAATGAAGCTTATTCCATGCCCTTTCAGACTAAGTATTGATCAGACAAAGCTTAGTTTAATGAAATTTCTGTGTTTGAAGAACACTGTAAAATGCTCTTTGCCCCTAGTAAGACAAAACCCACCAACCCTTTTCTAAGAACACAAAATAGCACAGTGGTGTTTGTCACTCTGGTCAGTTCATTGCCATCTGTGATCATCCTGGCTGATAAACATAAAATGTTTATCCTGTCTACAGAGCTGTGAGGTATGGCTGGCTGCAATTACTATTTGTCAGTTCCCAGGAGGTAGGAAACAATATTTTAATCTGTTTCCCTGGCTGTGATGAAGATTCTATTAATGCCTTTACATGCCGTGAAGCTAGAGAGATAGTATCTTGACTTCTGATAGAGTGCTGTTGCATTTACTGATGGAGATTTGAGTCAAAGGAATCACATTTACAAGCCAATGGGGGGAGAAAGCGTGGCCCAGTTCCAGTTCACTGTTCCTGTTGATTTCAAACAGAAGAAGCAGCTAAACAGCCCAAATCTACTGCTACATTTGCTTTTTGTCACACTTTTTTTTCATTACTTACTTTTTTTTTTGTATCTTGCAGAAGTAGATTTATTACTATGAATAACATCCTCAAAAAGGAAGAAATGTCTCTTCCCTATTTTTTGTACATCAGTAATGTGTTCCAATGGGGAATTTCAGTGTTCTTGAAACCATCAATCTTCTACATAGTAATTAGACCCATATGAAATACGGTGTGAAGAGAAGAGAAGCACATAAATATTAAGTGACCCTTACAGGGACATAGGAAGTTAGTAATGGAATTAAGTAAATAATCCCATTCAGCCCTGCTGAATCTAAAGGCTAGATTTTGAACCCTAAATGGGATTAGCAAAATTTTCTAAGCTTTTAATCTAGCTAGTGCTTTCCTTTTAAAGATTTGTCTCTAAAAGTCCAGATACTTTGAAAGATTTCTGCCATTAAATGCCCGTAACCTAAGCAGATTTGGTTTGGGCCTTAATTTTAATAAAACAGTTGAATTATTTTTAAAAAGTTCTTAGATCACCATGAATTACATGCAAATTGGATGTACATTATAATCTGCCTTTGTAAATGAAAGCAGTAGCAGCCAATTGCAGATATGGTATTGGGGATTTTGCAGTTTCTTCGTTTGTTTTAGATTGAGCCTTTTTGAAACTGCCTACTGTTCAGCCGTGCCACACATTATGAGACTGAAAACAGAGTGCTCAATAGGGAGAAAAAGTATTTTATGTTGCCTTTTGCAGTACCGCAGGAAAGAGTCATACTATCTAACAACTCATTTGTCATCCAGGGTGGTTTCTTGCAGAGGGGACAAAATATCTGTAGAACTTCTAAAGCAGGTTTCCTGTCGCTGTGAACAAATTGTGTGAAGTTTCACAGCCATAAGTTTACAAAGCAAAAGGCAAACACTCTTGCTAAAGTCAGAAAAAAACGGCCCCAGTCTGTTCAGTGATGCCACAGTAGTTTCTATTTTCCAGGCACTCTGTTTATGCAATCATCACCACCAGGTGTCACCAAAAAAAATCTGAGCATCCTTACAGGCACAGGTTTAAGTAAGTGATAAAATCGCAGAATGTTTAAAAATATAATTTGCTCAGTATGCGAGAAAAATTTACAGCCCTAATAGGTTGATTGGATACTTATCTCCTGAGGAGAATTTGTTTGTAGATTTTTCCCCTTTTTTCACTATCATTGATTCACTTCAGCAGAGCAACATGACACTTTATTGGTCATCTCTTCTGTGCCTATCAGAAAGTGATTTGGAAAATGTGACACGTTCCTAAGCCCTGTTCATTTTGCCCTGTGGGACTGGCTTCGAAGAGTGCCTAATGTTAAGGCACTGTAAGGATTGAGAAAACATAAGCACTGAAGCAGAAAACAAATAGGTGAAATACTACAAAATCCATGTCTTAGGTTATGAGCATACCAGAGGGGCTGGTGAGTAGGCTCCTCTAGGTGACTGGTGTGTCACTTTTTGAAAAAAGGAAGAGTGTGAGACTGAGAAGAAATCCGAATTTATGGCTGAGTAGAGATATCAAGAGATGAGGTCACAGACAACCAGGTATAGCTCCAGATTTTGGCATCTGCAAAGATCTGGGTATACGTGAGACCTAACAAGGATGTACTGATCACACAGAACAGCTACTAGAAAAAAAATGTTTTCATTTGCTTAAAGAAATACAAGGTATTTGGTGAATTTAGGGAGGAGTGGAAGGAATATTTTGTATTAATGTAGGCAGTTTTGACTAATAATTCAGAAGACGGTACTAACTAGAAGTTTAAAAGACTAAATGGCATTTAATCCATTGTTTTTTTATTAGTAGTACATGAAAGCATGAAACTGAGTGCTGCCTTGTGACCAGGAAAAATTCAGAAGATAAAAAGAATTAATTTATTTTCTCGAACTGGAGGTGAACAGGAACTGAAAAGAGACTGGGTAGGCAGAAGGCAAAGCAGAACTCCTGCTGTCTTAGTGTAGAACTTCACCTGTGTTTACAGAAGGAAGTTGTAGAGTTTAATTAATATATCTAAGAACAAGGTTGACAGCTCATTTTGCTGAGTTTTATAATTTGGAGGAGACTTAAAACTTCCAGTTGCCAAATCCTAGTATTTGCCTATTTTTTCAAGCATACTTGCAGTTTTCATGTTAAAGGAGCTAGAAAACAAATTTTCTAAGATGCCTACTATCAGCTAGTAGAAATATGTGTTCTGTTCGTGCGCACGTGTGTTTGTGTAAGGAGGTTTGTGTACCACCTTGCAGATATTGCGTTGAGGTTTCTGATTCATTAAGACAGTGAAACTGCACGGTAAAATTTCTTTATAGTATCTGCACCAGAATTTGTCTCTGTGTATGTGAGTGAGTGGATTCTCACGTAGACTTGAGTGAGGGTGCTTCCCACGAACTGATATTCCCAACTCAGAATTAGCCTCAGTATTTTCTTTAAGTAATGGCCACATCCTTTTTTTTTTTCACAGACGAAGGTATTAGAGCTGTACGTTAGCCTCCGAATAGCATGAATTAGCAAAATACTTATGTTTTTTTAAACCAAATCACACTTCTTTTTCAAATTTTCTGGTCTTTTTCCAACCCTGCATAAAACATCAGGAAAGTATCAGGAAAAAGGAAACCAAATGCTGATGTGACTTCTCAGATAAAAAAAAAAAAGAAACTGTGTCCACATAGCTTCTATTTCCCCAAGCCCCGGCTGTTGTAGACTGCACAGATCAGTAAGCCATGTGCCCAGCGGTGCCCTTGTTTGTTCCACGGTACCTGTGGCCCTTTCCTAACACTTTGATACGCCTTCCTGACTCTGCTGTGTTTGGGTACCCAGTTTCCTGTAGTCTTTCCTCACTATTAAGCTCTATTTACTGCCCTTTTCCAGGTGCTGCTGTGCCCTCGTTTACTTCACATGCATGCCTTTCTGTGTGTAGGTATTGTTGTTTTCCTTCCCTTCTGCCACATTTCAGTCAGTAATCCTGCACTTGCAACCTCTGCCACTTGGCTCACCAGTCTGTGTATGCAAGGTCATTCCATAAGACAATGAGGCTGCCAATTTAGCAATATCACCCACTGGATTGGAACACACTGGTTTTCTTTGTCAGCTTCCTCAAGTAATCAGTATCTGCTGTCTTAAGCCCGTTAATTAAAGATCTTGTTTCCTGTGCAAATGTGGTTAACTCTTTAGATAACCCTGTTGAAGCCAAAGGATAATAATAAATATATTTATTTCTGTCCTGCAAGGCCCCTTTGGTTTCCCAAACTCTAGCCTTCCAATAGAAAGGAAATAAAATAGTATTGGAAGTAATATAGCAGACTGGGTTGCCTTACTTTGAGACTGCTGGCTTCGAGATGGGAGTTTAGTCCCTTACTAGGTATTATCAAAAATAATTGAGGATTAACATTTTTGTACCTGGACTGCACCGCCCTGTACAGCAACACAGGCAGAATCGATCCAGGTCAATGGGGAAAAGAAGCAGGATTCTTCTAAAGGCTCTGCTGAGAAGGAAGTAACACTACTGAGCAAAGCCGACGTTAAATTCTGAAAGGGCGTGTGTGGGGGTGACTTTCCACTGCTGCCTGTGCCATCCAGCTGTGAGAGAAGGAGGGAGCTATTTGTTTCTGCAGATTTCATAGTTTGTCTCTGTTTTGTCCAGAGTCTTAGCTGCTTTTTGGCAGTGGAAAAAGCTAGTTGAAAAATGATAAACTTGTTTCACAAAAGAAAAGTATACTATATTCTTTATTTTTCTATGAAAATTGGAGCATTGTCCTAGTTTTCCTCTCAAATCTTTCCTCTCAAAATTTATTTTCGTCACTGCTATCCCTTTCTTTACATCTTTCTCTAACTCCATTTTATTTTTAATAATAAAAAGTTGAAAAGTGAGATGGAAATGAAGTGGGAAAAGCTTAAATATTTCGTATTGGCATTTGAAACTAATCCAATAAATATTCATTTCAGTATGTTTTAAAACTGAGTGAAAAATTTGTATTTATTCCACTGCTTATTTGTATACTTCACCACAAGACAGACTTCATTGTACTTGAAAAAAAAAATTGTTGTTTATGGCACAATGTAAGCAGTGTAGACAAAAACAAAACCTTGCTTGATAAGCAGCAATTAACAGAGAGAAATCCAAAGTGGAAGGCTCAATATTTGTCCTTTGAACCCACCTAAAAGCATGTGACATCAGAATAGCGTTCTACAGTATTTGCAGTTTCCTCTGATGTCCCCAGTGAAGCAGCTGAGCTTTGTGGATGCCTGCTTCACTACCAAAAATAGACTGCACCGCCCCAGCTTGCTGATGTTTCATTCATTTGATCTTTCTGCTGTGGAACCGACTGAAGGCATATTGCTGATCCTGCCATTCCAAAGAGTTAGAAAAGGAAGCTTTTTTGGTTTCCTCCTGATTTGCTGCTGTAGGCAATGAATTTATTCTTACTCCCAAACAAAACGGTGTTTGAATTGGAGCCTCTGTGCAAGGCAAGGGTGGAGCAATGCAGATTACTTTTTTTTCACCTTTCAAAATACTAGGAGAAAACAGAAAACTGCAAGAGCTGAAGCTATCTTATCTAGGGAAGAATGCTCTGAGAGCTAGGCATTTCCATTAGTGCAAGAGTGCTCAACTAATACAGGTTTGCAGTTTTAGAAGTCAGAAGACAATATTTACTGAGACTCTAGCAAACATTTTTGTTCTTTGATTACTTGTCACAGAAGCCAAAATTACCACAATTTCAAAATATGTCTCTGCTTAGTGGAAAAAAAAAGGACAAATCCACCTGAAGATTTCAATTTTTAAAATAGAAACCTGATTAAATGTTTTATTATAAAATATAGTGCATATACTTTATCACATCATTTTAAACAAAAGCATATTCTGTTTTCAGAATGCTACTTAATGCTGACCAACATCATTTTATGTTCACTACTGTCTTTCAGTCCTGTTTGTACTTTTCCCCCTCATTTTTCTTAGTTTCAACAGATACAAATTCCCACATAAATCCAGATACATAGGTCAACATGTATACATGTATACATGTTTTGAGAATGAAAGTGTATGCACGATTTTTATAATACAGTAAAATGCACAAGAACTGACAGGCATGAAAAGAATGGGTGGGTAGAAGAAGATCCTTGAGGGTTATGTTTGTGTTTTACTCTCCAGAGCAGGAAGCATGGCTAAGTCGGTAGCTCACGGAGCTAACATGTCAGAAGGTCAGATCACACATTAGGATTTGGGCTCATCCCAAAATTGAAGGGGGAAGGGAAAGGGAAAGGCATGTGACAGTAAAGGACATTGTATTCACCAGTAAAATATCCACCACTGGACCAGGTAGGGGAAAGTGGATTGTGGATAGAATCCACACAAAGATTTCTTAACCTTCTGTTGATAAATATTGAATTAGGCTGGCAACGAGCACCAGGTATGGTGAAGAAGGCTGTAATTACTAATACTAAATATCCTTTAATATTAATTTAATATGATTGAGTTTATATTCCCATCTGACAAAAAAAAAAGAGTCTTACCATGTATAAGACTAAAGTTTTGTGAGTGCTATTTGGCTCACCATGTTGCCTTTAAAAATTGTGTGCCATGATAGTTCCGGTGGAACTAGAGGATCATTGTGGAATGCATAGATATTATAAATCTGCATTTCATCTTCTCTTTTTATTACATCTCAGCCTGCCTGGTTGAGCCTTTCCCAGCTTTAATCTTTCAAATACGATCTGCAGCTGCGGGATGCAACAGGAAATGAACAATAACAACTGGCATCCATAACTTTTTTCTTAGTGTGCAACACAGCCTCAGTTTGTCTGCTATTGCTGTCCTTTTCCAAAAGCAGTCATCGTGTTTCCGGTCAATAGTGGTTTTATTATGATATTAAGCTTTACTAGCACAGATTCAGAAACTCTACTTTCATTTAATTTAGTTTAAATTTCTCAGATTTCTCACTGAACTCCTACCAATAATCTTAGTTAAAACAATAAACTAAAGCAATAATGCAAGCCCACAAGAAGCATCTTGGTAAAATGTGTATGTACCTGTTTCTAATACAGATCTTCATCACAGGACTTTCAAATACTTGTGCATCTCATTGTATACCCTAGGAATTTAGCTCATTCCAGTTGTTTTTTTAAATTAACAGCATTTGGAAATAAAATAATGCTGCCTTCTCAGAAGGATTCACACTGTAATCTCCTGGATTTATTATTATTAAAAATCATGCAATAATTCAGCTTGGAAGGGACATATGGGAGCATCTCATCATCTGGTCCAACTCGCAGCACAGTGCAGCACCAAATTTGAAGTGGTTCTGACTTCGAAGTCAGACAAATTGTCTAGGCCTTGTCCAGCTGAGCTTTCAGTATCTCCAAAACTTGAGATTTCATAGTTTCTCAGAGCAACATGCTTCATTGCTGATTATCATCACTGTGAAAAAAACCCTTCCTTATAATGTCATAAAACATTCTGATACCTACTGATTATAAAAATGATGAAGAGCAAATTATTAGTTCTCTACTCAAGTCATATTTTCACAATAAACTTACTAGCAAAGATATTAAGCAGACAGAATTACTAGTCTGAAAGAGAAGATGAGTTAAACACGTATTTGTGAAACATACTTTATGAAAGGGAATTATTTATATTATATGATGCCTGTAATTGCACTGGGTGATCTGGTAGGTATTTCTAGGTCTATCTTTGCTGAAAGACCTCAAAGGGTCCTCAGATTACTTGTTTATTCTAATTCTCTAACTTGTTCTAAATGAATTTTAAAGTCATTTTTCTAAATTTCTGACATGCCTGCCTGTCATTGTAGTGAATTAATCAAGCTTATTATCCAGTGATAATGCTCTCAACTTCATGGTTCCTAGAACCACGCCTTAAATGTTATCAAAGGTCAGTTGATTCCCATGTTAGAAGAATAAAAATCAGTGGAAGGCAATGTACTCTTTCACATACCCACCTCACGCTCCGAGACAATAGACTCTTTTAGTGTCAAAGTAATTTCCTGCTGAAGAAATGTTCCTACCATTTGTTTTTATTTGAATAGGTGAACAGCATCATATGAGCCTTTCACAGGGTAAAGGGGTTGGCCAGGCAATTTTGGCTTCTTTTGGGATCATGCTCTCCACTCAAATGTACAAATCAATTATATGACTTCCATGCTGAGAAAACACATTAACTTTTAAAATGCACAGCAGCAGCCTGTTCTTAATAAAAATGTTTAAAACCCATTCTTAAACGATAACTCCAAGTTGCAACTGAATATGAAACATCCATGCTTTGGAAGCATGGAATATTAAAAGCCCAAAACCCCACAACTGTAGGTGAAATAGGGAAAGACTTAAAACCTTTCAACATAGCTTAGACAAAAATGCAGTGAACCTTGTAACTTCACAGCAGCCATCTATTCAAAGTCTGTACAGTGCATAGGTAACCCTTGGCCTTACATATTGTAGAAGAAGAACTGCTACAATCCCAAACTTGCCATTTTAGGAAGAACACAATCTATTAAAATGATTCATTTTCTGGAGTTTTTTTCCAATAATGAGAGAATTAAGCTTGGTGCAAAACCTGACTCCTCTTGTATCACAAAGCTCATAACAGAACCTTTTCTACCGGCAGTAATGAAATAGGCCTTAGAAAAATCTAAAAATTTGCATGAAATCTAGTGAGGACAAACAAAGGCAAATCCACTTATATCTTAATGTTACAGGTACTTGTGCTCAACTGTAGGAACAGCTTTCAGTGTAACTAGTTGTTGAGATGCAGGAATTTTTTCACAAGGCTACAATTAATACCTATATTCAAGGCCCTTCAACGTAACTGCTTATTACGGCATGTTCCACTGAAACACATATTAACAGGATGCAGTTATTCTTACTTTGGAAATGAAGGCTTCCAGTGGAGAGCTGTTCCTATTTAAAATGTTCCTGTCTCACAGCAGGACTCCAGGATACCTTTGCAATTCAGATTCCAGAAGAGAATAATTGCTTATGATCAAGTTCTCAAACAACAAGGGAATACTGAACTAACAGAGAAGGATGACATTCTCTTCATATGTGCAATGTATTCATATGTAATCCTAATTAATATGCTAATTGGCAGCTGCAGAGAAGAATTAGTAGGATGCTTAAACATCAGCCTTAATTACCTTGTTGGTCAGGACATGGACCAGCTGGAGGGGGTCCAGAGGAGGCCACAAAGATGCTCAGAGGGCTGGAGCAGCTCTGCTGTGAGGCCAGGCTGAGAGAGCTGGGGCTGTTCAGCCTGGAGAAGAGGAGGCTCCAGGGAGACCTTAGAGCGGCCTCCCAGTGCCCAAAGGGGGCTGCAGGAAAGATTGGGAGAGACTCTTCAGTAGGGCCTGGTGTGATAGGACGAGAAGTAATGGTTTTAAAATAGAGGGAGGTAGATTTAGATTGGATATTAGGAAAAAAAAAATTTACAATGTGAGTTGTAGAACACTGGAACAGGTTGCCCAGAGAGGTGGTGGATGCCCCATCCCTGGAAACATTCAAGGCCAGGCTGGATGAGGCTCTGAGCAACCTGATCTAGTCAGGGATGTCCCTGTTTCTTGCAGGAAGGTTGGACTAGATGACCTTTGAAGGTCCCTTCCAACTCTAATCATTCCATGATTCCTCCTATATCTGCTGTTATAAGCCAGAATGGTATGAAAAAAAAATCCAGCAAAACTCATCTTCCTATAGAGATTTGTTCTTGTTATTGCTTCTCAAAGAGTATTTATCTTCCTTATAGTCCATCTGGATTTGTAACAACTCACCTGCTGTTGTAAGTCTTCCTCTCTGGTTTTGTGTGGAAGTTTTCAGTGTCTTTTAACCTTCGGGAGATGAGTGAAAACCACAGTTTTGTGCCTGAAAGCCTAGTAGTCTCCTCTATTCAGAAGACTACAGTGGGGCAGTAAATTTGGTTATGAATTATCCTCCTGTCTTAGAAGAAGGCAAATCCATGCTTAGGGAGAGATTTAGATTCTCAGCTAAGTGAAATTTAAATACCATTAGATCCCACCTGAAAGTGTTCTTTATACATAGAAAGGTAACATAATGGAAAACACAAGTCTCAGAGAGGGAAGATTGATGGTCTATTAGTGTGCATTAATATCAGTGTTCTGTCCCCCTCTTTTCCCACATTTTTGTTCCACTAAATTATATAAACAGCCAATGACCTGCTTGAGAAATGAAGTATCAACCAGATGTTTCCTGAGCAAAGACAACTTGTGTTTCCCTTTACACATCACCTTCTGAGAGGCAGCAATACAGCGATTGCGTATCTGACATCATTCACTATGTTGACTTTGGGTTACTCAGAATCTTTCCTTTACTTTACCTTCCAACTCAAATACAATAGTTTTACAGAGAGATCACATGGAAAGAATTGATTTGAATGACTAGAACAGAATATGGAAGAATTATTTATATTCACTTTGTTACATCAGTCATGGAAACAGGGGACGGGTGGCTAGTCATCCTCCAAAAGAACCACTTCTTTATGTGAAGAACAACATGCAAAAATATGTTTTTGTAAGAGCTGGTAATTTTAAAACAAAAATTCTGTATGAGAATAGATCCAAAGCTCTTTATGATTTATGGAAAGTCTGATTGTTGTGCTTTGGATCAGACGCCTGTTTATTGCCAGAAACCATAGCATTTTTCTAGTTCTATTTGGCTGCTAGGAAAACTTCATTAGTCCTTATTCATCTGGAGAGTGTGACAGCTACTGATCCATTAACGGAGGTGGGATGTAGATGAGAGGCTCAGTCATCATCTAACAGAAATGCTTCATTCCTTTTATTCAAAGCACCCTATGTTTACAACAGATCACTCTAAAAGAACAAACTTTGAGCTCCATTTTTAGGAGAGCTGGTGGAAACAGGAAGCTAACTTTGAGGTGCTACGTTAACAAATAGCATGGGAAGGGGGAGTTTCATTATTTTTATCCCTGTGCACCAGAACTCGTAATGTACAATGACTAACAACTTTTTCGGGAGATAAATTTCTGGAATCTATCTGGAAAAGTTTACCTTACAAGTTTACCTTTATCTTGTATTGATTACAAGATCAATATTTAATCAGTCATGAATAAAGCTCTAAAAGGCTTTACAAATGTCTTTACATCCAAAGACTGAAAAATACCAACTCTTTCTTGTCATAGCCTCCTGTTTAGGCAAGAAGGCACATCACACAAAGCTGAAACAGCTTTTTCTTCCCTAGTAATAGAAAATAGGTGTAGTAACATACCTACATGAACTGAAGTGTCACTGTATGTTTATGTCACTATGAAAGCCCACGGGGACCTGAATTTAACAGAGTATCTGATGTGGCATTCATCCCACATTGGTTAGTTGCCTGCAAATACAGCAAAAGCTGTTTGCAGTAGCTACTGTTTAATCGAATGCTTTTTAATTTGGAAAGCTGTGTACAGTACATTTCACTGCCTGTGACATGGTTTTAAGAAGGACACGTGAGCACAGGCCATGTATTCCATACTCTCAGTCTGAGGTCTGTAGGAAATCAAGGTTTCAGCAAGATTGACAATGGATCCATTCACCCTCTTGAGTGCTCAGGCTCACTGTTTCAGCCCGCTGCCGACAAACGCATACTGTGTCTTGATGACAAGTAACTGTAATGACAAAAGTGCAATCATGAATTTATTAATATAAAATGCTTTTGCTCTTTCTCCTGCTTTCATTAAAGACTAAACGGAATTACAGATTGGTTAGAACAAAGGGATGAAAAGAATTACCTCACTTGTACAGGATTGATCTCTGTGCACGTACTCAGCTCACTAGTAAACCTTGAAGCTCTCAAGCTTTAAGGTAAGTTTACAATTACAGATAGGTTTTGTACTACTGTGGTACAGAGGTCACTTGTTCACAAGGAATTGGAAATCAGGTTACATCATTGTTCCAAGAAGATTCACCCTCAGTTAGTCTCCTTTTTAGATTCTGTTGTATCAAATCTAGAATAGTTTGGTTTGCTTTTCTATCTTCTTTCTGAACAATCTACCTAGTCCTGCCTTCGCCGCTTTGCTTCAGGACATGTATCCACATCCAGTTGTTCAAAAGCAACTCTGGTATTCTTGTGATTGCTTATGACATTGGAATTCCTACATACTTAGCACACTGCTAAAATTCTTTGTGCATTCTCAAGGGAATTTCTTTAAACACTGTCAAAAAAAGAAATTTGAGAATTTATGTACTCGGGTAAAATACCATCATATTCTTGGTATGATGGAGATAATTCATTTGCAGTACACATAATTAAAGTTCAGCTCCAGTTCCAGTAAGTGCATGTGTACAAAAATTTTCAAAAGTTAGAGAATTATGCATCAGAACGATTCTCTCTCAATGTCTGTTCTTTATATGCTGGGAAAAAGAAAAAAAGTGACAGCTAAATTTAAAAAGGATTGAAAATTGTCTAGCACTGTAATAATATTCAATTCAGTAATGGTCTCCAAGTCAAAGACACTTGAAAAATGCCTGAACTGCTGGCAGCAAGCTCTTCAGAACACACAGAATCCTACTTAGTTCTCACGAATCCAAGTTATTCTTTCAAAAACCTTTAAAAAATAAAACAGCCCATGACATCAGCCTGTCATTTGTGACCTCCCCAGCACAGCCACTCTTAAACATGAGAACAGCAGCACTGCATGGATAAAATTATTTATTGGAAACAAATATTTACACGATGTATAAAGGCAATCACTTCAATCATTTCTTTTTTAACAAGACAAAGTTACTCCATTACAAGATCTGTTCAGTAACAGTATTAGATTTAGTAACAATGCAGAATATTTTAAGTCCCTGAGACTGAGGCAGTCTCACCTTTATGCACTCCATCCTCCACCCCCACCCCGCAAAGGTGCTGCAAATTTAATTTTCTGCTCAGTTCTACTTTTAGTGGATTACTATTCAAAATTACACTTTCATTCTTTACATCAGCACAAAATTTAAAAATGCAAGCAAGCCCAAGTTTCAGATCAAGTTTACTTACATTCAGTTGCAGGCATCCAGTTTAAAATTACTCCCAATTTCCAGTTGGTATCCAAGCTGCTTTATAAATAATGCTACTGACTCTGAAGATATAATTTATTCTCCTTAAACCAGACACAGACGCCAACTGCTTTTTTTTCTAGCTGGACACAGCTAATGGTTTTTACTTTTCCTACCAGGGTATTGAGATGTGAATGCAAGGCTTTAGGCACAATTCCTTTTATATCTGGACTTAAAACCATCACAAGGAAGCTTAGTAACACTGGGTTCCAGTTCCTACTGCAGACTTGTAGTAATTTACCCATATGCCCTCAGCATTTTTTTAGGTTTATAGGAGGCAGACGGTTTAGGAATGGCAAACTTGGGGAGCAAGTGTTTCCTCCTAAGCAATTTAAGTTCCATTATTCATTTCAGCAGGAAGCCAGCCTGCAAAGGCCACAAAGGCAGATCCAGACATACGGATGCAGAGAATTTTCAGTCCAAGTTCAGCCTTTTTTTCCTAGTAAGATCATTGTCTCTTGTCCGAGGACGTAATAGTTCAATAAACACAACTCCTCTAGCTGGCACGTGGCAATCAGCATAAGCAAAGCACAGGGACAAGGCTAAACTTAAGTATTTTCAAAAGGATGCAGCTGATGTTGATGTTACCTGGTCAGTGGCTAGCTCTTCAGTTGGAGATAGGAACAAAGAACTAATAAAATCCAAAGCATAAACCAATTAAATAAAATTCTTTCAAATAGCAGAGGTAGATTTTATCCAGTGTAATATATAACAGCCGTTCCTGTAAGTGCAGAGCTCTAGGAATTAAACAATTCAGATCAAATTTGACCTATGTTCTCCTAGAATAATTATGGCAAGCTTTTTGCATATCCTTCAAGAAAGTAGGCACACCACTCTGTAAAGACAAAAGTGGAAAAGTCATTCTTGTATAATGTAATCAAGAAAAACTATAAGAAAGATGAGAACTCCTACTGTATAGATCAAGGCATTCAAAGAAATACAGGACAATAATAAAAATCTTGTAAAAAGCAGTAGACCATTCCTTGAATATTTCATGAACAGACTGCACTATTCAAGTCTGCTTGTGTTAAGGCTACTCACATATGCTCAGGAACATGGATTTGTTTGTTTTGTTGCACAAATTTACCTGTCTGGTTGACTAACCAAAGGAATTCGATAGGAAAAAGAAAAAATAAGACAACTGCCATGAGAGCAGACAATAGAAAAAGAAGACTGCATAAGAACTAGAAAGGTCACCACATCCATTTCAGAAAAAAAGTAATTCTGCCCAACATGCAGAAGACAGGTACGGGTTCAGTGAACATATTGTTTTGAAACAGATTAGACAAAGACAATGGTGCTGTCAACCTTTACTTACCTTGGCAGCCCAATTGACCAGCCATGATGGAATCATGCCACCAGGATTATCAAAATAGTACATATAGACTAGAGATGAGAGAGAAGTTACCAGAAAGTTATCCAGCCATAGTCTGAGTATTAGCTCTAACACCAGACGACAGAAGCTGTCGGTGTGCATGACTGAAGCACTAAGTACAACAGTTCCACTCCAAATTCTCCACAAAAAAGTCAACTTGTACTCAAGTGGAATGCAAGATAAGTATAGCCATTCCCAGTTAACCTCTACGAAGCTGGGAGTGCTATCATACTAAATTTAGACTATTGCAAATCATTTTAGGCAGCCTGTCTTACAAAATAAGGTTGTCTTTAAGGGACTAATCAATCTCAGACAGGAGTCAAGGACTAATCTCAGACTGGAGTCAGTCTCTAGGCAAACCTTTTAATGTATAAATCTGACAAACATGATACTTAAATCATTGCTGAGTTAAACAGATTGCAGCTAGCATCAGACTCTACCCAACTAAACTGGCTGGCAGGAAAAGATGGCTGGTGTGGGATGGGGGTAGGGGGTGGGGCGGGGCGGGGACAGAATGAAGTTGTCAGTAGTCTATTCTTAACTACTCAGCCCAACTGTTCAATAAAAGATTCATAACAGCATAACAGTAGCACACCACACTGGACATTTCCAGAACCTTAATTAATTTTTAAGTATTCCTAGTGCTCAGTACATCCACGTTATGGTAGCTGTTTTTAGCTTAAAACTTCCAGTTTTCCTCTTTGTGCATTTTGCCAATACATACACTCTTTGGCTACACAACTTGTGATCACACTTTCTTGACCTCTTACCTTTCGATCCAGTCTTGCCATCACTTTCAATTGCCAGACTTTGTTTATAGCTTTTAACTCTGATAATGCCAGGCTTTTCAGGGCACTGAGGAACAGACACGCTGTGAGCTAGCACAACCCAGATCTTCCGCCCATCAACATCCATCTCTCGACACTCACGAATATAGACATACTGTATTCCAAGTTGAGGAGGCATGTCAAAATACTGTCAGTTTGACATATGATGAATTGACAAGTGAATTCAATTACAAATACCAGCTCTTTCAAGTTATTTCTTATGCTTCTACAGGACTCAATCCTGCAGAGTAAAAATTCAGCTATGTGAGCTTTAGTTGTGTGGGGGAAGAGGCGCCCACGCTCTTCTTCATGCTATACATATCACATGCTATACATGTTACATGAGGACTACAAGATCTTAGATCAAGTGCAGCAGAGCAGTAGAACCAGTACATTGTTGGGATCCCTTGATGGCCAGGTGAGAAAATGCAAGAGGAACAAAAAGTTTGAAAGGATACATCTCTGTTGGAGAGAGGAAAAGGGTATTTCACTTCCCAGTAAATTACTTTTTCACCATCATAAGTTTTCTCATACAGTTCTACAATTGAAAAAGAAAGATTATTAGGTATTTTTATTTCTACTGTAACAGAACCATACATGGCATCAAGAACTGCTCATATTTCTGACATGAACACATTTTACATGCAATCCTTATGTCAAAATTGATATGTATGTAAAGTTGTAGCAGTAGAAGACAAAAGACTTTTTAAAAAGTTCTGTTGCAGGGTTGTTCAGAAACCAAATACACAAAAACAGGTGGCCTGTTTTTCTACTGCTATTGAATTCATTGATTAAAAACAAACAAAAAAAAACCCTCACCAAACTAAAAAAACCCCAAACACAAAACAGAAAATTTCCAAGTTGAGGAGACAGAGTCAAATCCCTTTTCAGACAGTTAGCTCATCCAAAGCATTTCCATCTCAAAGCTGTTTCCTTGCCTATGCATATTCTGTATAATTCTGAGCCACAAGTACAGTATGCTTTTTTCACAAGCATTATCCTTGTAAATAATTCTGAGTTAGCATGGAACTAGGATAAGTGCTGCTTTCTAATACCTGAAGATGTCTTACATGAGGGATTAATGAAGTCTGGAAAAGCTATTAGGAATTTCACAGCAGTATATCCAGGCAAGAGTGAACAAGAAGCTTGAGCAGTTTATGAGCCATCATTACACCACCTTCTATCTGCCTAGAAACTCAATCAGAAGGCAGCTGAATAGGGAAAAAAAAATATCTAAGAATAGTCCCTAAAACATGGCAGTGACTGAGATAGTAGTGTGGCATAAAAGAGAAAAACTAGTTTAAATCAAACTACATAACTCAGTTTGAAAAACTGTCTACTGTACAGCTTCTTCCCTTACGGTAATAACTGCCATTGTCAGGGTCGTGGACCTGACAAGCCATGAGGCTGAGCCAGGGCAAGTTCCTGTCCACTCAGGGACTGGTCATTACATGGGTGCAGTTAAAAAGGGTGTGATCCCTTTTCACATTAACAGTCAGAGTTGTCTTTTCCTCCTCTAAAGCAGACTTCTGCCTGAAGTGTTATATATCCGTCAGAGTTAATGCAGTCTGCCACATCGCTTTCAGGAGTTTTGAAATAAAGCTAGAACAGACTGGTAATCTCATTGCTAAG
Organism: Tetrax tetrax; assembly: GCA_009806455.1. Lineage (NCBI taxonomy): Eukaryota > Metazoa > Chordata > Aves > Otidiformes > Otididae > Tetrax > Tetrax tetrax. The sequence continues at coordinate 760,325 of WHYT01017348.1, forward strand.
GCAAGAAGAGTGCCACAGATGGGAGATTCTTTCCCTATATAACATGTTCCAAACTAAGCTTCTGTTAGGATGCCATGCGAGTCAGCTGTCACCCACAGAAACAGCTTCCTCTCTTCTCCAGGTTGGATGCAGAACGCTCCCAGTGCTGTAATGAGCTCCAGCATTACGCTATCCACCAGAGGTCACTGGAGTATTGGTTTATCAGCTCGTCTTTCATTGCTAACTGCAGAGCTTTCCTTTTCCAAAGGGATTAAGACACTATTTTAAAGATCTCAATGCAATTGTTAGCTACTAACTCATCTACTTTTGTATCTCTGCAAACACAGAAAAAGCACACAATAGGTAAGTCATGTCCCAGCTGTATTCACTTTAGTCTGCCAGTACGAGTGGACAGCTTCCGATGAAAGCGTAACACAGTGCATTTTAACCAACAATCAGATTTCACTGAGCATTACTACAAGTCCATTTTATTCATAATAGGCACAGCTGCATTTGCTGCTTTAGCAGTCAATTATTACCATTAAATTGTTGGGAAGAATGATCTCAAACAGGATGGTGTTGCAATCAGCAGTAGCAAGTTTCAATATCGCTCAGGTCCAACCATTTTGTATCGTGCCACAGAAGCACGTGGTACCTCAACTGCTCTACAGTTTAGGCACAGATTCGCTGCTGAATTGGCAGCTGCAGCATAAACCAGGCCTCAGGATGTCCACATCTTGTAGATATCCAGGAGCCTGCTTTGGAAATAGCCAGGGCACTAAGAGCAATGCAATCACAGCAGCAGACATACTAAAATTTCTGAGGCCTCAGGCAAGCCCTTGCCAGGAACAGATCAGAGTGCAACCTTCTGAAATACTCACAGGAATCCTGTCCATATCTGCCTCCAGTCAGGCCTTCATAAAGAGTTTTGCTGAACAGAACTAGAGGACAGAGATTAGCTCCTCTTACACTTAGTGCAGGAGCAGTTACCTTTTCAACTAAAAAAGCAGCTACTTCTACTCTGGTCACGTTTTTATGTCAATACCAGCCAGCAGTTCAGCAACTCTTCTTTGGACTGCCATTATTGCACAGCTGTAAGAGCAACAAGGAATACAAAGAGTAAAACAAAGAGCAAGAAGGCTCTGAATTGAAGTTTTCTGGTTTTTCCTCCCTAAATGTGAAAGAGAAAAACTAAGTTTATACTGTTTGTATTAAAAATGTTGGCTAGCACTATTTCACCATATGCACAGTTCTAAAGAATGAGTGGGCTTCTGTCAATTTTTAAGCTAAAAGGAAAGCGTTAACATTATGTTTATGCCCTTCAAGAGTTAACTTCTGAGAAATGCTGGACTTGTACCAGCACAAGTATGAATTCAAAAGTGAACATATCATGGTCAGCAAGGATATAAACGCCAGCTCTGCAACATTATCTAGTTTTTAGTTTAAGGGTGTAGCTTCCCCCAACTGCTTCCTTTCTTTTCTTTAAGAAGGCATTACCAAAAAAAAAAAGTGTTTGTTTAAGAAGGATTCAGTTCTCCTAAATGCACTTAAATCAAAGACTACTGAAGTAACTTAAGATAACATTCTATTTTTACATCCAATATGATAACGTTAAGTCCCATTCCAGCGCATTTTGTTTCATTAATGGCAAGGTGACCTTTGCTACACGAAAGCTATTGCCCATTTTGACAAATGACACCTACTAATGAAATCACAGCTTTTTAAGCTTGACTCTGTACTGACACAAGTCAAATACGTGGTTCTCCATCAACAGAGCCAAAGGCACTACCAGTAATCAATTACCACAGAGCTGTTCTAGACTTACCAAGCACAACATTTAACAATTCTTTCATTTTTAAACACTTTCTTTGTTCAGCAAAACACCTCAACTGTGTTTCAATTTTATTGGCCTGAACTGATTTTAAGGACAGACTTACAAGGGAAGGGCTCCCCATGTTTAAAACAAAAGGATTACTGGATGTCTACATCAGCTGAATCCTTCCCTTATCACTGCTGACTTAAGATGCTTAACATCATATGGATATCCAGGTTCAACTCCTTTTTCAAAGACAGCATTAGATAAACACAACTAAATTGCTTATTCCTTTCTCTGTAAAAGCCCAAAGTCAACAACTATTCTCTCAATAGACCCATTTCTGGCTGTAAAAGGTGCCAAGATCAACCAGTGCTTTCAGGAAAAGACATTCCATCACACATCAAACTGGTGTAAGCCACTGCACTCTTCTGGGCTTTGCTGCAATATGCAACGATACACAGAGGGAAACATCTCCATTTCTTCCCAGAACATCTACTAAAATTTGACCTAGGAATTACAGAAGCTAGAATCTGCAAGGTGCTCCAGCATAACAAGTGATGCCAATTATTTGCTTTAACAAACATGGAAAGAATTCATTCCAGGAAGAAGCTGTAGGGGAATTAGATGTTAGCTGTTGCATATCAGTGTTTACTGGTATATTTGCGGAGTGCAACCTTATCCCAAAAGATACTTAAGTCTGGCCTGAAGTCTTGGGATGCAGCAACTTCAAAATACTTCTGAAGAAAGTTTTAGTGGGAAAAATCAATGTGGACGTAAAGCTTGCTTTTAAACTGCCTAGATGAGCTTACCTTTAACATACTGATCCCATTGTTTTCTGAACTCTAAATCCATGTAGACATCCACACACAGTTTTGGGGAACAGTCAGCAAGACCACCAAAGATTTTATACTCATAAAGTCCTGATTGCTGTGAAAACAGAAGAGGGAGAGGAAAAGTCACACAGGAAAGGGAAGTACTCTGCAGCAGGGAGAACAGCTGAAGGAAGTTAGGTGGGGCATGTACTACAAATTTGCTCAAGAGCTTTGAAAAGCAAGTGTTCAAAAAACAATGCAAGATTCAGTCTCTAACTTCTCAACTTTTTGATCTATACATGAAAGTTTAAATCCAGACAGGCTGCCCAGCACAATGGTTGTTCCTTCCCTTACACCAGTATCCCTTTTACTCCCTAAGCAGTTCCAAAGGGACCATGTTTCTTCAACACACAAGCCCCTTTTCATCTCCAGTGGTCAGTGTGGAGTAAATCCTGCCCACGCTGAAGCTTACCAGAGGCATTAAATTGCTGTGGCAAGGTCTCCCTTTATAACATGCTTAAGAATCTCAGCTATTTGCAGGAGGTTACCAGTACTGCACAATCTGGAATAAGCTTTCCAGCAAGTTAGGTATGCTTATACCTCAGGCTGTGATACCAGAATGCTTTACAATGTTCATGCTTATATAAAATGCACTGTTTTATCTGCGTTGATTATTTATCAGCTATTTTCTTTCTGAAAGCTGTCTGCACTGAAGGGGCGGGGTGCAGGATATCTCCTATGTTAATGCTTTTAATGTTTCTCTCAACATATGGAAACTCCATCTGTGCCTATAGAGCAATGTTTGTACTATTGTTAGCACCAGTTCAGGACACAATTAAAACAATGAGAGCATTTTGAATATACAGTGTAGGAGTCACATTCAAGCATTCCCAAGGAAAGGGAGGGAAGGATTATACAACATTTCGTTAGTGAATGGTTCATTTTTCTTCTTCCCCTTCCCTTCACAAATCAACCCTCGAAGATTAAGATTTGATGTACCAGCAGACAATAGTGAGACCAAGAACCTTAAGCTACTCATCTTCACTGTGGCTTCACTGCAGCATCAGTCCCTAACTTCAGCCTGAACTGTTCAGCCCCTGTGCAGCCCCATGCACCCATATCATCTTTGTAAAAGGCATCAACATTTTTATTTTACAAGAAAAGCTAATTTTGAAAATATCACACCTGTAATTGAGCTAAGATCCAACAGCATATGCCAAAGCACTACATTGAGACTTCAAAAAGTGTTGGTTTAGCTTAAACACTATTTCATTCCAGGTTACTAGTCAAAAATGCTATGTGGACTATCTTGCTTGTATGTATATTTACATTAAGTGTCATATAAGGCAAGAGAACAGCAAACCACCTCCGAGGTGTATGAAGTGACTTTTATTTTAATTAAAAAAAAAAAAAAAAAAGAACAAAACACTTTCCCTACCCTGTCTTGCCTTTCGCAGTCCTATGCATTTGCTTTATTTGCTATTTTTTTTTTCCTAACATGATCATGCATGATTTTCCAGAATACAAAATTTTCATGCAAAGCACAGCATGAAGTCCAGCTTTATACGGAGCTGAGAGGTAACTATGATCACAGAGCTAAAGAAATAGGATATTTACATGGATTCAAAAGTCATGGTTAAATCACAAATCACTGTGATTTAGGACTTAAAAAACACTTGCTACATTAATCACTTACAAGTGAATTCTAGAAGCCTAAGTTTTTGAGCTTCTTAAGAGAAGTCCCCCTCAAAAGGAGGCAATTTCATTCCAGCCCTTTCTGAACTCCCTACTGGTTTCAGGGGGAGAAAGGTGACAAACCAGTTCGAAGGGAGCTTTGGAGGGAGGGAGGCGGAGGGGAAGCGGGAGTCAGCAGATCAGAGGATGCTCTGGAGCAGGAGGTGCTCGGGGGCCGGTGCGCTGGGACGGGGCTCTCCTGGCCACACAGACCCCTGGGAGGGGGCTCGGCAGACGAGGGGGACACGCAGAATTGGACCACGACAGCTCCTGTCGCCGAGAGCACCTTCCACCAGGAATTTGTCCAGCCACCGGCTAGCTGTTAACAAGCTTTGGGAGCTTCACGGTGTACAGAGGCGAACCGCAGTTTGTGAGAGCGGTGTTTACCGCAGCAGAGCAGCTTTCTCCAGCAGCGGTTAATGGCATTACCCCGAAAGCTGCTTTCCGGGAGCCTGCAGAAACTGAGCCGAGGCCGGTAGCGCCCGGACGGGCAGCGGACCTCAGCGCGACCGGTGCGGGGAACTGGCGGCTCTGGCCGGGGAGGTGCCAGCGGGCGCTCCCCCGCCGCCGGCAGCCAGCCAGCCGCCCCCCGCCCACCCCCGGGGCCCTACGGCCGCGTTCTCCGGGCTCCCCGCCCCGGCTCAGCCCCAGGCGGGGAGGGCCCGAGGCACGGCCGCCGCCCGGCGCGGGGGACCTCGCTCCCCGCTCCCGCCCACCTCGTCGTACAGCCGGTAGATCCTCACGCCCATGCTCTCCACCAAGAGCTGCCAGGGCCCCCCCGCAGCCGGCGCCGGCTGGTCCAGCTCCCGGCAGGCGGCCCGAAACTGTTCCTCGAA
>WHYT01017348.1:765521-810256 GCA_009806455.1 Tetrax tetrax
GACGGGGCCCTCCCGGTGCCTGCGCCGCGGGGTGCAGCGAGCGGAGGGTGCGGGTTTGCGTTGGCGTTCACCCGCCGGCCCGTTTGCGGGCGGGACTCGGCCCAGCGCTCATGACAGGGTCTCGGTTTGGCAGTGGGAGGCGGCCTTTAAACGTCCGTGTGTCTGTCTAGGGCCAGAGCTGGCCCCGCTGGTGCCTTGGCCAGGGCCTCTCCTTTTGCGTGTTCCCCAAGGACGGAGGTTGAATAGGCACGTGGACGCGTGTGCTTTTCTCTGTATTTTTTTTTTCACATTTTAAAAAGCAGTTTTTCTTACGGGACTGTTCGTATGAGAGTACATTAAGCACACATAAAAGCTGTACGGCTGGCTGGTGTGTTTGGCACCTGCGCGCAGCCAGCCTGGCGCCGGGGCCAGCGAAGAGGAGGTGGCAGCAGGTTCCGGCCCATGGTGGACTGGGGTGGACAGTGTGGAAAGGGACAGAAAACTGTCACTGGGCTGAACTCCCGGGCAGGAGGAATCCACTGATGGGGACACACCTCACTTATGACACCCCCATAACAATATGCCAACGTGTGAGGCTGGCACAGAGCATTCAGGGCATCAAAATGTTAAGCGGCTAAGGCAGGTTTTCTCCCTAGGGTTGTAAACCTGTTTTCATCACAGCTTTATTCTTCTAACTCCTGTGAGATTTTCCTGCCGAACACTGTGTCTTCAAAATAAAATGCAAGCACCTCTGAGCTACGGGATGTTATTAAACCTCCTGACTGACAAAGACCCAGCCTGACAACCGTAGCCCTATGTACTTGGTGGTAACCTCTGTGCAAAGCTGGCAAAATATAGCTTTTTCTAGCTTCCCTGCCAAGTGGCTGACTTCTTTGACAAAGAGTTCACGTATGTCAGCTGTCCCTTCCAGTTCCAGTCAATTGGTTTGCAAGCAGAGCATGAGGATTTCTGGCTGACTCAGGTCTGGCTGAGTGTCATCCTTGCACAGCCCAGAAAAGTTTTGGAGAGGGTTGTGGCAGAAGGCAAGAATGGTCTCTCATGGTCCTGCCCCCAGTATATAAAGCCGATGCCAGAATTTGAACTGTAGCATCTTTCTAAAATAATGTCACTGGAAAGTCTCTGGTCATACATTACCTGCTCTCACCTCACCAGTGAAACTGCTAGGCAAACATTCCAGTTCTTTTGTTTTATTTTTGTAGTACGCTTACATGTATTATAACTTTTTATTAATAATATTTATACAAAACATAAAATATTTTGGCTTGTTTGTGTTCTTTGTGAACTACAATGGTCTGCATTCAGTCAGCCCAGCTGGTTCTCCAAAACATCATCAGAATACATTTCTTACAGCTGAACTCGTATGAGTAAATTCTTGGCTGAGTTACACTCATTTCAGTGGAGCTATGCTGCTCACCTAGCTGAGGATCTGCTCTTTAAAATGGAATATGAGACAATGGTCTGTATGTGAGACTGATTTTGTTTATCTTGCAGAATATTTCTTTAAATGGTAGTTTTGTAGCAATTTTATCAGATTTCTATCTCACTTTTAAATCCCATTGATGCTCTGAAATAGGACTCACATGAGACTGAAAGAGCTTGTGGCTCTTATTTGTACAGAGATGACTCTCACCCAGTATGAAAAAGGAGTTGTGAGTCAAAGGTTGAGATATAACATGCAGCAAGGCCACCTGCCTGCAAGACTACATGATCTCTTAAGGAGCCCTATTTATGCAAAAGGACTAAAGTGATCATAACTCAACATTGCCTATTGGTTTATGGTAAATATTTTACGTTATATGGTTGTCTACACGGCATCAGAGTTGTAAGTTGCTACAGCTGCCTGGCCACTCCCTCCTCCCCTCAGCACGCCCATGGAAAAAGAGATTTATCTCACAAGGCTACGCTAGGGACCAAAGCTTTCAAAAAAGGCATTACTATGTGACCTTTTTTTCTTGGTAATCAAGGAGTGGTGACTACTAAGAAAGCACAAACTGTTCTGAGAGAAACTTATTTTCTATTTTCACGTATGTTTATGTAACTGTTACTACTTATCACTTGTATGCCCATGTATTGCCTTTAGCCTCAGTGCAGAAGGGAAACTTTGAACCCAAACGCTTTGCTATCTGCGCTACAAGATAGTGTGGCTATAGTCTGGGGTGAGTTCAGACACAGCAGGGACTAACTTCCTAGAGCACAGCCCCAACAGACGGTGGGACAGCAACTGCTCCAAGGCAGCTGGTTCTGGGAACATGAACCCAGGCTGGAGCATGGCTACTGAGGACAGCCTAGATACAGCACGATCCAGCCCCACACATGGATCAGGGACCTAAACACTAACTGAATGAAAATAGAGGGTTGCTATTCTAGGGCAATGAGGGGGAGTTCAAAAGTGCCCACAGCTTGACCCACATACTTAGTATTTCTTAGGTATTTAGCTGCTGCTTTCAGCAGGAAATGATACCTCAAGGAAACTTGCTGATCTGGGCTATCAATGGGATTAATGCACCTAAATTGCCCACCTGTTTTTTAGAATAGAAATAATCTGTATTAATTCTGCCCTAGCACCTAACCTTTCTGCTGCTGAAATCAACGCCGCGTAATCCATTCAATTGGAATCAAACCAGTAAATTGGACAACTCCTCCATCAGGAAATCATTTGTGGCCAGAAATGAAAACAGCAATGAATACTACGCTGACATTTCCAGCCCCAGATGATTTTCAGTGTTTGTTTTGGATATGGGTATCCGTATGTGGGAGAGTGCTACCAGCTATATTGTGTTTTCCTGCATCTGTCTCTGTGTGGCACTGGTGCACTTTGAGAAATTCTTGAAGATGAACTAAAGCTGTGGGGTTTTGATGGATTCAACTGCTGTGCAGATATTTATATACTATTGTAATTCCATTTTACTCAGTGCATTCCAAAAACTTTGCAAAAGTGCTGAATAGTCCTGACACACCATTTATACAGTATGCACATTCATATTTGTTATACACAGCCAAACCAATTATAATCTCCTGCTACTGCTGTTTTATTGACTGCATTATGTAAAAGCCTTTTTTACAAATTGTTTCTTGACTTTTGCAGCTTGCAAGAAGCAAATTCTTTGTCCAGAAAGCTGAAAAGTAACAACAGCATCTCCTACCACAGACATGCATGTGTAAGGCAGTTTATATTCTCCTCTCCTGTATGAGTCAAAGGGAAATAATTTTTTTTCAACACTTTTAGAATATGCAGAAAATCTAGCCTGTCTACCACACTGAGATCTTTATATGTTTTATATATTTTATATTCCTCCCTAAGTATATAGGCAGGAAGGGGCACCCAGAGTGACAGTCATCTCTTTTGCAAAGAACTAGCACAAGACATGCACTGTTTGAGATGTCAGAAGAGGTCTTAGGTGGCCATTAAACACTGACTTGTAACAGCCTTCTTCATAGAGTTTAATTTAACTCCAAACTATCACTCTATCTGTATTAAGTAGCTAGTTTCAGCAGAGCTCCACTAAAATAGGAGAGGATTCAGAACTGGAGTTCTGCTGATTTCCTGCCTTCTAATACTAAATATATTTTACCTTTGGTAAAGAGTTTTAATAGGGTGGGCTCTTGATGTCAGGACCCGTCTCTGTCATTTGGACATATTTACTTTTGATTTACACCTTTTACCCACAGCTTTTCTGGAAAGTAATTCATGTCTAGAGCAAATAAACTGGAAATTGTGAGGTGCAACCTATTTACCTGACCTCGAGGAAAGGGGAAGTTTTTTAAAATTTGCTGTAGGAAAGAAGAAATTGCACTATTATCTGCAAGACCTAAAGTGACTCATTCAAAAGATAAGTAAGGCTGTTTACATCTTGACTTGATTTGGCAAATGGTTGTCACTACCACACCCTCTACTTTCCTAACCTGTTTATACGGATGTAGAAATATTTCTAAACATTCCCTTTAGCATGTGATGCTAAAGCAGATGATATCTATGAAAAACTCTCTTTTGTGGGAATGGTGAGAACTGGTCTTACTGCAATATTTTTAATTTTCTTTCTTAACTACCCTTTAGATCAGACACTTGACTTACTGTTAATTTCACAGAAGTCATCTATTATGTAGGAGAAAATCTGGGTATTTCAACTATATGCAGTATTTTAGATCTTGTGTATAAATTTAGTCTCAACAATTGTAGTGGAGTAGGATAAAGAAATACTCATCAGACAGGGTAAAAGCAAAAAGATTTAAAATTAACATAAAGAAATCAGACAAAATAGAAATGCACAATAGTTTTTTTAACAGTGAAGGTAGTAATATTTGAATGAATTGGCAAGACAAATTCTCCATCTTGATTGGATGATTTTCTGAAAAAATGTACTTCAGATGAGCAGGGAATTTTGGTTTCGTAGTACAGATCTTGGACTGAATCTAAAATTGAATGCTTTGTGTTACGCAGGATGTCAAGTAAGATAACCTGAAGGTTTCTTCTGGCCATAAACCTGTATATCTGTCCATCAACAGCAGTGGCAAGTGGTTATTTCCCTATAACACTTTCTTTCCCTTCTCACCAATTTTCTCAAGCTGCTAGAGCCTACAGAGAAGCTTGTTTTAAAGGAAGTAATTCAACTGATGGCCCGTGTAGGTTAGCTGCAAGCCCATAATTTTCTTTCTACTGCTGGAGAGTGAATTGCAACTGACTGAAATGCTCCATATTCATTAGACTGACCATCTGAACAGGGAACCGTGTGGGCTCTTTATGCCCTAACTACTGGCAGAGCAGGAAAGCAAGATACAAAATGTCTCTTGACATCATCTGCTAGGTGAGCTTGGACAAGTCACTTTTTCAGCTTTTTGTCTGCATTTCCCTTCATGTGTTTGTGCCCTGTAAATTCTTTGGGGTACTCAGTGCAGGTGAAAAAATAAGAAAAGCCCTCTGCAGAGCCATGGGAAGAGATCATTCCTACCCTGACTTAAATCTCAGATGAATTTGCCAGATCCTCCTGCAATAGTCTCTAAAAAACAAGCACTGTTATGGTGAAATCACATTGACTTGTGTTTGTTACCAGGCTTCCTCCTAGCTCAGCCAGAAAGCTGTCATGTTGGCTTTCAGAGGTTCTGTAACTGACTTGTGCAATTGATTTGGCTTCTGTGGTGTGGCGCATCCCTCTGTTAATTAAAAGTGCATGTGGCAGTAAGGAATGCAGCTCTTCAGATGTGAACTTCATGTAATTACGAAAGCAGTAGGAGATAAGAATAATTGTTTTCAGTTCCAGATGTCCTGTCTTCTTCAGTACTGCAGGAAGATTAAGTGAAAGTAGAGTAGGGTAATAATAAAGTTCAAATGCACAGCAGGATAACTGATGTTGACCAAACTACTGGTAGCATCTAATGGAGTTCAAAGAAAATTCCTTTCCATATTCCCGGTCACCAGAGAGGTTTCTCACTATCGTTATAAGCACATCCATTTCATGAGGCTGATTACACTCAGACTGGGTGCTTTGCCTAGCTATGGGCCCACAGGGCTGAACTCCTTTGTGCTGTAAACTGTTTTAATGAGAGGAGAGCTGCAGCATTTTATTTGAAATGATTTGGTTCTCTGTTTTAACTGGCTTTGTTAAGGACTCCCTTCCTCATCACAAAACACATACACTGCATGACATGATAAGGACAATTTACAACATATTAAACATGGTGAAAGAGTGCTTTCTGAAAGTTTCAGTAAATGCAATCAACTGGCGTTGTGTCTGTGTGTGGGCTTAGGGATGAAATAAAGGAAAATTCAGTGGAGGGTTAGGGAAAAGGCAAGAAAAACTAATTGAACAGGGAGTCCACAGTGGTTGTACTTTTCCAGATTAATGAGTCACTGTTTGCTGTACTGTTAAGGCCCAGGAGACTGTTAGAAACTCAAAGGAAGCCATGAAGTATTGCAAGTGTGTCTTAGTAGGCAGAGCAGCAGCATTGCTCAACTTAGGAGTAAAACTCTGTTCTCTCAATAGGCTGCCTGAGTTCCAGAATCACACAGGCTTCTTGCTCATTGTCCCAGCCGCTGGAGCTGCGCCTCCTCTGAAGCAGCTGTGTTAAGGCCACTGGGAGATTTTGTCATTTAGGGCAGGTCCTAAAGGGGAACTGTGGAGCATTTAAGCATGGCAGTCCAAAATTGTGAACCTGTAACCCCTCACAGCAGCTGTTGCTCGGCCCTGAGGCTTCCTCAGCTGTTTGCACTGAATTTCTACAGGTGCTGAACGTGCTGCTGCACGTATGTTTGGTACTTCTTTCCTTATATCCATGGAGAGTCATGCTCAGAACACAGCAAGACCTTAAAAAGCAGAGGTAGTCAGTCACTCCTTTTTTTTAAAAGGCCAGAGAGGTGGTGCCTAAATTGTATTTGACCCTTATGTGCCTGAGAGCTACAAACCCACTCTTTTAGGGGAGACTCCACTAATTTCTCAGCACTAGAGGGAGATATCATTCCCATCACTTTTCATTGCAGCTTTTCTGCTTCACAAAAAAAGGAGTTACAATTGCACGGGGTCTAGAAGAGTGTGTGACTTTCTAGCCTGTTGTTAGGGCATTTATTTGTACAGAAACATGTGAATTCTAAGCCCAGCTTCAATAATTCTTTATGTGTTCTGCAGATCAGTTCCTCAAAAATCAGTATTGGCAGTTATTTTATGTAATACTTTCAGTATTTTATGTAATACTTTCAGTAATAAACTTGGCATGCAAAAGTAATAATGTACTAGCAAAACTGTTGTTCGTGAAAGTATGGGAGGGAGGTCCTCTACAACACAGGACCAAATAGTGCTCTGGACAGACTAGAGAGGAATTGATGTCACAGGAATGGGGTGAAATTTAGGTCATGCACAAGTGTGCTAACAGCAAGAATTTCTGATACAAGGTGATAAATGGAACTGATACTAGAGAAAAATCCAGATATCCTGAACAATCAGAGGATAATTATGAAATGTTAGTATTTCTGGTAGAGACAGGAAAATACTTGCACTTCAATGCAGAATACTGGTAAGGACACATCTGGAAAAACAATGATTGAAAATAAGACTGATATCAGAGTCTGATTTCTACCTCTTAGGACATTAGAGGGTCAGTTGCCAAAAGAAAGAATATCAATTTCAGCCAAAGGCTTTTTCTGTTATAATTGTCTATGAATACGTGCATCTAGAAACAAGATAGAGAGAGGTTCCTAGGTATCAACAGAATAAGGCTGATAGCCTTCCAACCAGAGGAGTAAGAAACCCAGTTGGTTTGAGGTGGAATTCGGGAAGTTTAATAAAGATATTATCTGGCACGGCTGCCTGTATTAGGAAGGACTGGACTTAAGGGCCCAAGAGATCCTCTCTAATGACATTTCCCCTCAGATCTGCTTTGCTTGTAATTTCTGCTGAAATGCCGATGTATTTAGAGGAAACACTAGCAAGTGGGGAAAAAATGCCAGTTTCTTGTATAAAGCTGTGGAGTTTTTCCAGAACCCCGTGGCTGATTCGGCTGCCGGAGATGAGCCCTTGGCAGGATCTCCATCACTGAGGAGTGCTTAGTAATACACAGGGTGAAATCCTGGCCCCTGTGAAGTTGATGGAAGTTTTGCTATTAGTTTCTGTGAGGCCAGGATTTCACCCTGGAAAGGGAGTCAAAAGTACATGCATGCTTTCAGAGACAGAGTGGCTGATTAAATACATCTGGTGCACTGCTCTTTTATCAATCATTGATAAAGTAGTGCCTTTAAAATATAAACTTTGGGTAAGCTTAACCACAAAATTCAAACATGTCCTTTTACAAGCCTTAAAAGCAAAATCTCTCTGCTTTTTGTCTGAAAAGAACGGAAATCACAGTAAAAAATAACAGATACCGGTATCCATCCACTCCAAACCCCTGTAGTACTTGATGTTCTGCTCAAATGAGTGATTAAAGCCTAGAAAATATTTCTAGATTATACATAAAACTTTATGCTCTAAACATGTCATCCAAACTGTGTTCCTCCTCGTTTAATTCCTGAGCAGTTAAAAACCAGCTCGCAGTTCATCTGGGTTTCAGCACGGACCGTGCTTTCCCAGTCCCAGCGCTGCCCCCTCTGACATCCCTGAAGGCCGCGGGGACAGCCAGCCCGCTCCAGCCCTCGCTGGGACCGCAACGGGGGGACCGGTGGGGCCGGACACCCGGCGTGGTGGGGTGCAGCCGGGCAGAGAGGGCTGGGAAACGCTCTCCCAGGCCCCGCGTTTAACCTGACCCGCCCAGGGCGTGATGCAGAGCCTCTCCACGCTGCGTGACCCGGCGAGGCAGAAGACACGCACGTCCCCACCGTAATAAGCATCTCCGAAACGGGCACGTGAACCGGCCACGCCGGCTCGGGCCAGCCAAACGGCGGAGGGCAGGGCAAGCAGGGAGGCCCCCGAAGGAGAGCCTTCCCCCCCCGCCGCCCTCCGAGCGGAGCGGGACCTGCCCCGGTGCGTGCGGTGCCGCCCCGCCCGCCGCAGTGCCGGCCGCTGAATTTGCTCCGGTCCCTTAATTGTTTCGCTCGCACCAAGAACTTTGTTTACAGTCCCTTGTGCGGCGAGCTGCATCCCTCTCTTATGCTTGCTCCGGGCTGCTGTCCGCCGCAGTCCCGGCCGGCGGTCGGGAGGTAAGGCACGGCTCGGCTCGGCTCGGCTTTAGCTGCTTAGCTCAGCTCAGCATGGAATAGCACGGCACGGCATGGCATGGCACGGCACAGCACGGCGCGGCTCGGCTCGGCTCGGCTCGGCTCGCAGTCGCAGGACCCGCACACCCGGCGCCCGCAGCCCATCAACGGCGCAGCGCCGCCGCCGGCTCTCGGTGCCCGCGGGGCTCCGGTCCCGCAGCGCCCGGGGCTCGGCTCCGGCGGGGCGGGCTGGTGCTGCCCGGGCGTTCCAGGGATCCTCTGAGCCCGGCCGGCGGGTCTGGAGCCGGTTCCTAGCACCGCTCCCTGCGTGGCACTGGGCTCTTCCCAGGGGATGAAGCCTCACGGTTAAAAGCTGCGGGGTTTCGCAGCCCTGCGTTGCGGGTCGCCCAGCGCCCCGCGGGCTTGTGCCTCTCCGGCACCGGCGGGCTGCGGAAAGCTTTCCCTGCGCGTTCGCGTCTGTCCTCTGTCTCAGAGGCGCTCGGGGACGGGCGTGACACGCCGCGCGTTACCCTAGGTGTGCGTTTGACAGTCTTGCAGTTTGCAAAGGACAAATTTTGTTTGTGGAGGGGTTTGGTTGGCTCCCACCCTACCCTCCAGCTACCTCTGAGAGACGGAAAAGGTGTGAGAGGTTGCGTCTGGTGGTTCTACTACCGAAAGACTTGGTGGTGGAAACTTAGCAGCATCCCGATAAGTTTGGCATGGGTGTAACGTGTTTTCCTACCCTTGTAGTTCAGGGACTGATCCTGGAGTCTTGTAAGTACAAATTCTAGTTCTGTATTTCCAGGAGTGTTCACACGGGGAAGAGCTGCAGGATTGTGTTCAGGATTACTGGAGTTTGTTGAATTCCAAATGAACTCTGGCTCTCCTTAGCGCAGAAGGACTCCTCCTGCTGTTTTCCACAGCCACTTCAATGCAAAACCAAGTGTGAGAGATGGGCACTATGATTTATTGGAATTTCACATAAGCAAAAAAGGATGTCTGAAGTATTATGCAAGATACAGAGAATCAGGTCCAGAGCCTGAAGGCAGAAAACTTAAATGTGTCCCACTGGTTCTTGGTAAAATGCAAAAAAAAAAAAAAAAAAAAAAAAAAAAAAAAAAAAAAAAAAAAAAAAGGAAAAGATTGTAGTGGCTGGGAAATACCAGCTCTTTGCACTTGCTCAGAGATATTCAGCATGTGGGAAGGCTCCTGAGAGCACACCACAGTGAAATGGTTCAGAGTTCAAATATTGGAAGCTTAACGCATAGATTTCATGTGTTTCTGCATCTCAGCGTTGTGGTAAGGGGGAGAAGGAGGAGGGAAGAAATCCTCTCTGTAAGAAGTTGCTCTGTTAGCCAGGTTTTTTGATAAAGACATTAATTTTAAAAAATTACCTAAACTGTGCGTAGTCAAGGACAAATACAGATAAATTACTGACAGAGTAATTAATCTTTGTGAAGAATGATGCTAGCAGAGTGGCTTAGGGGGCACAGTTGTGCTAGGAAGGGATTTTCAAAAAAATGTAGCCTTTCTTGTAACATGACTGCAAGATAGTTTCAGAGGTCTGCTTTTGTTTTAATATAATCTACATTATTTATCTGAAGTGTGGGATTTTTTTCTGCATTTCTCTCCAATCTTTTCAAAAAGTCAAACTAATTGCTAGGTAGTGTGCACAAGAATATAGTCAAGGAGATCAACAAGGAGACTTCCCTATTATTAGCTAACTTCAATAATTGGCTAAATTTACTGTAGCAGTGTCTCAGACTTACTCCAAGGATCATCCAGTGAAGAACAGCAGTGGTTTGTGCCTGTAAATGTTTGTGTTTGTGAAATGTTAGCATGGTCTAAATAACTTTAAAAGATGAAAAGCCCTTAAAGTTTATCGTTATATGAACTTACTCTTGTGAACTTATTCCCATGCCCACTTAGGAGCTCCTGCTTCAGTGATGAAATGATCTTCCGTAATCATGCACATACAGAGGGGGGATGTTGAATAAGATTAGCAACATAAGTCTCTGCTGCTTCATAAGTTTTGCCCAGCTGCTTGGCGATTTCACCGCTGTTTTGCGGTGATAACAATTTCCATGGCTCTGCTTTCTGCAGAACTGTCACACTGCTCTGCTGCAGATTCTGCCTCGTTCCAATCTGAGTTATGAATCTTGTTTTAGAAAATTAGAGAACAGAAATGAAGAATAGTAAATATAATGGAATCATGTTTATTATAGTGAGTTCTTGGACTCAGTTTGCCTTTTTTTTTTTTTTTTTGAGAGGAGTTTTGGCAATTATATTACTTAGGTTTTTGCTATAGCAGAATAGATTTAAAAGGGGTTTTTAGTGGAAAGCATGTTGTCACTGTCAGTTTACAGACAGGAAAGCCAAGGCGCAGGGAGATGAAGTTATTTCTGGAGAAGAAACTGGAGACATAGAAGAGATAAAACCCAAAGTATTCAGAGTTGTGATTTGGTTCTGTGATTAATGTAAATGACGTGAGCAATAGAAACAAAGTGAAATGAGATTTTTAACTACAGAAATTCATATGCATTACTTTTTCCTGCCTACCTCCTTCTGGGGGACTTGCCTGGGTTGTGACGCTTATCATCGAGACGTCACATCATCAAAGGAAAATGTTACATAGGGCCAGAAATGGGTGGCTGCTGCCAAGAAAAGAGGCAGAAACCTCTAGGAGAGCCGGAGGGAGAACATCTCCTGCTTCAGTTAGGTTAAGAGCAGGGGTCAGCATACAGCGGGAGCTTTTCCATGCGGGAGTTTTGTTCTTAAGGAGCTGATAAATATCCAACAACTTTTCTTGCAGGAAACTTCCATGCTAGAATATCGTCACCTCCAATTCATCATTCAGCAACATCCGACACTTCAAAGCCCGGAGTGGCTCTTACTGCTGCATGACTCTACCTTCAGTTGACATATGAGACATCTGAAGCAGTCTTCCTCTGCTTACTGTGCCAAGGGATTTGTTGTGATGGATTTCTCATGGACCTGGTAGGTGTGCATGCTGATGGATTTCATGTCTTTTCAGTAAATGTCAGCTTGCTCTTATTAGTGGGTAAAACATTCCTCTCCCCTTTTTCCAGTGTTAGCCACAGATTGCCACAGGAACACATTCTTTCTCCAAGTCAAAGTAGCTCCTTAAGAAAGTACTTCTAGTGTGATTAGTGAGAGGATGCTGGTGTTGCTGAGTATCCCTGCCTCAATTTCTTACCCTGAAACTTGAACCAAGTCACCTGTTGGCATAAGTCAGAAGTGACTTTGCTGGCAATGAGGATCTAGTGCCCTGTTTTCTAGGGGTGAATACCTTTACTCACACTTCAAATAGGTTCTGTTGTTTATTTAACTTAGAGTATTTCAATAGAGATGTGTTTGTTTGTTTTATATGAATGCCTGTCTGCTTACATCTTATTACAGGCAAGAATTGTGCTTCTCAGAAATCTACAGGTATTTTACCATTGACTTAATTTTTGGTGGTTTAGGAGATTTTTTTAAAAACCCATGTTAGTTTTGACTATATTGATATATCTTCTTTCTTCATAAATCTCTGTACAAGACGTGTAAGAGATCTAATGCTCATTGGGGATGTATATGAAGCAGAGGACAAGGACTCTAGAGACAGAAGTAAATATACTTTGATTGAACGTTAAGGTTTTTCAGAATAATAGTGTTTATTATGAGCCCAATCCAAAGCCTTTTCAAATTATTGGGAAGTTTCTGTAGCTCTGTGACTGTTAGAGAGACTATTTGGACTTTTGAGTAGTTATTACAATGTATTTGGAACTAAGAGACCTTTTATATGGAAAATGGTTAATTGTTTTTGCCCTCAAATTTAATAATAAAATATTGAACAAATTGAAAAGAAATTGGCTAATGGTAAGATCAAAAACAGGTGACATTTGGGGACCACATTCTCCTGTTGTGCTGAACTTCTGTAATGTTTTATAGATAAGTAATGCAGCAACATAATGCACCGGTGTGAGTCTCATTGCCATGTAAGTCATTATTGAAAATGCAGAACGTGGGCTCAGATCCGTGTGGGGACAGATTGATGGAACTCTAAGGCAACCCCATGGATTTCTTGGCACTCGGTTGTGTTGTGCGCCGTGTTGTCACAAGGGAGGGAAAGGCTGCTCTGCCTTGTAGGTGCTGAGCCCCTTGCAGGATGGAGCCCTGAAGACAGCTGTGTACAGTAAGATACAATATTGAGCTGAGCACTCTTCCTCAGAGCAGTGGAACAAAAGCTTTGTCAAAGCAGATCTGAACTTTCCTTCTCTCATTAGAGTTCAAGGCAACTCAGATACAAACTCTGACTAGATACAGAATAGAGCCTGTTTGTGTGTGTGTTTAAAAATACTGAAATCCTCTTTCTTGCAAAATGCACAGTCCATTACATGAGGTACTGAGCTACAAAACCAAGGGCTCTACACAGTGGAGGAATATATCTTAGCAACAAGGCTGGGAGTGGTGGGAAAGGAAAAGGAGAATACAAGTATCTGGCAATTAACTTCCTAGTCACAGATGTGAAGGTGATAAAAGTGATAAAAGCATTACTGCATTGCCAACACTCTTCCTTGTTCTCTGAGCTGCATATCATGCTGCTCGTAAGAGCAAAAGCTACACAGCCTGTACTGGAGAGTGATGGAGGAGTACTATGTGCTACTCACAGCAGGAAAACCCCAGTGTCCCAGTCTCTGTTTTATATGGTGGGGTGCAATGAGTGCACAGCCTGGTCCAAGGCGGCACAGCTGTGGTAGATTCAGCATTGCCAGAGGCTCCCTGCAGACTCCAGGGCAGCCCCCACACCAGCAGAGTCCCAGTGAGATGGCCAAGATCTGTCACAGCAGCCTGTAGCAGTGGAGAGCCATGGGCTCATCTTGCCCTGATCGGGTGGACTTCAGTTCTGTGCTGGGCTGTTTTGCCTCATACTGCAGATGCAATCAATCTGTGCATGCTGTCTGCGGGACTGAGAGCGTGTATGCGGTATGGAGACAGGAGGAAAGCAAGGCACTGGAACCAAGATGAGTGATTATGACTGTAAATCTCCCTGCCAGACAGTAGCGTGGATGTGGTTGCATGGACGTATAAGGGACTCATTACTTTTGCTTTAAGCTGATTTAAATGGCAGGCTGACAATCTGGCCTTGATGTTGCTGTAACGGCAGGTTCACCAGCTTTCAGCTGGGATTTGCCGAGTGCAGGGAACTGTCTGCACCCTCATTTCCCCCACATCCGTACCTAGTCATGACCATTTGCATTTTTGCGCTAAGTAGCACTTGCCTTGAGGAAGTGTTCACCATTCAGTCCTGGATTTGCTGGGCCAGTTCTTGCCCATGTTATTGTGGTGTGCACTGGAGCAAATGTGGGTAATGTGCATGTATAGGTGTGTATATAAGGAAACAGATTGAGAAAGTGTGTGAGCAAGAGTAGAATTTTTAACCAAAACAGCCGATGAGCTTCACCTCTTTGTCAGAAGATGTAATGCCATTGAAAATCTAAACTGCATCCAGAAATACTGACCTTAGGATGTAACTTAAATCATTGCAGGGTGAAAGTGTCTGCTTGTTTGTGATCCCAAGTGGGAGAATTCTGTGTCACCCATTTATCACATAAGAGTAACGCTTCTTAGCTGAACTCATGCTTCTCTCCGCAGTGCAATGCGTGTTCAGCAGAGCCTGGTCTAGCGTAAGAACTGACCGCGTCAAGACGATCAAGATGACAAACGACCCTATTAAAGAGATCCTAGGTGCTCCAAAGCATCCTGATTGTGTAACCACAGAGAAGAGTAATAACAATGACTGTGTGATAACCACCATCCCTCTTGTCAGCGAATGCCAGCTGACAGCAGCAACAGGGGGAGCAGAACTCTCCTGTTACCGCTGTACCATCCCCTTTGGCGTGGTGATCCTCATAGCCGGCGTTGTGGTTACTGCTGTGGCATACAGCTTCAATTCCCATGGATCGATCATCTCGGTGTTTGGATTAGTCCTTTTGTCATCAGGACTCCTTTTGCTGGCTTCTAGTGCGGTGTGCTGGAAAATCAGGCAGCAAAACAAGAAAGCAAAGAGGCGGGAGAGCCAGACAGCGCTTGTGGCAAATCACCGAACCTTGTTTGGGTAAAGACAACCAAGAGCAGGCTGGACAGAAGTCAGAACCTTTGTAAGTCAACCTGACTATTTATCAATAGGAGAGATTGCAGGTTTTAATTTAACTTTGGAAATGAACTGAAATGAAAATGGAATGGATTAAGAAAGACTCTTAAAAACTCTGCAAGTGCTCTTAGTATTTTTCTTACTGCAGACTTGGTAGTGATTCTTTCCAAGACGGAGGTTGAACACTTTTCCTTCACAGAAAAGAGTGTCGTCATAACTGCGTCGTCGTAACTGCAGTCTCCGACGTGCTGATCATGTTGGGAAGGGAACTTGTGAGAACTAAGAAAATAATTTGAACTGACTTGAAATGCCAGAGATCTCCTTAAAATACACACTGTGACATTTGACCGAGGGAGAAGTCATAAAATTTGAAGCGACTACAAGCTTATGGCCAGATTGTCTGTGACTTAAATTGTCGCTTGAAAGAAAAAAGAAAGCAATAACAAACTGCAGATTACTCAATAAGCTGATTCTTATATTTTATGTAATTCCCCCCGCCCAATATCTGTGGTACTTTCCCCCTTTTTTAAACCAACTAATATTAATTTTGTTTTACTATTGAATAGAAATGGGTAGAAATGTATAATTATATTGTCTAACCTAAATAATGAAGTATGATTGTAGCTTAAGACATGAGACTTTTTTTGTAAATTAAAGTGATCAGGTTTAGCACTTTTGATTATTTTGCTATAAAATTAAAAAGTAAATTTCATTAAAGTAATATTCAGTGCTGCTAGACGTTTAGAAAATATTTTTTATATTACTATCAAGATAGCTTGTATCTCCAACTTTGTCCGCTTTATGAGTCTATTTTTGTAGAAAAACACCTGTGACAATTACTGTCAACGTATTACTGCTGATCTCTTCCAAAAATATCTATAGACTATGGATTTTGGTTTGATAGCCTGTTGCTCTTGCAGCTTGATTTAACAGCTCAGTTGTTGAAAAATCATAATGGTCGGTTCTGCAGACACTTCCTGGCACAGTCAGTTTTGGGCACAACTATTAGTAATTACTTGTGGAAGCAAAGTCATCTGTGTAGTAAGTGTTTGCTAAATGAACTTTGGGATTACAAATCTTCACGAAAAGCAGATCTCAGGTGCTGCCTGTGTGTGTCTAAGGCGTTTGATTCTGTAACTTTTATGTTCCAGAGGTCTTTTTGCTTTTCTCAGGTAATGAATAATTGAGGGGCTGGTCCCAAATTGAAGCAAAGCAGAAAATTTCTTCACCTATATCTTGGAAGACAAGTAGTGCTGAGCCAAGTCACGGGTGTGTATGAGGGTGTCAGAAGGGAGAGGGGCTGCAAGGAGTCCTTTTTTATTATTGTTCTCTCTCTTCTTTTTTTTTTCTTTTTCTCTCTCTTTTTTTTTTCCTTTTTCTTTTCTTTTTTTTTTTTTTTTTTCCAGACATAGAAGGGCTGGATGTGATTTTTGTTTTCTACTGGTGCAGTGAGCGAGGCCTGGGCTAGTGTGCCCCCTCTTTGCCCACCACGATGGCTGTGGTGATGCCGCTGCAGAGCACACCTGCCAAACAGGTGCCGCAGGGGTTGCCTTCTGCACGTCATCCTGGAGCCATATGCTTCTCCTGCTGAAATCACCCAGGCGTTCTGGCTTAGGTGCTGCTTTTTCCTCTGCCCTGCATGGTTTAAGCTCGTTACATCCATAACTTATCCCCGGATTTGCAAAGTGCACTTTGTGTTTTAAATAGAGTAAGCTATACATACAGGAGGGGATGTTTGGAGTCAGTATTTGCGTTGCCACACTCCGTGGTTACCAGACGCTATAATAAAATCACTTGCATCAGAGGAAAGCTGACAACACATTTTAGCACTTCCATAGCCCTACTTAATCACGGCAGGAAGCTTTCCTGCTGCTAGGAGAACACGTTGCGTCACCAGAACATCTGACACCGGTGTCTAATGTCAATCACTTTGCTTAAGGTCATTAAAAATATTAGGGTGTCCCCTTACGATGTACAGGTTTTGCATGAGTGACAATTCATGGGAAACGCATAGCATGATAAATAATGGAACAGGTGGACCAAAGTGGTGTCTTTCCTGTTTAAAATGAGAAAAGTGATTGACATTAGCAAAGCTGGATAAGCTAAATAGGGATGTTTATTTTTTTCCCCCCTGGGAACACAATAGTTTTTCTGACTCCTTTTCCTCCCTCCCCATTTCTTTTTCCTCAGTGGAATTTTGTGGGCTGCTGAGGAGAGAATTGCAGAGGCTGTAGAGATGCAGTGATTTCCAGTACACGCGTGTAGCAGCTCAGCCCCGCGATTCCCAGGCTGACCCCAGAGCAGAAGCAGGCCTGCTGCCCTCTTCAGAAGACCTTCCCATACCCAGGTCTTCCCTTTGCCACTGCTGCGATACAGGCGAGCTTGTGTGCGGCGTGTGGGTTTTTGGGAGCAGTTTTTTCAGGAAGGGTCAGTAAGAATGAATAAGAGTCGCTCTGCTGCTACTAGAGGAGATTTCCTTTCCCTCATCTCCACTCTCTTTTTGCACTGCATATACAAGGACAGAGCAGAGTGCCTGCACCACCCTCTGCCTTGCTAACTGTGGGGCCTCTAGGCATCGAACAGCACGTAAGCAGTGACAGACAGCATGGCAGTGACCCCAGGCATGATCCCCTAGCACAGCAAAGCTTCAGATACAAGCTGGTGTCCTGTAATTCCAGCGAACTGACAGGCCTCTCAGTAATATGTGGCTGCCATAGCACACACTGCTGAGCTCTGTAGCATTGGCTGCATCCCAGTGAGACAAGGTACGTGCACAAGCATCTTCATATCAAGCAGTGAGTGAAAGTCTGTGCAGGAATTCACTCTTGTTTGTCCTTTAGTCAGAGAAGCAAAATAGTAACTTTATGGGGAAGAGTCCCAGCAGTTGGTCCTGGTGCCTTGCAGGAGCAAGCAAGAGGTTGTGAACAGTTTAGACAAAGACCTCATGCTGTTGAAGATGTTTCATCACTACATTGCCACATGGCCTTAGAAACTGGCACAGACTTTTCCACTGTGATTTATGTGCATTGATTTTGGGGCAATCTGAAGTAGTAGTAGCATCTTTTCTGAACGACTGATGATTACATCCAACACAAGTCTCACAGCCTGTTTTTTCTTCCTGCAAATCTACACATTTCAGACATTTTCATTATTATCCTCCCTTTCCCTGCACCCCTTGTTCTGGTTCCAGCACAGGAACAATACATTCTTTTTAGCTCTTAAAAAACCAGTCATTCTGGGAGAGGTGCCACGTGAGTACAGTGTGGCAGGCTCAGCACCTTCGTTTTTCTAGAAACTGGTGATATTGTTAGATCTGAAGTGTTTTTTACAAGGGCACATTTACAATGCTTTTACAAGGGTCAGCCCCCTCACACTGGTCAGCTGCAAACAGCAAAATTTCTGCTTCAGCTTTTGAACCCCATGACCTGATTTGGATTGATTTGGGGTTTCATGCCGGGGTGCTGGGTCATGCAATCCACCAAGTCTTTGATACAAAGCCGTTTGGAACTCCACCGTTGCTTTTTGGTGTTTCTCGTGGGAACTTAAAAGGCGAAAGTCAGCCTGGAGGATGCAACCCTGTGGAGATCACAATGACTTCCCAGTTCAGAAACACCTTCTCTTCTGGTGTGAAAAGACTTTGAATGCCACAAATGGTATTTTGGTTCTGGGAGAGGCTGGGTGGGAGCTGATGCAAATTTTATTGTCACAATTGCTTGTCTCTCCCTTCCTGAAAGCTCTGGCAGCATTGCGCAAGCAAAATTGCCCTCACAAGGATAGAAAATTATCTAATAGGGGAATTGCGCTGGTGCACTGGGCAAATGTTACGGGGATCTTAAATAATAATTTCAAAACCTAAGCACAGGAAATTGTGTCTGTAACTACACCCTGTATTGCTATTGTACACAAAGCCCGTTATAGCCTGGAACAGTATTTTAAAATAATAATCAGTTTGCTATGACAATGCTTAGTATTTGTTCAAGTCAAAACGCCCAATTTACGATTCCCCAGTCACATACCATGTCATGTTTTGTACGTGACTGTGGTTCTCATACCATAATTTGCCAGATTTAAAAAAAAAAAAAATGGAGAGAAGGGTTAGTTTCATGGACTTATGTAAGAATTAAGTTTCTCTGCCTTGGACGCTTGGGAGAGCTCCTGTTACCAAATAACGAATGTACAACGTTACTGCAGCTCTATGGAATAGGAACCAGGCTCAGAGGACGGGGCGAAGAAGGGCCTGAGGGGCTCGTCAGGATCCTGAAGGGTCAGGCCAGGAACCAGTCCTCTGGAATATCCCCTATTCTTGCCTCTGCTTTGCTTGTGCACAGTCGAAGTCCAGGGCTATGGCTCCTTTAATACCTGAGATGAAGGTTGTTGCAAATCATTAACAGATTTAACTTCATTGGTTTTTACAATGGGCTCCAAAATAAGGAGAGCAGAACAACACTGACAGCTATAATTTTGCTTATGCATTTCCAATACCTCTGATGCCTTTAGACTGTAGGATGTTTTACCTATATCAGTATAAATCTTTGTGAATTACAAAGGTACCTTAACATGTCAAGAATTGCATTGTATGATGTGAGAAGTTATATAAATCCTAGCAAAACTCTATGGGGAGACTAAATCTTACAGGCTAAACCATGAGGGAGAACAATGGTGTTGAACTGCAGAATCAACTTGAATTTTTGGCTTTTATTCAGGTTGTTGATGTCACTATTAACATGACAGAGGACCTAATCCTTCCTCTTCTGAGCAGCCCGTTGGAGTCCTATTGTCCTAATTCTGCATCCAAAAACTTGTATTTGTGGCAAACATGGCATTTTTTAAAATAACTTTTTTTTTGATTGATTGCTTACACTTTGTAAATCTTATGTGCTTTCTAGACTAAGAGAAAAAAAAAAGTATTAAGCTTTAAAATCAGAGAGGAAAAGAGGAAAGAAAGAGAAGAACACACAACAGCAAATGCTGGACACTGCATAAAGTCATGGAGGGATAGTAGAGCTTTACACAAGTGCCTTGTTGTAAGACAGAGACTTTTAAAAATATCTAAGTTTTTTCTGTTACATCCTTATAAATGCTGAAGTCCCCAGGTTAACATTGGTCTTAAATTTCACTTCATATTTATTCTCCTTTTCTGTTTCCCAGGAACCAGTTAGCTCAACAAAGCCAGAAGTTTAATTTCTTACCATCTTTTGCAATCTGACTGAAATCAAATGGCCATTTGGGATTTGCAGAGGCAGTGCCTCCGTGGTTTTCTAAGTTATAAGGCAATCAGCCAGTCTGCTCTCGAAGAGGTAGGCGCTATATAGAGGTAAAGATTTCTGTACTGCAGCAAGAGATGTCAGTAATAATCTATTAAAAAAAAAAAAAAGTAAATAACACCAGAGCAGCCTTTCACCACCTCTTCTCAGCCACATTCCCTTTCAATCTGAAGGCCCGAGTTTGTGAATAGAGTTAACAGCTTTCCTGGAAAACTGGCCCATGACATTATTTCCTTGTGAACTCCATCCACCTGTCATGTTAGGGCTTGGTGCGACGCCAGCACTGGCAGGAAATAATAGGCAGCAGGATGCTGGTGTGTGTCGATGGCCCTGACCCTCCCATTCCTGAACATGAATAAGCTTCGAGCTCACAAGGCGTCACAGCAGCCCGGCTTCTGGGCCCACAGAAACGCATGGGTGGGATGCACAGCCACTAAAATAACATCCAGCCGGCCGAGCCGCGGCAACAGAGCGGCATGGGAAGAGATGGTGTCACATTCTCTGCCTGCTGCTCTTTGTTCTTTCACCCGCGCTCTCACTGTGCCGCGGGTAGTACAATGGCTGCTTAACAAAGAAAAAAAAAGTACAAAATACCGCCTGTATGTGAGTTAGCTGAGATTTCCCCAAAAGAACACAAAAGCATCACTGAATAACTTTCACCACTTCTCGAGGGAAATGCACTGGCAAGGGACAATAAGCTATCAGCCTGAATTGGCTTGCAGCTACCTTTCTCCTGATACTGCACGATTGTCCCTGGTAAAGGTAGTTCAGTTCAGTATGTAGCAGGACAAACTCCTGCGAGATTAAATGGTGACTTAGGGGAGCCCAAATCATCCCTTAAATGAGACTTGGGTTCAGTTTGTGGCATGAAGTATGTGTTCTCTAAGACTACTCCAGCAGCCTCTTGTCGATGTGGATAGCTGGCATCCCCAAATCCTTCACAGTCATTGGACAGAATGCAGAGAAAAGGACGGGAAGACTTTGTGTTTCCACTTTCCCCTCTGCCAGACCACATATGACAAAATCTGTTTAGATTCTAATATGGCAATTCTTCTCTGAGGTACTTAGAGTATTCATCTGGAATATTAGACTTCTTGCTCCTCATCTCAAAGCTGTAGGAGATAGCTGTGCTGTCTTGAAGGACATCTCATTTTTAAACCAAAGTCACTAGTTATTTTTTTTAATATCTTGAACTGTTCTGTATTGATTTTTTTTAAAAAAAGATCATATGGACATGCACACACATATGCTTCTTTGACTACACATAGGTGCAACTAGCCTGAGATATGTATACCTCTAATGTTCGCAGCATAAAATTGCACTCTCCCAAAGGAAGCTTCTTCCCAGGACTGATGGCCAAGAGCCAGAATAATTGCTGGAAGGGCCGGGCATGATGGGGCTGCAGCCGAAATGAAAGGTTGTTTGTAAGCCAGTGTTCACCACCTCCCCGCTCCCTTTGCAGTTTGATGGTTTAGAAATGTCTGATCCACAAGCTAGCTCTGGCTTCTTGTGGTGAGATGTCTGCTCCTCTGAATCAAGCTATGATCATTTTTCCTCATCTTCCATTTAATGGAAGAGCTGAAATCCCACTGTACTTCACATCACGTAACTCAAGAGGTCTTCGCTTAAGTGTGCTGGGGTCAGACACGCAGTAAGTGTGAATAGGCTTAGTCCCACTGGAATCGATGGAGTGTGTAATGTATGACCTTCTGTGTCGACACTTCTGTTTTGCTTTTAGCTAGAGACAAATAAAATTTCATTCAGTGCCTACCAGCTGATGGTGTGTCAAAGAATGACCTCTGCTATCACATAAGCAAAGGGCTTTTCAGCCGTCACTGGCTTGTAAAATAAATTTGTGAAGAAACATCCCGATCTCTTAGCCACTTCCCTATAAATAGTTTTCGTAGAAAGTCCAATGACTGGATCAACTGTTGCCTGATCTGGAACAAAACTGGCACAGCTAAAGTTTAATGAAATCCAGGCCTGAGGCAAACCACCCTGTCACCCCTTACCCTGTTTGCCAAAGGCAAAGCTGCTGAAGTTAATAATGTCATTCCTGTGCAAAGATCAGAAAGACGGTGAAGTTATTGCTAACATTCCAGCCTTTGCAAGATGAGTGATTAAATGTAATCGGACCAACACCTTCATTTGCCTTTTAAAAATAAAAAAAATCCCAACAACCTAGAAAACAACCTTTTCTTCCCTTGGCGAAATATTTCAGTTACTCCATCACAGCAACTGGGACATGACAGGTGTTGTAGCCTCAATTGCCACCAGTTCCAGATATCATGAAGGATGTAAACTGTCACTGTCGGGCACAGTGTCCACATCACCTTCACTGACTTGCTCAAGTCCTGCCCCTCTGTATGCTGACATCAGTGGGGCTAAGGTGGCTTTTCTGAGCAGCTGCCTCTTCCTCCTGCAGCCTGGGCTGCTTGATCATGCTGGGCAGGACTTACAGAAAAGTGCAGTTGGACCAGAAATGACAAGCATCAAGCCTGGAGCTCAGGATGGGACAACAAAATCAGGGAGAATCCATGTGTACATGTATGTTTTGCTCATAGTAATGTTAAAGCAGAGGTAGGTACTCCAGAGAAGGGCTGAAGCACATTGGCAACCAGCTTGGAAAGGCTTTCATCATTGCTGCCTATGATGTATCTGTTCCCTGGTGAGATAAAGGGCTGTGTTTTGCTTTGTATAAAGCAGATGACAGGAGATCTGGGCTCCACACAGAGTGTTGCTGGACTCTCTGGAGCATCTGATGAATCACAGTGTGTTGATGCACTTCTGGTGATGGCTTTGCGGGACTTCAGGGGAACTGGTCATTAGATCATTTCCCATGGGCCACCAGCCGGGGACTCCATCAGATAATATCAACTTTCACTCTGGTCTTTGGTCAAAATGGTCAATAAAAACCATTCCCCTGGTGGTGGGAAAACCATTTGTGCTTCTGTTGAAGAATTACTACTCAATAGCCTTTGTAATACAACAAGCTCTTTCCAGTCAGAGCTACAAAATTTAAAACTGGGACCAGAACTGGCCATTACTAAACGACTGCACAGGAACTGGGTGACAGACATTCCCCTGCCTGGCAAGTCATGTTCTACAACTGCCCCGCATTTTTCCAAAACGTCGCTGTGTTTTTATAGGACTCAAATCTCTTAATCCATTAACTTTATGTGTATTTTCTATTAGCGTCACCCCGAGGTAGAAAGTGACCAGTAAGTACAACCAACGACTGTGCATGGCAGAGCAGGGTGTTAAGGGTAACTGGGAGGAACTGGGACGTGCATGGCCCTATTTCCCATTTCATGGGTGAGCAACAGCTGCCTGCCACCGCTGAGCCAACCTTTGCGTACGAGCCCTGCAGTTACGATCGTCCGCTGTCTCGCAGCCGTCACACCGCTGTGCCAGACCAGCACCGCGGGCTGAGTACCCCAAAGCACAGCGGGGAGCTGCTGGCACAGGATGGAGCCCTTCGCACAGCACCAGGGGCCTCAGAGCGCGCAGGGACGCACATTGCTGCATATTTCTGAGCGCCATCTACTGGAGTTTTGTCTATGTTCTAATTGTTCACGCACTAAGTGCTTACATAATCATACAGATATAATTCTCTGTGTTAAGAGGTATGAAGGATTTCAAATTGAGGAGAAGAATGAGAAAGTCAGGTGTCAGCGCCGTGGTGCTCCGGCAGCTGATGGGCATCACAGCAAGCACTTCACCATGTTCCCATGTTTTCATGTTTTTGACAATCTTTAATTTCCTAGGGTGAAAGATTTCCAAATGCTGGAGTTACAGCTGGTCAGAAACTCCCAAGTGAATAGTCTTTCACTGGAAAATGATGGTCCAATCAATGCAAAACATTTCACAGAAATGTAACAATTTTATTGCATAGTCACTTTTACAGGAAATTTTAATCGTTGTATTAAGTCATTTAATTTTCAACTGCATTGTTTTTAAAAAATCAGAAAGAGGAAGATGACATTAAATATTTTCATCTTACTGAAATGAAATATTGTACATATATGTGAAAGGTGCATACCTAAATCCATGTACAGACAAACTCCTGAGACTGAGATTTGCATCCTGATTTGGGAAGGTAACAAAATGAGAACAATCCTGGAATTTTTTGTGGCTTGAAATTCCAGACTGCAAAGAGCTCTGATCCCTGAATTTTTATTTCTCTATTATATGTTGTTTTGAGAGAAAATAACCTGTCTTGGGAAAATCTTTCTCTCCATTTCTGTCGGTGCACACTGCTGATACTTTGCTAAACCCCAATTCTGCCGACGTACTCAGTTCAGCACAGCAGACTGTTGGCAGTTTCAGTTTCCTGTCGCAGAGGCAAACCTTTTGTACTCTTTCCCTTTGGGCAATTTTCGTTTTCCCAATGTTAGAAGTGTGAGAGGTCTTTCCAGCTGGGAAATGCACGTTGCAGGCGGCGAGGCCAAGCGTACAAAGAGAAAGGAGACTCAGTGCAAGTTACGACATCGACATCTGGCATATAGATTTGACGTCTCTGTCACCTCCTTTGCTGGACAATGCTCTTGTCCCCAGAGTGAAGTCTTTGTTAAACGTTGGAACTCTGCAAATACAACTGGCATAAGCTCTGCAGAGCACTTTGAGAGAGTTCTCATTTGCACAGATCGGTCATTTGAAAAAAGTAAAATCTCCGCAGACCTCCCTGCACCATGTACTGAGTATCAGGTACCGGGGAAGCCAGCCCTTGTTGCAGACAGCTGTAGTCTGAACACAGGACAACAGGCATCAAGTTGTGCTCAAGAACATTTTGGAGTGAATAAGGCAGAGAAATGTTTGGGGGAGAAGTAGTACTCACAGCTTCCTCTCCAAATAACTGCTGCAAAACACGGCCAGTTTTTATCAGGAGAGGCTGTGGCTCAGACTTGGGCACTGCTGGCTCTTGATGCTGACACACCAGCTGTGGGGGACGACTGCTGTTTCCATCTCACTCGGTATCTCGTTTTAGCTGCCTTGGGATGGACTAGCTGTGCAGAGGGATCATTTAATCACAAGGACAAGTCTGAGAAGGAGCCACATGAAGGATGCCCTGCAAAGTCACTCCTCACTTTCGTTCCAACTTAAGAGTGGTAGTAAAGGAGAATTGTTCTGTGAGTGTGATGGTGCTTGGGGATTTATGTTTAATTTCTAGAGCTGCCCTTGCATGAGGCCCTTCCCGTCTCTGTGCTGTGTACGGGACACACCGCAGATGATGCTTTTTGATCTGCCTGGCTGGTGAGGCTGCACGTTCCCTGGGGCAGGGCTGTCTCTGCCCGTGTGCGTAGGGCACAGCGCAGCGAGCAGCTGCCTCCAGTTTCCCAACGCCCATGCAGCTCCAGCAAACCAGCAAAGTGTTCAGGAGGCCAGCTGCTTGGAAGCCCCTGGAGAACAAGTATTACAGGAGGGAGAGGAGAAGAAATCCTCATTTCCAGCAGAGAGAAATGCTGGGTGCCAGTTGTTGAGGTGGGCAGAGCCGTTCTGCATCCCCTGCACATCACAGGCAGAAGGAGCAGCAGTGGAAATTGTATTCAATGGGCTGATTGGATTTTTTTTCCCAGCAAAATTTAAATCCACCTTGAAACAAGGTTTTCCCTCAGACTAGTGCAGCAGTTCAGCTGAACAGAGAAGATGCTATTGAAGCAATTTTTGGTGTGGAAGAGATTAAGTACCGTGAAGTCAGAAGTACAAGCTTGCAGTTCAGCAATACGCGTAGCACGAGATTGCATTCCTGAACATGTGAATTATATCACGGTCAGAGCCCACGGCCATCTGACAACTGCCTTGGGAAGTTTTATATTAAAGTCCTGTCAAGCGTTGCAAGTGTCCTAAAGTGATGATGGAATGACGGATTAGAGAGGGGCCTGTAGCGTCGCTGGCAGCTGCTAATGAACGGCCTTGAGCTGCAGAGAAACGCTCCGGCTCCTAACGGAGGAAGAATGTCTTCTAAAACATTAGCTCATTTTAAAGGATTTTTAAGTCTGTTTGTAAATGAACATGTACATCCACAAAGTGGCCTCCCGCCATGTGATTAATGAGCATACCTAGGTGCTAGCAAGGAAGAAAATAAAAAACTGTGTTGTTTTTTGAATGGAGACCTTGATAGTGGGTCCAAGAAGAGAACAGCTCCTCTCTCCATCTTCTCTAAATTTACAGCTTCTTGCAGAGATGGAAAGAAAAGTCTCTGCTGTTTAATAGGACCTTTTTTAATACTGGCATGTTTCCATCACCTTATTTGATATATGAAGCATAAATAGGCAACTTTCTCATGCATGGGCTGTGTTTATATAATGCAGTGGGAACATTTTGGTAGTGTTTGCCAAATATAAGCTTGTGGCTCAAGTTTCTGGATATATTTAAAATTTTTCCAGGATGGGCTCATAAGCCGTGCTTCCCATTAGACACTTACTTCTTCTTGACGAAATTAATTCTGACTTGATTTTCTCAAAGTTATTTTTTCAGACATTATTTGTCTTCTTCTTTGTTTGTTCTTAACATCTGTTCAATTAAACAACTTATTATCCTTGTGCATATAAATTATCATTCTGTTATGCCTTACTCTTCTTCACTAAAGTAGATGATCTGAAAAGACAAATTCTCTAAGTTTAGAAATGTGCCCAGAGCAACACACCTATAAAAATATCCAATATAAGGAAACTTCAGCGCCTCGTTCATTCTGAATCCACCAGCTGGTATCTTTTTGTCACTGGTGATAATAATAAGACTTTCAAATTTCCATAAACCCAAGATTTGCCCACAGTTGTCTATCTGTTGACAGCTACTTTTTCATTATAAAAGGAGTTTCATCTTCATGACTGTTTTATGGAACTGAGGAAATCAATTTATATCAATCTCTAAATTGAAATAGAAAATCTTTTCCCTCAACCAAATTTGAGGAACTTTTTAGTAACAGATGCCTTCAGCAGAGCCACCTGGACTCAGGTCCAGAATCTGGGAGTGGATCTCTCCATGCTTTCTGTGGGTTTTATCTGTGAAGTTCATAAAGAAAGAAGGTCCATTTGCTACCAGCGTGAAACTGCACTAGAATGCATTAAACCAACTCAACGGCAGGGAATTCAAGTTTCAGGGTTTTTTTTTCTCATAGTGAAAGTCATTTGGTTTGGGGCCTCAATTAAGCAATCCAAAAATCTAGCAGAGCCACAGTCTAGTTACAATCTAATCATATTGCAGTGAAACTGCAAAATAATCTCAGCTGTCATTGCTACACAAAGGGTTGCTGTGAGCTGTCAATCTTTCTATCACCAACAGGAAAGTCAACTTCCACACTGGTTACAAGCCTCACTTAGGGAACCTTGGGCCTAAATCCTAAACAAACTTCCTCCGCAATAATTGGTAGCATAACAGCACAAGGCGGAGACTTTGTCACTTGGAGCCCGTTATTTAATTTGCCATATCACAAAGCCAGCCCGCTCCTTTTCACCACTCATTTTGTTTGTTCAGATGCCAGAGGTTCTTGGTAGTATCACAATGGGCTGAGAGAGCAGCCTTTCCAAAAACTAGTATTGTTTGAATGCATCCAAAGAATAGCAATTAAACTCAGTATCAAATCCCCTTATTCCTTAGTCTGTGTATTTTCTTTGGAAGCCATTGAATACATTTGTTCAGATAGAAGTCCCTGTGAGGACTGCACTTTCTGCTGCTGTTGCAAATTCACCGAAGGATACAGAGATGCTTAAGGTTACACTAGGGTGCTGATGCTCTGCTGAGCCAAGTCTAAGCTAATGCATGTAACTCCTGGACCAAACACTGTTCAACTTCTTGTACCTCTGCCCTTCAGTGACAGCGCAACTGGTCAAGCAGAAAGGTGAAATAAGGTGTGTTTCAAACCACACATCATGGTTTGTACAACGAAGGTTTCGCAACTCATGGTCACTGTGATGTATTTTTCCCATAGGCCAGGGAAGAAATTTGCATACAATGAGAATATTTTTTTCGAAGTTAAAACAAAACAGTCTTATTTCATGGCTTTCAAGGAAGGTTTGGAGGATAGCCATATATATTTTGAAATCCCTGGACCAGAAATAAGCCATTAAAACAGATTTTGCAAGATGTGGATTTTTTTACAATAAAGGGAGGGAGTGGATCTCTTGTTCATTTTGGATCCTAAGAGTAATATTTCATTATTCTCTTTTCAAAAGAAAAGTAGAACAAATTGATTGCTTTAAGTTCCTTGTTCAGGAACATTCCAATAAGATCACACTTTATGTTTTGACTTCTGTAATAGCTTTTCCCTGAACTCTTGATAGCAGAGTTCTGACTTTTGCTGAGTTAACAGCATGTTCTCCAGAGTAACGATTCTGGAGGCAATAAGGAAACTGTAAAATGGAACCTGGATACCAGATGCAACATGCTTGAGACCTTAAACAGACTGCTATATATTTTATCGTAGAATTGTAGAATGGTTTGGGTTGGGAGGGACCTTTAAAGGTCATCTAGTCAAACCCCCCTGCAAGAAGCAGGGACATTTTACATGGTCAGTCTTAGATTTTATGTTTAAGACTAAGGAAGCAACACTCAGATCGCTCATTGTGCCCATTATAAAGGTCCTTCTACATTTCATGTAGCTGA
Organism: Tetrax tetrax; assembly: GCA_009806455.1. NCBI lineage: Eukaryota > Metazoa > Chordata > Aves > Otidiformes > Otididae > Tetrax > Tetrax tetrax. Next base: position 794,158 of record WHYT01017348.1, read on the forward strand.
CAAAGTTAAACAGCACCAGTCCCAACACCGACCCCTGATGAATGCCACTTGTCAACGGTCTCTGCTTGGACATCGAGCTGTTGACTGCAACTCTTTGAGTGTGACCATCCAGCCAATTCCTTATCCACTGAGTGGTCCATCTGTCAAATCCATGTCTCTCCAGCTTGGACATAAGGATGTCATGCAGAACAGTGTCAAATGCTTTGCATAAGTCAAGGAAGATGACATCAGTTGCTCTTTCCTTATCCAGCAACACTATAACACTATCTCAGAAGGCCACCAAATTTGTCATGCACGATTTGCCCTTAGTGAAGCCATGTTGGCTGTTACCAATCACCTCCTTATTTTCCATGTGCCTTAGCATAGTTTCCAGGGGGATCTGCTTCATGATTTTGCTAGGCACAGAGGTGAGACTGACTTTCCTGGCTCTTCCTTTTTTCCCTTTTTAAAAATCGGAGCTATGTTTCTCCTTTTCCAGTCAGTGGGAATGTCACTGGACTGTCACAACTTCTCAAATGCAATGGATAGCAGCTTAGAAAATTCATGCACCAGTTCCTTCAGGACCCACAGACACATCTCATGAAGTCCCATGGACTTGTACATCTTCAGGTTCCTTAGATGGTCTCGAAGCTGATCTTCCCCTACAGTGAGCAGTTCCTCATTCTCCCAGTCCCTGCCTTTGCCTTTTGCGACTTGGATGGTGTGGCTAGAGCACTTACTGGCAAAGACTGAGGCAAAAAAAAGTCATTAAGTACATACATGCCTGAGTGTGAGTGTGCGTATGTGTATATGTATATGTACACATATATCTCTACGTATATATATAAACCTCAACATTTAATATTGTCCCTTCAAGAAATTATATAATCTTTAAAAGTACTTTTATAATCAGAAGCATCACTTTCTTTGTACTTTAAAGCTAGCAAGTGATTAACTGGATTGTTTACAGCTGCCAGTGATGTTAATTGGTTTCTAATGAATCAGAATTCATTGTAAATGTAAGGCTGCAAGACAGCCTGAGCTCCCAGTAAACTGAAGGCTGTTGCTGATCTCAGCAGGATGTCCAGGTTTGTAAGCTTGTGATATCTTTTATGTTTGCTTTTGTTGTCTGAAAGAGCTGCTTCTTTAATTGTTTACTATACTGTAAGATATATGGGCTTAATTACAAGTTAAGATGGTAAGACACTAAAATGAAGGTGGGTTCTATGCATGGCCTGGTGTCTGTGTCAAGTTTGCAAGTTAACAGATCTGGGAGAGTGCCACTGACTATCTTGTTGCCTGGCCTAAGCAATTATTATTTTTTATGTTATTTATTGAGCTTCTTGGTGCACTTTGATTTCTAGTTCAATTTCTAGTTCAAGAAAGCTGATTAGAAAATATGTTTTCCTTGCAATGTGGTGCTTTATTCTATAAAGATAAGTTAGCTCTGCTAAGGAAGTTTTCCTGTGAGATCCCTTGGTTGCCTAGTAGGATTCAGTTTTGCTGTTTGAGTATCAGAATGCCCAAATTCTTCTGGCTTTCACAGGGAATTGGTACCTGTAAGGCACTGTGCTCTGAGCTGACGAAGCCAATACAACGATTCTAAAGTCTCCAAATTATTCTGTATCTTTAAAGTATTCTGGGTAGGATTACATCCTCCACAGCAGCATAGCTATACATGGGAAAGAGAAATGTAACTAATTCCCCTGCTGACCTTTATCTTATTGTGTCTATTTAAAACAGGAAAAGCATGCCCATTGGCTCAGCTAATACCTTAAATAACTAGAAGACACCCTGCTATTCCCAATTCCTGACTACTTCCTTGTTTGCTTCCCTCCTGGCTAGTGGCAGCTTGCATATATATTGGTATATGTATGCAAATTTTCAATTCTAGCCATGTCTTACCCAAGAAAACAGAACAGTCTGGGTAGCTCTTCCAAAAGCACTGCAGGGTTAGCTCTGTAGAAGGACTCAGCTATCTATGCCAACTCCGTAACGTCCCCCGAGCTGCTGTCTGAGGTGGGTGGTTGCTGGAGCATGTGTGTTTGGGACTCCCCATGGGTAAGCATAAGCTTTGTGTCTTTCCACCATTGTATGCAGAACTTCCTAACTTGGTTAATAAGATGGGATTTACATTGGTCTTGAGCAGTGGTCTCAGTGTAAGGAAACTGGAAAGCAAATGCACTCAATGAAGATCTTGAGGGAAAACACTGATGTTCTAGGTCTGTCCATGGGAAGTGAAGGTGTTGAGTGACTTAATTACTTACACCTAGATACCTTCCACTTTCAAAGGTACCTTAAAATACATGTAAGGCCTTTAGGGATTAAAAAAGGCAAAAAAAAAGAAAAGCTTTTTCCTAGAGGCCCTTAGGAGCCTGGTGCCGCTTGAGGTCTGGATTCTCAGGCTCTTATGCGAAATATGCAATTTGCAATTAGCCTGAGGGATCTGGGCGAGGTGGAAAATGAGCTGAGTCTGGAACAGCTGAACATCCTGGTGTATGTCTGGGGTTTACTCCAAAATGCTGAAGACAAATGCTCTTTTATCAATTCCTGGCACACCAGGGAGTAAATATGGACCTGGACCTGCAGGAACTGAACTGGCAAGAGCTGTATGCCAATGGATCTGGGAGTCACTTGCACAACTTCTCAAATTAAAAAAGCTGAGGCAGATCCTGACTGCAACCTCTTGGAGCAGCATCTGCAGTGCCCCATTAACTCTGTTTGGTGCCTGTGCATTTGGAGCTTGTGGAAATCCAGTTGCTTTCCAGGGGTGAGCAGCTGGCTGGTGAGACAGAATGGCAGATACGCTATAGCAGTCGGTGCAGATGCTTGTTATTTCAAATGGAAACATTTGTTTTCTTATTTGTCAAGTATGTTCCTGAGCAGATAAAAGGACAGCTCTTTGTATTTGTAGTGAGGCTTGAGCACTGTTTACTGAAGAAGGGAAGGCTGAGCAAGGACTTGGTTTTCACACAAAGCAGGGCAGGAGGGATGCCTGGAGAGCTAGCTTTGCCTTGGCTGATGTTTGTGGGAACTATGCTGTGACTCAACAGGCTGGCGTTGTATCTAGGTTCATCTGCTGGAACATGTGAGGAACTTCCTCTGAATAGACTGCAACCATGGGTAAGAGCTGGGGAAGGTGGGGTGCTAATGAAAAGCGAAGTTCCTCTCAGCTCCCTTTGGTGAACAAGGTGAACCCCAGCCCTTTGTCTTGCCAGGTCACTGCAGCCTGACATGTCCTCTCTCATTACCCTCTTGCTCTTGCAAGAGTTGTCAGCCATCACTTTAACAGCAGAAGGCTGTGGAGGCATTGGCCGTCAGCAACCCCTGAGCTCTCTGAGCTGCTGGTTCACATGGCCTCCGGTGCAGGGGCCAAGGGTGTGTTTTGGCATGTCCTGTACAGTCTGGACCTCTCCCGAAGATGGTAGCCAACAATCCTTGTGGCTTGCCAGACTGACATGTGGTGGAACTGTCATTATGAAACATGTAATTTTGCGAAAGGAACTTACTTGCAAGAGTGACTACTTTAGAGTGAGTCAGTAGATCCACATCAGCACAGATGTGAGCCAGTGGGAAGAAGAATCCTTCCAGTCTTGTGTAAAATCTCAGTGCAATTTATGTTAGAAATGCCAGCAGCTTGCAAAGGCATTTACAGAGATGCAGTCTCTGTTTTAAGAGAAGGCAGCAAAAAGGAGTCATTGAGGAGTTAAAAATAATCTACCACCTTTATTACATGGAGGAAACATGGCATGGGATGAAAGGAAGAGCTTTATTTGCTGTTGAAGATGTTAGATTCCATGTGGTAGACAACATCCAAAAATATGAAGTCACTTCCAAAAAACACAGCTGCTCTGTGAGAGCTATGATTTCCATATGACTGGGTTGTATGAGAACATCTTGGTGGCAAGTCTCAGGACAGGAATGCTGTCATGAACACTGCTGAACTTTAGAGATGACTGGATTGTTTTTCTGGTAGTATTTAGTGACACTATTTTGTAATGCTAGCCTTTTGGAAAAAAAAGTATTCCCCTGAATTAGCACATTACAAGCTCGTTTAATGCATGTTCTGCCTTTACGATGCAGGATTAAGCAGGCTGTTCTATTGCTGTAAAACTTTTATAGGTTTATCTTAAACTTTTTTATTTATCTTAAAAGCTATATTCTAGCTTAGGCTGTTGTCAAATTAAAGAAATTACTGGATGAAACCCTGGGAATGATGTTTTGCTCAGGCTCAGCTTAGAGGGCCGTGGATGAAGGGGTGTGATGCTCTCCCCAAAGACCATTGCCGGAGGAGTGGAATTGAGTGGACTGCAGTGCTACTGAAAGTCATTAGGACTTGGCACTGGCTTTACCTTCCCGTGTTTTTGTAGCTGCACAGTGGAATCTGACTCTGAGGTAGAAGGCAGTATCCTCTTCCACTTGCATGCTAAATTCTGTAATCATAACATTTACGTTTTCTGTCATTTGAAACAGACTTCATATTCAGCTTTCACTGTAGGAAAAAAAGTATTTTTTCCCCCCTTCACTCTTGCAGTAAAAGAGCAGTAGGATTTTTTTAGACACTTGTGTTAAAACAAATTTGTCAGCCACTGGTCTGAAAGATTGATCAACGACTAACATAGCTGAGTCCAGCTGCCTGGGAGGTCTGGGCTGTGCAAACCCCAAAAGAGCCTGAATGCTGCATGTGGGAGATGAGCCTTGGCTGCTGTGCAGTCACCGTGTCAGCAGACACGGGATATTCCAGCACAGGGCAAATAAATACACCAAAAAAGAGTAACCAAGTGAGGAAGTGACAGCTTTGGAAATGAAGGTGGTGAGCCTGTATGGATGTAGCGTACACTCACGCGGCTGGGGGAGGAAGACTGGTGTGGGCTTTCTGGTTTCAGTAACCCTTTGGGTCAAGAAGGGTTGGAAGAGAAGAATGACCACTGTGTTCTTGCAGGGATGGAGTCAGCCTGGTTAAGTATGGTTTCTGAAATTGCTGACAAGTCTGTATAAACAAAGCCTCCACGGACTGATCTGAAGCTTGCAAGAGGTCACTGGCTTTAATTATGGTTCAGCAGCAGTAAAAACTGAGCTCAAGATATTTGAAAGGTGGAAAGTTCGATGCTCCCAGCCGTGCGGGTATTTGGATTTTGCGGGTGTTACTAAGCAGGCTTTCCCTGTGTGCAGTTTCCATCAGATCACAGCTCACATGTGGTTTGTTTTGGCTCCGTGCACCATAAATTCTCCTGGAGTTACATGTGTTAGTTTCTGTAAATTTACGAAGTCATGTCACCCATCACTGAATGAGTGACTTTGATAACCTCACTACTGAGGACAGTGCTTCAGAGAAGGCACTTCAGAGGCAATGTGGGATGCTCTTCGATTTTGCAATTTATGTACCCAATATAAGTGACTTAAAAGTTCCTGCCTTAGACCAAAGCCATAGATAGCAATTGTAAACACTTTCAGTGGACTAAGCTAGTTTTCTGATCATATTTTATTTCTCTCAATCCTCCCTTGTCCAGATCCAATGTTTGCTAGCAAGGCCTCCAAATTGCTGGGTTTATATCAATATTCAGCTTTTTCCCTTCATGCAAACAATGGAGAACTTGAGCAAGAGCCTATCCGGTATCTTGGGAATTTCCAACAATCCTCAAAGGACTTTGGAGCTAGCTCCTAGGTGAACAAACAGTTCTAATATAGAAAGGTTATGTTACGAATGTAATCTGTGTAACAGCCTGCTGCACACAAATCCCTGAGCTGCTTCTTTCTGCTTCTTGCCTCCTCGTCAAACTGCTGGAGAACTTTCCAGCATGTGATTAGCTTCTCATGGAGAACAGCTTGTATTTATTTTGGTTTTTTTTAATTTTCAAACTAACACTCTCTGATTTGCCTCATCAGAACCAGAAATTCTAACGACTCGCTGAAGGTGTGGATGCAGGCTGACTGGGCGCTTGTCCTCTGCAGACAGCGTGCTGCGTGTTCGGTAGCATGCCTTGGCTCACAGACTTTCCCAGCAGGAAGCTTATAATGAAAGGGTTATTGAGCAAGAAACAGAAAGACTTAAACTAAAGTCACTCCCGACTGAACAGCTGGCTTTGTTTTTAATTTGTGCTATCAAGAAGGGATGGGGGTAGGAGGAAAGGAAGTTTTCCCTCCATGTAGAGGGCATCCATGACCTTCAGGTGCTTAATCTCAGCACTTTACTGCTCACCTCTTACACTCCCCCATCTGTAACATCTCAGTCCTGGAAAGTAGTGAAGTTCTTTAAAGTTGGTGATTAATTGTGAATCTAACTGCCGCCCCCTCCCCAAGAGAAGATAACCGCTGCCAAAGCAGAGAGAATAAAGGACTGGCCCTGGGAATGCTGAATGTTGGAGGCAGCGCTGGAGCCCAGGACACAGCACTCCTCCTCGCTTTCTTTCCTGATGAGCGTATATTTTTTGGAGGCAGAATGTGTGTGTCAGGATGGAGGGGAAGGGTGGAAATCTGGGGATGGAATTGTACTTGCCAGCTCTTACCATGAATTAATTGCATTTGGCTTGCCCAGCAAGTATTCACTGCCTTCAGAGAATACAAACAGAATTTTGCAAGACTGAACTCTCCCAGCTCCAGCTGCAATGCTTCCTAGCCTAAGCACTCCAGCAAAAAAAAAAAAAAAAACCCTGTGCTCTACCCTTCAGTTTTTTGAAAGTACTTTATGAAAACATAACGATTTTGCACTTGATGGATGCCTGTTGCCACTATCCTCCACTTCTCCCCTTCTGTCTGCAGCATCTGGTACCAGCTGGTTAACTCCTTCACCTCCGGGTGTGGCCGCATGTCATGCAAGACCTGCAAGTGGTGTAAAGTTAATTTTAAAAAGTGTGGAGCTCTTTAACATGGAAGTTGCTCTTGGTGTCAGGTATATCATTAATGTGGTGTCTCTGATCAAGTGTTGCTGCACTTCTTGCTTTCAAAGCATTGCCATGAATTCCTGCTGTGCAGCAAGGCCAGCGCTTCCCCACCAAAGGTATTCCCACTGCTCGGGGCTCTGAGAGTGGCTCTGCAAAGGGTCAAAATCTCCAGGCAGTCTGGGAGCTACAGCCCAAATCAGCTGCCTGCCCTCCTCGGGGTGGGAAGGGGATCCTGGCTCTTCTGCCCCTTGCAGATGATGACAGTTCAGACAGAAAAAGAAAAACATAGTAAATTACTTATCTTGCCTTAAAGCTACTGCTCCTGGGTGATAACTGTGTTTTCTTCCCTCTGTAATACAAGCAGCTTCAGAAGCAAAAATTAAAAATCCTACCAAAACCCCAATAGAGGGTTTTCCATGGTAGAAAAGGGAGAGGAAGCTGTTTAGGCTTCAGGTTGATAGAAATTCTTGGTTTAGCAAAATAATAAAGTTACTGCTCTCCTTTGGGGGTCCTCTGTACCTGAGAATTGCTTAAGGCTTCCCCTGCTCCTGCACTTGTGTTACTGACCCTTGCCTCGTGCACCTGGGGTGAGGGTTTCATTTCGGTAGCTCTCAGCTGCAAACAGCGTACCTCATCCCTCATAGCTGTGTCTCTTTCTGAAACTTCGTGTGAATGGGCATCTTCTCCCAAGGAGCAAGTACCATCCTGCTTCTCTTGTTCCCTCTTTTTGTAGGAATGGTGTAAAGATGTATCTTCTCTGTTCAAAAAGATGATTTTCCTTTTTTCTCTCTTGGCCTCCCACGGGATGCCCTGAACTTGGAACAACTGCATGCTTGGCTTGTAGTACCTGGTCTTCAAATCTTTAATGCACTGGGCAGTTAAATTCCTATGTGATGCAACATTCATGCAGTGTTTTGTACCTGGAAAAGCTGGAAGATAATTGAAAGTTAAACCCAATCAGGGGAAGTTCTGTGCTTTCAGCTGTGTCACCTGTATCTGTATGGGACAATTTGTTGACAACTCCTGTGTCTCTGAGGATATCTTCCACAGCTTCCTCAGAAACAGAACAAAAATCCAGGGACCAAAACCACAACTCGGGACAGAGCTGCTTCTGGCTGCAGCAAACCTGGGCCCAGTGGGCTGCAGGAGCTTGGAGGCTTTGGTGGATGGTGAAGCAGCAGTTTTGAGGTCCTCCCTCATCAAGGCTGGCCTCACCTGTGGTTACTGGTGGACAGGCAGTGCTGTATGAGGGAGATGGCCAAGGACATGCTGTGTGTGTGACTCCCTACCCTGGCACCTGCAGGAAACCTGTGCTGCCGCCACACTTCAGCAAAGGGCTTTAACCTGAGATTGGGATGATTTCTGATGTCTGGATTGGAGGGTAGGTGCTATATACCCTTGTCCCTTGAGGTCTCACAGTTTCATGAGGCAGGTACACCCTCTCCTAGTGTCCATGATCACATCCAGAGTCTTGAGCACTCTTGCTTGTCTCCCCTGGCCACTCCAGAGCCCAGCCTGCTTCTATATAATAGATCTGTTTTCTTTTGCCTTGAAAGGAAAAGGGCTGAGGGCTTCCTAAAACCAATTGGGTAAATTGTTTATTGTGCAAATTTCAATAAGTGTTTTAAAAAGGAAGTGGTCTGTAAGCCCTGATAAACATTGTGTAGTAGATAGCAGTAGGAAAGGGTTGCGGTTCCATCTGAATGTATACACAGACCTGGGTCTCTCATGGGTACACAAGAACAATGAATTATATATCATGTACTGCAGGGCTGGCTCCTGGGCTGGGGATTCCCATCTCCCAAAGCTGCCGGCACCAGTGGCCATCACAGACAGGGTACTGGGTTGGTGGGACCTGACTCTGACCTGGGGCAGCAAGGATGCGAGTTCCTGCTCGTTGAGTGATACAGTTAGTGGTGCTAATTACTGTGCTGGCTCTGACAGAGATAACTGCTCCTTCACAGTGTGAAAAGAGGGCGACCATCAAAGCGAGAATGAATACAGGCAGACATCGAGGCGCAGTCTGAGCTGGGTCTTACATGTGCGTTTGCTGCTCTGTTGCCTGTAGCAGGCTCACTCCCACTGAGCTCCAACAGACTGGGAACCTTGGCTCACAGCTTACAAATTCCGAAGACAAATTTATTTTTTTTTGCTGGGCCGAGGACTATTTACATAATCATATGCTTGAAGAGTTGGGTTCCAAATAAAGACATGATTTTAGCTATCAACACACATTATCTTTCTTCAAAGCTTTAAACTCCCACAAAGTAAATTTCTAACTCTAGCAGCCTGCGTGTTTAGAAACTTAAAAATCAGTGCAGGAAAGATGGCTGGAGTGAAGTTACAGCAGGAGAAGTTCAATATGAAAATTTAAGTATAAAATGAATGGCACTTGAGCTAGTGATTATATTGTAGGACTTGCAAATGTTTATTCCATATTCCAGCAAGTAGCTTTCTACTGAAATTATTTATTTAGCATTAAAAAGTAAGTAATCCCTTGCTATAAGTATTACCTTAAAAGGAAAAAAAAAAAAAACAAAACCCAAAACTGGAGCTGGTGTGTCCAGAGGAGAATCTCATTTGGAAGATGTATCAGAACCTTGTAGGATGTGGATTTGTATTGGCTCTGAAGTCCTTTATGTAGTAGTTTCACTGTCATATTGAAAATTATACATCAACTGTAGCTCAGTTTTTTCCCCAGTGTTGCTGAGAAGTCCCTGGATGCTGCTCAAGTTCTCTTGACAAATGAAGAGAAAATATTTGGTGTGCTGGGATGGCTTAGATAATTAAAGTGCTGCCCTTTGCAACTCCACTAACCCTAGTGAAACAGTGTGAGCAGAAACGCCTCCTGTGTAAAGCTGTGCGGAGTCGGGCGCAAGCGTTGCTTTTGGAGAAGGATGATGCAGCTGCAGAGGGTCACAGTGTGGATCACAATGAGGTAATAGGAAGCTCTGTAGTTTCTCTTGCTGCAGATGAGAGAAGTGTTTGTTTAGGAGTGTCCTCCCCAGAGCTGGGCAGCGCAGAGTCGTAACACTTCACTCGCATTTTGAAGGTAGAGCTACAGTTCTCCGGGGGTAGGGGTGGGAGCGTTGCAATCAAGGCTCCTGCCCTCAGCCTGAGGTGGAGAGGAGATTATTTTCCAAGTCACTGCTACGAGCTCTGTATTTTCATGTTACAAAGGCAGGCTTGACAGATCACGCTGCCAGAGTGTTGGCTGGAATGGAAACCCCTCCTAGCCTGTTCACAGACTGGAGGTACTGGGGGGCTGTGCTCATTCTCTGGGGTATGACTTTCTTGCTTTACAAATTCAGTGTTTTGAGGATGCATTTGTGCATCAAGACAGTCCAGTGGAGCTGCACAAACATAGTTATGACCCAGACCCATCAGCACACCATGGCCCAGCAGTGCGTGTTGCTACGGTGCATAATACCTGGCTAAATGTTCCAGGAGTTCGGGGGTCAGATGGAAAAGCCAGGGAAGAGGTTTTGCTATCGCTATGTACTCGCAAAAATCCACAACCAAGAGTCTGAGCAGCTTATTGGAGGCAGAGGACACTATGGCAAAGTGAAGGTTTCCCCATTGCCCGCATCCCAGTCCAGCAATGCGGCTGTGAGGCAGCAGCGGGAAGGAGCAGCCAGGCGCTGCCATCTCACGCCCAGCTCGTGGAGCGCTGGCAGGATTACGTCCTAAACCCCAAAGGACGACTGCAAGGCCCGGGCAACTGTTTGTTGTGGGGTTGCTACTGGAGTCTGTGGTATAAGGGAGCTTCTCAGGCGTGGTGGTGAGACATCTGATACAGGAGGAGCTGAGACAGGAGCCACACGTTGCCCCCTCACCCAGCAGCCGATCCTGGATGGTGGCTGCTATTTAAATCAACAGCAGAAGTGTCAATGTATCTGTGACATTTTTTTAAAGATGGCTGAGGAGATCAGGAGCTGACAAATGATTCTTCCACTTCTCCCAGCTAATTTTGGACTAGCTGCCTTTACAAACAGGTGCTGACGTATCCCCAGGTCCCAAAATTCCTCAGTGTGTCTCATCTGGGGTTTCCAACACCCAAACCTGTGGAGAGTGGTGAGCTCAGGTGTGTCGGTGCTCCATCCTTTGTTGTTTATGCAGGCATGTCACATGGCATCAGGCTTGGTTTAGATGCCTTCTTGCCTGATCTTTTAGAAGGAAGCTAAGCACCTTCCTCCCAGCTGCTCTCTCCTGCCCATGTTGTTGGTATAAACTGTTGATTTTGTTCAGTTCTGGCCTGGTGCTTTATGTAAATGTGCCCAATACACCCTGGAGCTCAACCCAGCAAGGAATTGCTGTCGGTCACAGCAACACAGTTCACAACAGAGCCTGAGATGCCAGAGAAATGACCATGAGAGCTGAGCTAGTGGGAAGCTGGATGTGGTGAAACAGCTTTTACCATGATAAGGCATGGCCGGGAGGAGAGAATCTGCCAGTACAGACTCACAAGAGTCTGTTGCTCCTGAATCATAGAATCATAGAATCACATGGTTGGATGGGACCTATGAGATCATCTAGTCCAACTGTCTTCCCACTACCATTGCTGCCAGAGCTACTAAACCGTATCTTGTAGCTCCTCATCAAGCCGCCTCTTGAACACTGCCAGGGACGGCGACTCCACCACCTCCCTGGGCAGGCCATTCCAGTGCCTGACCACTCTTTGGGAGAAAAAGTTTTTCCTCACGTCCAACCTAAACCTCCTCTGGTACAACTTGTGGCCATTACCTCGGGTCCTGCTTGAGCCTCTGCTGCCAGGAGCAAGGGAGCTGGTACCCCTCGAGGGGTGGATGCCCTGTCAGAGGAGGGCTGCTTCAGCTCTGCTCAGGGGCACTGAGGCTTTGCCCCAGGGTGGAGCGGGAGCAGCGTGCTGCTGCGGGATGTTCAGTTACTTGCTCAAAACTCCCCTGCTGCCGAGGGGCGTGTGGAAGATGCCATATCTGCAGCTGTTTCTGAGAGCATGTGTATCTCGGGCATTTCCAAAGAAAATACTCAATTTCCCTAGCTTTGTGCTGGCACAACTTCTATGAGAAGGGAAAATGAAAAACAAACAGAACTCCTTTTCAGAGAGCAAGCCACAACACTGCCTGCACGGCTCGGGGCTCGCAGAGGCAGTTGCTTCTGGTGGTGATCAGGCAGTGTTTATTGAACAGCTGCATTTAAACTTGTTTTCTTTTTCCCCACTAACTCAGTGCCAGTGCTTTCGGTCCCAACCTGCTTAAGGAAGAGGTGATCAGGCCTCTTAGATATCCCTGAACTTCCCCTCAAACTCCAGACTCCTGGTGCTCCTCCATCTCCCAGCATGCAGCATGAACTGAGTCACAAGCAGTGATGTTACCAGTGTAAATGGCAGGAAAAAAAATTATTCGGTGGCTTTTTTTAGAGAAATGTAAACCACACAGTTACACACTATTACAAGGGTTATACTTGACAGCATGTGGTTTGAAGTATGTCTATCAGTCTTTTACTTCCTGCAATGCTTACCTCAACAATATATAAATATTTCTGGTGTAAGGCCAAAGATATGAGCTGCTTTTTATCAGCTCCAGCTTCAAGTACAGAGCTCAGTAGAAAATGTTAAAGGTGAGGATGTAGATAAGAATTGAGAATTTGGGGAAAAATACAATGTCTTTCACTAGTTTGTTTTCCACACTCCTTTACTGGATATTGATTGAAGGAGTCTGAAGAAAAACAGTGCTTTAAATCAACATGCTATCAAGTGACAACACCACAGAAAACAGAGCTCCTCAGAGCTGCGGCAGGCCCGGGCTGCCCTGGGAACCGTACAAGCCTAGGAAGTCAAAAGCACTGACCTGAATAAGAATGAGACCATTTTCGGCAGCTGAAATTTAATGTGGAGCCTAAATAAAAGGCCCTCCAGTTCACTGGGAGTAAATGTGAATAACTTACTGTTTCTTGGCTGAAATCGTGGTGTTAAGAGCAGGCAGCAGCATTACACAGCACGCTTTTTATTACTGATGTCAATTTTGATACAGTCCCAGTGGGACTATAGAAAACTCTGCCCCATTATGTTTCAGAACAATAGGATCACTGCAGAAGAAAGACACCAAGTGTGAACGTGCCAAGCTAATTCCTTTCCAACTTCAGCTTGAGCAAAAACACTCAGGAATGAACATCCTCAGATCTTGAGGTGGACAGAATCAATATCCAGATCTGTGCAATGTGGCTTTTTATGGCCTTTCTTTGTACCCTAATTTTTGCAAGGATGACACATCACTTTTCTGCTCTTCTGAAATGCCATGACACATGTGTGTTGGAGCCCTGCTGTTGTGTGAGTGCTGAATGCCAACAGCACGGTGGGAAGGGCTGCTGTGGTCTGTGATGCTGATCCATCAGGTCCTGTCTCCAGTACTCTCTTCTGACATGAGGATGTGAGATTGACTTATAGTGATGTTTGGATGAAAATGTGCATTTACAGCACGCATGTCCATGGCCTGCTTTCTTGTTAAGGAAGTGCTGGTGTCTTATTGCCCCGACCTCTAATAGCCATGGAGATTTCACCATCTGAATGGTAGGGTTATGGTTGAAAGTCAGCCTCCTCTTCCCGTATCCATTTCGCAGAGAAGTTAACAGTGAGTGAGCAGGACTAGAAGGTGTTTAATAACTCTGTAAACTGTGTTGATCCTGAATCGCCTGTTGTTGCTAAGTTGTTGATTTCAGGAGAGCCACCAAGTGCAGCGAGCATTGCATTGGTCTCTTCCCCCCCTTTTTTTTTTTTTTTTTTTTTTTTTTTTTTTTTTTTTTTTTTTTGAGTGGGATAAGAACTTGCAGTTTCTGTCAGTAAGAAAGTAACCGATGGGAAAGATATAAAAGGTTTCTGAATATAAGCCATCCTCATTTAACTATAACATGAGGGTAATAAATACATCAGAGGGGTAAGCACCAGGGAGGAAGAAGAGCTATTTAAACAGGACAATGTTGGCATGAGAACAAATGAGTGTAGGCTGGCCATAAATATACTTAGGGTGGAATTTAGGAGAAGATCTCAGCCATCAGAGAGAACTTCTTTCAGTTAAAGGAGTGTGGGAAAGAAACTGACTTTTTCCCCCGAAGATGAAGCTTACTAAGTGTATATGAGCAATTACATGTCACAACTGCTGTCTGCAAATCTGCAGCTCCCTTCCTGATCTGTGCTCCTATTTCACAGGAGAAAGGCAGATTTTCATCACCCTACTTCAGTTAATTTTGATAGAGAAGGACTTCCTGTGCAGTTCCTTGAAAACAAGTAATTGTAATACCAGCTTTGGACAAAAGACTTCAGATTTCCAATGACTTGAGTCTGTTCAGAACAACTGAGAGCACCAGTTAAAGAGCAATGAGAAGAGCCATTAGCAGAGCTAACTGGCATCATGCTGCACTTCACTCTTCCAGTGCTGAAAACAGCAAATCATTGGAAACTGGAGTTTCTGAAGAAAACCATGTCAATAGATAACAAACTTCAGGGAGAAGGTAGTAATCTACCATGTCTCATCTCTATAAACTGAATTATTAAATCCTCAACTTTATTCAAAGGGCTGTAAGTGTGGTTTATACTCAGAGATGGTATGCCTTTTCCATTTCTAAAATGTAGAATTTATCACATGATGGGATGCAACTCACAGGCGTGTCTGTGTCCTCCTGTCTGCTGTGTTGCACTGGAATGACTCAGTGAGGGACACAAAAGAAACAGCTGTTTCTGGTCACTCTTCCCTATCTTCTCTTCTACATCCTTCGTGTTTGCAGTAGATTCTTCCCTCAGCATCATCCAGGAGCTCCTTTTCTCCCTAGGAAAAGGACCAAACTCAGCAGAAGTATCCCAGAAGTTCACGACTCAGTATCTCTAGCTCGGTCTCAAAAACATCTTGTGCTTCACAGCCTCCTAGTTCAGACCCAGGGACAGGTCTACATCTCCATGTGAACCAGCCACCTTCTTTCCCAGCTCTTTGCACCCCACAAATTGCTTCCGGCCTTTTGGCAGACTAATTGCTAAAGGAGTCCCCTGATGGTCCCCATGTGCCTTACCCTGTCAGCCCAGATAACACTCCCAACATATCTTGCACTTTATTTTTCTCCCCCCAAAAAATGCCTTTGGACCAAACTTACTCTAGAACAGGCAAGGAATTTGACAAAACTAGTTTTTTTGGGGAAGGGGAATGTGTCCCACTTGCTGAAGCTGAGCTTCTGCGCAGGAAAATACTGTTTCCAACTAAACTTTCACTGCAGTTCTTTGATCCAGAGTTGAATTTCTGGACAAAATTAAAGTTCACGTGAGGCCAATTCTTTTGTTTTTTTTCCCTCAAGATGTTTGGCTTCTTTGAATCATTTGTTGCATCTTAAAAGAACAACAGTGTGCCTGCGGATCACCCCTTCAATCAGCTCACAGCTGCTTTTTCTTCTGCTTTGGCTGGCAGTTCCCGTTCTTCCAGTGGGGATCGGCTTCCCTTAGTCCCAAACTATCTTCATACTTGCCATGTCTTCTAATCTCAATTTTAGGGATTACCTGCTTGAAGACAGGGTACACAAATGGTGTGGAACAGAGCATTGTAGGAGCTAAAAGGTCTGCCTCTTGTTTGTGGACCTTAAGGTAAAATCATTGATTATGGTCTTGCACCCCAAACCCCTGTGTGCTCCATCCTAAACAATGAGTTTCAGATTTTTTGTTATTGCAGTAACATTTGAAACTGCTGTTAAAGCTGGATAGCTTCTCTGAACTTACGCTAGCAGCACAACTATAATAATGTCACCTGGCAGTCTATAGTAAAAATATCAGAAGTAAACAAACAAGCAGGTTTAAATTCATTTAAATAGCCTCTACTACAGAGAACCGAATGTGCAAGCCATTGCGAGCCATTAGGAAAGCTGCTATACTTTGCTATGCCTTTACAATCAGATTTCCTCCCACCATATAACCTGATTTTACTTCAACTCCTGCCTCTTTGTATAATTTCTTGTAATGATAAATTACCCAGCCATGGAGATGTTTATAGTTTGCAGTTCATTGAGAGTGGAACAGACGCCAGCACTCACATCTTCCAGTTGTTCTCTGAAGATGCTGTTACTGGCCCCCCAGAAACATTGTCAGGAGGTGATTTGTGCTAATAAATATTTGCAGGAACCCCTAAGCAATGGGACATGATGACAGAGCCTCTGAGATGGATTTTTGTAGCCAGTTTCCTTTTCCCTCTTGCCTTTTTTTTTTTTTTTTTTTTTTTTTGCCCCCCCAA
>WHYT01017348.1:810276-853889 GCA_009806455.1 Tetrax tetrax
AAGTGTACTGAGGGAATAAGCTGCAAAGCACTGTACATATTATAAACCCGCAAGGAAATGAGCCAGAGAGTGATAGGGCAAGTCTGAGTTATTAAAATCAGGTCATACCCTGAAGGAGATTACAGCAAGACAAGCTAACATAAATATACGCTATACTTCTGTCAAATGTCTCTGTTACCCTGGGTGGCCTGCAGTCAGTTAGCAGGGCGAGGAGAGAAAAGTAGAATACGGGAGTATTGCAGCCCCCTAATCCAGCTGGTTGGAATCCAGTTCTCATTAACCGATCAATTTATATTCCTTTTCCAGAGCAGAGTTTGATATCAGTCTGGTGTAAAGGGGGAGAAATGCCTCTACTTACGTGTTTTACTGAATTGGAGTCCCACGGCGATCAGAACCTGTCCCTTCCCTCGTTGAACGTTCCCAGTCCCCTGAGTAACAAATGGAGGTTTTCAGCCAAACAAAAGTACCCAGTGATAAGAAAAGCCATGCTACGTTAAATGCAAATCTTGCACACCCAGGCCATTTTATAGATTTTGAGACCTTGATCCCTGGATAACCCATACAGGAAGGCTTATAAAAGTTTTGGAGAAAGATGCACAATGCTGGAAGACATTAACATATTGGCCATGAGTACAGAGAGTGTTATCTTTTAAGACACAGAGCCAAATTCTGGTTTTCATTAAACTGGTGCAAATCTGGAAAACACTCCTTGCAGTGTCGTCACTCAAGATTTGCTCTTGGTGTAATAAGAAACAGAATTGGTCCAAACATTAAACCATCGACCCACATGGAGTTAAAGCTGTTCATCTGGGTGAATGCAGGTGAGAGCCTGATTTTTGCTTGGGGTAAAAAAGGAGGGCTGAACCTGAGCTGCCCTGTGTCAAAAACCCTACAGACTTTGCCCATAATATGGTACTTTTAAGCACCCTGTGGGAAAGCGTAGCCCAGGCCATAGTTGCTCCAGGCTGGGATTAAACCAAGGCTGTGCCGTTTGCCGCAGGGCTGTTTTCTGGCAGTAGCTCGAGGCCAGGCTCTGTGAATTGACACCGCTTTCCCCAGAGGCGGCTGTCGGACCATCTCAGGAGGGACACTGCTCGTCCCAGGGCGCTCTGGGGCAGCTCAAGTTCAGCAGTGACTTCTGACTTCAAGCGATTTAGGAATTTCATGCTTGAGAGCAGCTTGTGGTGAGCATGCATCGCAGAGCGGGTTTGGATGGTGGAGCGTGCTTGGCCTCAGCCTGCAGTTTGGGCACGTGCCCTGCTCTGAGCCAGAGCTGCGAAGAGACTGGGCTAAAAATATGAAACCAGTGCCAAACAGGAGCAAAGCCTGGCTTCCCTGCTTGGGGCGGGGGGATTTTAACTTGACTTATAAGTGCTGCATGGGGAAGGGGTGCTGGAGAGACCCATGCTGATGGGGCTGGGAGCTGCAGGATGCAGGGTGCTCCTTGGATGAGCAGGGATTCTTTCATCCTCTCTTGGAAACCACCACATGTTGGTCACCATTTCCTGCTTGAATCCTGGCAGACTTGGGAAAAGCTGTTTTAATGAGCTCGGTAAAGGCACTGTAGGAGTTTTGGGCCACAATGAGCCTCACATACCCTCCCAGGGAAATCGCACCGGTGCCCGGCAGCGCTGGGTGGCTGGCTGCTGGCAGGGGGTGGGCAAGGGAGGCTCCACGCTTGCCCTGCTCTGTCCTGTGACTGTAAAAATAAACAAACACATGAGGAGGGGGGGAAACCCTCCAAAAACATCACTCGCTTGTTTTGCTTGCCTATTGCGAATCTAAACACAATATTTTCTCATTCTTGGGCCTGTATCAATTTCTGACAGTACAATTGGAGGCCAGTGCCCGGAGCGTATTGTCTTGAGGAGCTTACCAAGGAAATCGAGAGTTTGGTCAGCAATTGTAAATATCCTCCCGTAATTGAGTTTGTTTGTTCTGCAGCGCGCACCGGCGTCACAGGCTGTGGGACACCCTGGCACCAGGTTACTGGTGGGAAAGATCCACTGCTCAGATAAGGATGGGAATAAACTCCACCCACAGAAATGCCACAGAAAAAACCCTGATTTATCCATTAATTGCTTTAAGGGGTGGTGAGTGCGAGTACAACAATGGGATATTGACAATAATACGCCTCGCTGGCAGGAAAAGGGCTTTCCCCTTGCTCTGAGGATTTAATGTGCTTGTTCTTGGAATTATTAAATGTTTGCAAATCCTGCACTGGCTCAGGGATGCAAAATGAAAGACAAGATGCAAATGAAATACACGTTGGAACAGTCATTTCCTGCTTGGGATTAAGTGAAACGCTCCTCTTGCTTTGAAATATGCCCAGCGCTGCAGGCTGGGAGCCCACGTGTGAACGGAGTTTTTCTCGAGGGATTTTTTTATGATTTCTATATTTCTTTTGTGACCTGCTCCTTATTTGTAATTCACAGTGTATGTTGTCCCATGTCCTCAGCAAGTACAAAGAAATCTGTTTGTGGCAGAAAAAACATTTACAAAAAACTAGCCATTTTCTAAAAGACTGCACGCAAAGATTAGCAGAAACTGGGTTTCAGGCAGCAAGGGCTGTGGGGAGAGCAGGTCTGGCTGCTTCACGTCGGGGTGGTGAGGAGCAGGCGCAGAGCTCACCCCCACGGGCGCCTGAGACAACAACTGCTGAGGTTCAAAGGAGAACGAGTCCTGAAAAAATGTAAATCTTTAGAGAGATGGCCCTAGGTCATGATGTTTTCAGTGCTGATCTGTGCTCCCATGAGGAGCTCTAATAACGAACATGCTGGTACGATGCGGTAGGTTGTCTGCCCGCAGAGGCTGGTAAACTGAGGTACAGCTCACCGCTGAGCTCTCTTCAGAGACGACAAAGATCCCAAAGGATCAAAATCTTCATCAATGGCCAGGCCTTTGGGTTCTATGGTTTTATATAAGTGATATTCAGCCAGTGAGGGCTGTACTGCCAAACCCTCCTCCCAGGGCACCCTCTGCCAGCTGGGCAGCCTGTCCCCAGGGCCTTGCTTGTGCCTCCGGGGCCCGGCAACACCTCCTGCTTCTGCTGGCAGTGTGAGACTGCTTTGCTTGTGGGAGAAAAGGAGCAGTTTTCTGTGCCGTTTGTCTTCGTGTGCTTGTGAGACACATGCATGCCGCTGGGAAGGGCACGCTGGAGGCCACCCCTGGCCAGAAAGGAGCCACCTGGCCCTGTGCGCAGCCGACCCTCAGTAGCGCGCTCCTCCATTAACGATTTTCTTCCCAAAACCCAGTATAAACAATCTGCACTCTAATGAATACATTAATAAATCAAACCCAGCTTCAGTGGACTTACTAGGGAGGAACTAGATAGGATACACACATGAGAAATATCTCTGGGACACCTAAGATCCGTCACTGCGTGCTGCTAGTGCCGTGCCGTCGTCTCAGCCTCGTCTGCCCACTCAAAGGCACTCAGGGCACATGTACTCCTGTGGGCGAGATTTCAGGGCTTTGCTTTAAGTCTGAGATGGCTTTTAAAGAGACTTTCTCTGTTTCACTCTGCAATGCTACAGAAGTGTCTATTGCAGGGCAAGTCACTCTGTTTCTACAAGGGAAAAAAAATGGGCTCAAGAGATGTTTACCTACCGGAATCTTAATTTCGGTATATGTTCCCTTGCTAAAGAGTCAGAGGTTTGTCTGTTCCCTATTACACAGCACAAATCTAGAAAGCACATCAGATCCTGCTCTCCATTAAATTAGGTTATGCTGAGAAAGTCAGTGGAGTTGTTCCAAATTTGCATTGACATAATTGGGAGCAGGATAGGGCCCAGCAGCTCGCTGACAGCAGCCCAGCCAGTGCAAGTTGACGTGACCAAACCAGAGGGACCATGAACAACTGGGTTGTTGTTGCTTTATGGCCAAGCTGGACCGCTGTAAATGTTCCTCCTCCTGGTGCCTAAGGTGATTAGAAGATGCTTCAGCCCAGCAGTTTCTTTAAAGCCCTCATGAAAAGCTTCAGTATGATGTTACGTACATCTGCAAACGGCTTGATCCCAAAACGCTGATGGGTAAATATGGAAGTGCATTGTGGCAAGGCCTCTGTAGCTGTTGCCGTGGGGGTAAGGTAGGCTGGAGGGTTTCTCAAGTACTGGGAGCACAGCGACCTGTCTTGGCTCAGCATGCAAACATACAAACACCCGAGTTCTTGAAACCCACAGCATCCAAAGGGGTGGGCAGGCGTGCAGGACCGGAGCCCGCTCTGCTCCTTTCAACATGGGTGGGAATGGCTCGCAAACAGCAGGAAATAAATGATGCCGTAGATCTGATAGCGCGGTGCCGACTGCTGTGCAGATAGCAGATAGCCGAGGTTTGTGGGGAGGAGAGGCTGGGCACGTTGTATATCTTTTAAAATGCCTATGGTTCGAAAGGCAGGGCTCTATTGTTTGCACGTTGTGCGGAGGCTTTTCCCTGGAGGATATCCTGTCTGAGACGACCCTGTGCCAGTCTGCTTGGAGGTTGTAGAGGGGCTGCACAGGCAGCGTGAAAAGAATTAAATAGTGCCTTAAAAAGCAGAGGTTTATCCGCAGGGGTGAAGCGGGTGAGGAAAGCCTGAGGTTTTGCCCCTCTTGTCGAATTTTTAGCAGCGTGCTTGCAGTCCTGATCCTTGGGGCATCCATACAGGCTGGTGGGCTCTCCCAGTGCCCGTGTAGGTATGGGAGGATGTTTCCCCATCCGTGTTTATTTGCACTGTCTGCTGCAGGGAACACGGCCACAAAGGGAAGCAACCGACTGCAGCATGAGCGAGCCCCGGCCGGGGGTCTCCGTGTGTTGTGGTGCCATTTGGCAAACACTCTGGGAAAAGCTGTTATTCCAGTGAAACTGCCCTGCTCGAGGACTTGGGTAATATCCCAGCTTTGATTTACTTAGTCTGCCCCGCTGGATATGAAAAAGAAAATATATCATTTATACTAAATAACACACCAAGTTACTTTGTACATGGAACTCGCCAAAGAAGGGACAGTTTTGCTCCTGCTGGCTTCTTCCAGCAGAGGTTTAAGGGATGTGCTGTGCTGTGAGCCAGCGTGGTCCTCGGAGGGACAACCCCAGGAAGTGCTGCCTTAGGAGAGAGCGGCTGGTGGGGCTCCGGGCACGGTTTGGGCTCCTCGCCCGTCCTATAACTCACCCCTGCAGTGCCGGTGCTGGCAGATGCACCAGCAGAGCTGTGCGTGTGGGGGGCTCTCAGTTTGGAGGGAGAGGGTGGGAGGGGATGGGAACAGCCCCGGGAGGGTGGCAGCAGCCGGTCTGTTCCCACCGGCTCTCTGTAAACATGGGCAAATGGTTCTCACGCATCTTTTTCTAGTGAAAAGTACAGATTTGGTGACATCAGGATGTTTCTGAGCCTATGTTGTGTTTGCTGAAGCTTTTGTTTAGATTTTTAGGTTTTTCTCTAAAAATAACTTCAGTGTCCTCTTCTAACATTCTCAAAACTAAGGTGGTGCTCCATTGAGGGAGAGGGTGGTGGAAACAGCTTCAGCATTTCCTGCAATTGAATAATTTAAAAAAAAAAAAAAAAGAAAGAAAAAATTTAAATCTCAGAAATTTGAAATAAAAAGTTTGGATTTGTTAAGCTATTTTTTCAGTCAATCCAAAATAAAATTTCAGTCTTGCTGCCTCCTCCCAAATGCAGACACTGCAGTCTGCACTGATGTGTGCCAGGACAGAGCTGACCGCTGCCGTTGGACGCCAGTGATGCATCTGGAGGGTGGAGGTGAGGGATGAGCCCTTGCATTTGCAGTGTAAGCCCCGTTTTGTGAGCGAGGCCACCGGGACATGGCAGTGCCCATCACTCCATCCTGGCCAGCGGCCGCAGAGCCGCAGCCCGCACAGATTTAGCTTGGCGGCAATTTATCTGGCCTTTCCTTCATTTTCCCAGTCGAGTCAGTCATCATTAAACTTGCCTGACCTTCGCTTGCTCTGTTAGCTGGATGCTGGTTCCTGAGCAACACCAGGGCAATTGCAGAGGATTTGTTGTACTAACAGTTATAAATCACAGCCCCGAGCTGAACTGCCTCACCAGAACTTTCCTCGCGGCTCTTTTGGTCTCCCTTCCAGAAAAACAGATGGTTGCCGTCCTCCCTGCATCTGCAGAAATGCATCACAAATTACATGGGGTGTGTGCTTGGGTGTGTGTGTGTGGAACAGTCAGGCTTGCTCAGATTTTACAAAAATCGGCAAGAATTCGGATTATATTTTCTGCAAAAGGGGAAAAAAAATCCATTATTTGCTGCTGTTTGGCAAATGTGAGAGGGGAAGGGGCACACGGGCCAGCGCTGCGATCCTCCCCTTGGGCTGCACCAGCAAGGATATTGCTTCTGCAGAAGTTTTGAAAGAAATAACTTGTTTCAGCACTTCATTTGGCTACAATATTCTCTGGAACTGGCTTGAGTCTAGCTTTTAATGAGCTGAGAAGGCCTGAGGTCTTCCGCACCCAGGCTTGATATTCACCAGAAAACAAGCTCTTTTTTTGCTGTGTGCTTCCCATGAGCAAGCTACAGACATGAGCAAGGCAGGATTTTAAATTCCCCACTGGGGAGTTTGTCCATGATGGCACAGAGATGCAGGTCCGGTGGGACACTTGGGACACTGTCCTGGGGGTAGGGAAGGGCCGCTGCTGTGTGCTGTGATCCAAGGAGCAATGGGATGGCTGGGACACGTCTTCGCCCAGCATGGATGTGGTGCCACAGGTTGTTAACCTTGGCAGGTAGATTACGATGAGGTTGCTGCAAGTGCTGACTCATTTGGCAGCTGGACACGGCCTGTGAGTCACCGTGATTCACATCTCTCGCATCTCGGGGTGCATCGCTGCTCTTGAAGTCTTTGATGTGAGCTATATGTATGATTCCTTGGAAACAGATTCCCTTAATTAAATCAAAGGAAAAGCATCACTAGAGTTCAGAGCCTTAATTTGCAGGAAAAGCAAACTCCAAACATGAGCACTTAAACCCATTTCTGGCAGGACATGCTGAGCTCTGCTTCATGCAGCCAGGAGTTTCCAAATGGCACCGAGTGTTGCGAATGACACGACGAAGCTGATCACAAAAATTGCCTCACTATAGCTTAGAGAGGACCAGAGACAAGCAGCGAAGCTCAGCTTTTGCTCATGCAGCAGCTCTGCGGGGCAGGGCCACCACAGGCTGCAGAGGTGTGACCGGGGAGGTACCTGCGTTCTGCTCCAGAGGCCATCGAAAGCTTTCATCACAATCCCAGGGCTTTCAATTGACTTTCACAAAGACTCGCAGGCAAGTAAATATAATTCACTAATTCAGCAAAGCACTTAAGCACATACTTGAAGCTAAACAGCTTTTTAAGTGCCTTTATGAGTGGGAGCCAAGACAGCTAGGGAACACAGCAGATCATTCTTCCCTGGATGAAAATCAACAGCGACTTTGTCATGTCCAATGCAACAGCCATCTTCAAATCCGTTTCTTCCTTCCCCTCCTGCATGGGCCAGGGAGCTCCGTTCAGAGCTGCTGAACTCACTGCGGTCATCACCTCCACGCACCTTCCTGCCAGCCTGGCCCCAAACTGGCCCAGTCAGTACGAATCCTCCGATCATCGTGCTTTAACCCGAAGAGCAACCCTAATTTCATCCATGCTATTCACCCACTCTTCCTTTTTCTACCCCAAATATTTCTGATTGCTTGAGGCTGCAGGTTTGTGGCAGATTTTTCAGATGACTGGGGCTTGAAATGCCACAGGCAGCAGCGCCGCTGGGTTGGACCAGGGTCTGCACGTCCTGCGTGGGAGCCCAGTCAGACCTTGGTGCTGCGTACTGCATCCAACACCGCAACCCAGCAAGAAGGGCAGGTTATTCTCTGTGGCTCCCACTCTCCTCTGAGTTTTGGTGAACACTCTGCTCACTATTTCCTCCACATTTCTCTTAGTTTATTCCTTTGGTTCAGCCTCAGCTGAAGTGGGAGAGCTGGGTAAAGCCTTTAACAAAAGCCGGTGCCCTGGACAAGCACCGGAGCTGCCAAGAGTTTCTCCTGGGTGTGCCTGTATTCATGGATAGAGGAAAGAGGGAGTTATACATCTCACCTCAGAAAGGAGGTGATAAATAATTTTTCCTCTTGGATATTTTATTATCAATGATTAATTTCATTAATAAGTGCCTGTGCTTTTTCCTCTCAGGTGGAGGGTTCTTGCCTCGGTGATTTTTGGTTTGGGTGGTGGTTTATTTTGCACAACAGCTACTAGCAGGCAGCAAAGGCTGTAAACCCAGCCATAAATCCAGACTGTCAGTCCTCTGTGCCTAGTTGTGAAAATAAAAGAAGGAAAAAAAAAAAAAATGATGCTGTCTGCTTCGTTTGCTCCGCTTTCCTTCACTTGAGGCAGTTTCCTTTTGCAGTTGAGTTAAGCCATTGAGGGAGACGGTTGCTGCAAGAGGGGCTGTGCATTAAGTGGGACCAGTGCATCTCTGATCTTGACACTTTTGGTATTACAGGTTATTGTGTTTAGTGCTTTTTTATTCAGGGGAAAAAAGTACATAAACTAGGAAAAGCTAACTGGTCTCCAAACAATGCACACCAGGTGATACTCAAATTATTTTCTCCAACCCACTGTGTCAGACCGTGCCACAGCCGACATTTTAAAGAGCTTCTGAGGGACAGAGCCTTTCCCTCAATAAGTGATTTTGCTTAGAAAGGGAAGCCAGAATTCCTTAGGGTACAAACCCTCACACAGCGAGCACCTACAAGATGCATCAATCCTTTAACCATCACTGGGGTGAAGGGGTCCGGACATCTTCCAGTACAGCTCTGTCCCTCGGGGGTGGGCTGGGATCGGGAGCTGAAAGCAGAGTTCTAAGAAGCGACTCCGAAGAAACCACGCGCCCCATGTTAGCTTTGGTGCGTGATCTGGCGAACCCAGAGTCTTTCATCACTCCTGTTGCAACAAATGAGCAAACAAAAACAACCCCACAATATAAAGAAAAGTGTTTGCTGAGCAAGAGAAATGGAACAATTTATTGCCAGTAAGTAAAGTAAAATGAAACCAAATGGGCCTAAGGGATACCAGAAAAACAGCCCTCTGCATTCTTCCTACCAGAGAGGCAGACACATCACGGGGGACCGAGGCGTGCGATTCCTACCAGAGCTGGAGTGGGTTGTGCGGGTGTCTCCTGGCTGCCTGCACAAATCACTGCCGATGTGTGTGTCTGTGGGAATGTGTAAATTGTGGCAGGGAAGGCAGCTCAGCCGAGTTCGCAGCCCTGATCCAAATGAAGATGATGTTATTTTCTACTCCACTTGAATCCCTCTTGTTGCCACTGGTAAAATACTCTTGACTGCTGATGCTCAGGTTGTACGTACTGTGAATCTGGGAACTCAGAGGACACCTCTGCACACCTGAGAGGGTCTCTACCTGCTGTTTTTATTGGGTTGCAATTACATTAACATTTTGAAGGTTAGATGTAGGATTTCCAGGTAAAAAAAGTGTGATGGTGTTAATGGGCTGGTGATTGGGGGCGTTGCCGTGGTGGCCACACAGGTGGCCCAAACATGGACAACATTTTGGGTTACGGCAAGGTGTGCGCTTGAGGCAGGGCAGCAGTGCTGGTCTGGCTCCGTACGTGGCTGCTTTTATCCCGGGCTCAGGAGAACCTTGGTCCCGCTTTGATTCCATCCACTGAACTGTGCAGGACAGATGTCCAAGTGAAATGTGAGAAGGTCTGATGTTGCCACACTAACAGCCACTGTCATCTGCTCAGGGACAAATGCAAACTTTGGCTGCAGAATACATGGTTTTTATATGTATGTATGGAATTGCTAAAACCAAAACCACCAATTTTTAGTTTTCAAGGTTTCCAAATGTTTTTACTGTCTAATCTGTTGCAAAGTGCTGGTGCTGCAACTTTGCTCATTCCCGGGTTTTAAGGAATGAGTGCCTTGCTCAGGCTTTCATGTGCTCCTCTCCGTTTGTGGTTGTTGAGCTCAGCATTTTTGGTGTGTGTTTTAAGGAGTGATTCGCTCAGTTTTGCGCAGGGCTAGTTCAGTTTCAGCTAGGAGTAGCCAAGGAGGATATGGATTTGGTTTTGCAAAACCTCATCAGTGATTTTCAATTTGCTAATCCAAACCCAGGATACAGGGTGCTTTGGGTCCAGCTTCCGATCTAAAATGAAGTGATCAAAAACCAGAGCTGAGGTCTGGGAACATCCCTCTTGCTCTATCATTTTATCTTCTCTTTGCGGAAAGAATGAGCAGGAGACTTTCTAAATGGGCATCAAATACCAGAAAACTTCTGATGGCATCTTTTTTGATGACATGCTTTTTTCCTGATCGTGACTTTTTTCCAGCTGGTTCCACTTGTTGCGAAGCTCAGCGACATGCGGCTTTGGAGGTGTAACTGCTCAGTGTGGAGCAACGTGGGGGTGGTGGGACTGCAGTGCTGATCCCGGTTTGCTCACGCCCAAGGAGAAGACTGGGCTGTCCTGGCGAACACGAGTGAGCCCTCCCAGTCCCAGCCACGCAGCCTCACCCCAGCCCAGCCCTGCCTCTGATAAACCCAGGATGTAACTGGGCGAAGGGACATTGTCCAGTTTTATGGCAGGGAAACAAGGCAGAGAGGCAGAAACAGTTTGCCCAAGGAGACACCACAGAGCCAAACGCTGAATTCAGGGTTTCTACCTCTTTTTCTGCTCCCTCTGCCACAGGCTTACCTTTCCTTGCTGGTCTCTGGGCTGCTGCTTGGGCGTTACAGGGGAGAGCTGTGATTTCGGCCATGTTCAGTGGCAGAGGGATCCTTTACGCTCCTGCACAGTCAGGACATGCACAATATTACCCTTTTAGCCGTTTTTTTCCCTGTCTCTCCTGGGTACGCTCCTGTGTGAACAGAGCCCTCCGTGCAGCCCATCGCCCATGGCAGGGAGCAGCTCCAACAGAAGAGTTTGTGTCAGAGGATTTTATTTCCACTTCAGCATTTCAGATTTCCGAGAGCCTCCAAAACACAGGGCTGGGAGCGAGCAGGAATTGAACATCTGGTAAAGGTTAGGGTCAAACATATAAATGGGGGAAGCAGAGCACATTTCATTAAAATACTCAATCTGTGACGTCAATTGAACTGATCAAGCCCTTCTGCGTTGCAGTTAGGGAACCATTAACTTTATCCAGTGGAGAGTGTTTATATGGAAAATATGAAGCCAGGAAGTTTCTCCTGATTGTGATATTAAGGCTATCAAAGGAGCTCACTCTCCCCCCACTTTTTTTTTTTTTTAATTTCTACGTGTTGCTTTTCCACCCTGTTACGGTAACACCAGCCTCTTCCCCGGTCCCCACGGGGTGCCTCTCGCCCTCTCCTCACCAGCTGAGCCACCGCCGCTGCTGCCTTCTCGTGCTCACGGGCTTGGATGGCACGGGAGCCCGTGGAGCCACTCTCCGTTGTCCCATTTCGCAGGGAGCTGTGCGAGGCAGCTTCCTACCACACGTGCACAGATTGGCCATGGTCCAAAGTACACTTGGAAGAATTAAGATTAGGTTTAGGAGTGTAATAAAAAAAATAGCTTCCATGGGAACAAAATTTCTGCTCTTGCAGTTGTTTAAAAATCGAGACACTATGTCTACATGGACATAAAATATCAGAGGATCGATGTATGACACCCCAATGCGCTCACAGAGCACTTGCAGTTGGTCTTCTGTGTAAAACATTGAAGGGTTTATGTTTTTCTCCAGTAATTCTGATTCATTCAAAGCCTGTTTGCTTCCTGACAGGCAAGTAGGGGTCTTGATTTCTATGCTCCAGGAAAAAAAGAACAAAAAAAAGGGCTGCCTTGGAATGACTTGATTACAGTGTCTGGTTCTTGGAAATCTCACTAGCGGTAAAACTGGAAGCATTCCTTATGCGCCCAGGAAAACCTCCACCCTCACCAGCTCCTCCTCATTGCACTGCAGCCCACTGTGCTATGGAGACAGCTGTCCCACCGGCACGTGGAGCTGTTTCACTTGTGGCTGCTTGTGGCTGAGCTTCTTAAGTTATTGTGATAGCACCAGGGTAGGTGGTACCTCCTGAAGAACAGATGGAACTTCATGCTGTCACACTCTCCCTAGACCCAGGCACCTGCCTTTGGGGATGGTGGGCTACGGATCTTCCTCTCTTGGACCATATCCTGCAGCTCCTCTCCCAGGACCAGTGGCCTGGGTATGCTCAGGACAACAGGGCTGGGAAATGCTGGGGCAGACGTCTGCCTTCTGTCTGCCTTTGAGCAGAGCAGAAGGGGTCACATCGCTGGCTGGGTGTATTTTGTTGGCTGGCTGCAATTTGCTCACAGCTACAGGTTATGCACCTTTGTCCTGAACAGCAAAATCAGAGCAATTACTTTCAGTGTGTTCCAAAATATCTGTGCGAGCTCTGCAGCTGTCTGGGTGGGACCACCCATTTAGGACAGTGCAAGATGGGCCTGTCTCTATTTTCCCACAGAGCAGGGCCCTGACCCATATTTCAAGAAAAACAAAATTAGGAAAGAAGGATCTCCTTCCTTGTGCTGCCCAGGATATTCAGTGAAGGATGAAGGAGGAGAGCTGGGACTGGGAGCAGGTTGACTTCTCCTTTCTCCCTCCTCCCTTCTCCCTCTATTATTCAGGTGACTTAACAGCTCCTGGTACCCTGCAGCCAGGCTTGGATTTCATCCTCGCAGTGACTAAGTGTTACGCTAGAAGTTTGTGGCTGTGATAGGAACTGAACTTCTATATTCTGGATCCATCCATTTCAGTCCTTTTAGCCTGTCCCTTAAGTCCTCAGCTTTTCTGATGTCTGTCTATCAGGAAAGGGGTTTGATCCCTTGTCTTAAATCCTGAGTATGTATTTCTGTTGCTGAAGTATTTTCCTTAAATTCTCTTACCTTAACGAGATAGTCAACACACTGCCGCATGCACCTTGGCAACGTTAGCCATGGACCAGTTCAGCCTTGGATTTTTTGCAGAAAGGCCTCCAAAGCAAACTCTTCCTCCTTGGAGAAGGAGGCTCCCTGCAGGTGGGCTTTTTTCTTTTTTCTTCTTTTTAAACTTGAAAGAGCTTTTGTTTAACTTCTGAGCAAACCCTTTGCTTTCCGTGACCTGATCCCATGCACGCAAACCAGCTGGGAAAACAAGAGCTGTAAAAGCAGCAGTCCAGCAAAGACATGGCTGAAACCATGAGAAAAATGGCTTTCCTGCCGTGCAACTGGGTGGTCCACATGGAGCCTGAGTGCTGTGCTGAGTCTTGTGAAACTTAACACACCTCTGAGAACAAATATCTTCTCTGCAGGATCAAGCAGATCATTTACCTCCTGTTACATCCCAAGACTTTTCCTAAAGCCATGTGCTGCTGCCTGAAAACTCTGCCCTTTGTGAAGCTGAAGGACAAGTACTGGGGGATGGATACTGATTTTCACCTCAGGATACTGATTTTCACGTTAGGATTTGTGGCTAATTAAGAGATTTCAGCCTTGGATCTGAAAAACGCCCTTTGATGTGAATCCAGCCCAAAAGGATGGCTTTGTTCAGTCACCCTCTGACGGCAGCTACTGCAGGTATTGCCACGGAAGACCTGGGGATGTAACACACCCCAGTGCCACAACCTCTTCTGGTGGCCGGAGCTTGCGAGGGCCTTCAGCACAGCTCATCTGGCTCTCTGTGCTTGTGGCCTGGGTTGGGTCACCCAGATAAACCCACCTCCGAGGAGCACCATACCCCTTCCCTTCTCTCCTGTGGTCACCCTGTCTCCAAGCGCTCCTGGTGCAGACCAGTCCCAGTGTGTGGTGGCTCAGCCCTTCTCCTTCCCTGCTCCTTCATCAGCAGGGGTAAGGCAGGCTTGTCAGGGGTAGACTGACCCCTGCCCTTGGAAACCACCATCTCAAACACATACTCCACAGTAAGGAGAGAGGATCTCTAGAAAGTGGTGGGATGTATGGAAAGCCCTAAAGCGAAGTTGCTCTATATATGAAAAAGATACATCCTCCATGCTTTTTCCACGTGAATCTGACCTTTAAATCCGTACACTTACAGACACACACACTTATACAAGTCAGCCATTCTCTTTGTCACTAAAGAACCGTCCATGTCTACTATGGGGCTTCCTGTATACTGCTGTGTGGTTCAGGGCCGTGGGTTGGAATGATCCAGTGTGGGTCATTCTAGATCTCCGTGTGTCTCCCTTGAAACTGTGTCAAGGGGCGGATGGGCAACTCCTCTCCCCTTACCACAGCTGTGAAGCTTGAGCATCCATTTGATGAAGCAAGGCACAAACCTTATTTTCAAAAACATGTATGTGGAGCTCTTGAGGTCGTGATCCAGGATGGGTCAGCCAGTGTATTGTTTAAAAAGCATTACAGTATTCAAAATGAAATAATTTTTCTTCTTTGAATCACAGCAATCAATTGAAGTGCTTCCAGACCAGAGCCAACTGTTTGAAATTGGATATTTAATTTGTTTTGTGTAGTTTAGCACCGAGTCTCCGTGTTGTCTAAGCAAAAAAAAAAAAAAGAAAAAAAAAACAAAACCAAAAAAACAACTTTCAAAGTCAAAAGGATTTGCCAAGCATGAGAGTATTATTTTGCACTCTAATTAGCTGATCTGGCAGAATAAGAATGAAAACAACACTTGGCTGCGCTTAGTTTCTTGAGGTACTGCCCAAACCAGGACAATGCTGATGGTGGAGTCCAGACTTTTCACTCTCAGGAGGTTCAGCCATCGCTGCCCAGTCATAGCCCCCTTGTAACTGAAGAGTGATCAGTCAAGTGACTCCAGAAAAGAGCTTGGCACATACCAGCCTCACATGGCACAAAGTTTTCCTTTGTCTTGGTTGGGTTTGTGCGGGCTGCTGGAATGCATCAGTGACTCTCAGTCAAAGATGGCACACCGATAACGGTTTGTCTAGAGCATCTCTGTCCCAAGGGATTATTGATTATATGAGGATAATTGTGACCAAGAGGAACTAAACATTAGACAAAAGACAAGTTTGTTATATTCAATTGAAAATAGACATCCTTACACAGTGTGGCACTCAGCCCAAGAGCATAAATTGCTGTATCGTCCTCCCTTTCCACAGGATGACCTGCCTCTGACACAAATGGTGGATGTAATGCCTGCTGATTTAAAGCTTAAACTCTCAGAATTTCCTTCTTGGCCACCTTTGCTACATGAAGATTAAGTGTGCTGCTAATCAAAAGAAGTTGCTGAGCAATTGGGAAAAATGTTGAAACCATCCTCAGAACATTGTGTATTTGTGTCAATTCTGCTTCTGATTTGTCTCCACTGAATGACCCAATACACAGTTAAGTGCTACCGGGTAGTTAATTACTTACTTGAAAGCATGAAGAGAAGTAATTTTATTCACATGCGGATCAAGCTGGCCATCTGCTTGAAGATCTGGCAAAACCAGACCTCAGCAGTCACTCAGAGACAGGAAAGTAGAGCGGTAGTGTTTCCATACAAGATTTTCTACAGCAGTGAAGTAGAAGTAAATGCCAGCAAAAATAGGCGTGAGCCTCTGGCTGCAACCAGAGCAGCCGAGGGACCTTAAGACAAGGATGTACACACCTACATGGCTCTGTATCTGCTCCCCTCTTTGGAATCAACATGTTGACTTGTGGGCTGATGTAGACATCTGGTGATGTTTTTGTGGGGTCAGCATTTATTTTGATCTCTACATTTCAGCTTCAGTTCCAAGCTGGAGTGGATCTCATTTGTATCTTACCAATATAGAAAAGTGTTAATATAGCTGTATTTAGGGAAAAGCAACCTGAAGTATCAGTGTAGAGCTCAACCAGAACTACGGTTATTGAACTGAATTTTCAACAAATCATGGAAAACTTTAAGCACTGCCAGATTTCAAAACAGAACTGAATTTTGGCAAGAGTTCACACAAACAGGTCTGTAGAGCATCATAGGGGTTTCGGCCAACTGGGCTCAGCTCTGCGGCTCTGGGAGAAGCTCAGCGGACACAAATCCTCATTTCACGTTGTGCTTGTGAACATTTTTATGGTCATCTTCCCATCACCTTGATTTCCATTTCATCTCAAGGCTTTCTGGTCAGTCGAAGGATAGATTTGGCTTGAGTTCAGCTGAGTTTGTGCTCAGAAAGGTTGAAACACGTTGACAGGAACAGTGAGACCAGAATGTTATGAATTAGCAGTAACAAGATGTCCAATGAATGACATCAAAACTTGACTGAAGCTAAGCCTGCAGCGATACACAAAGAGCCAGAAGACAGATAGGAACCGCAGAGGAAGCCAAAAAGGAACAATGCAGCAATGATAAGATAGCAGCTGGGAAAGAACAATGATTGGGGCTAAATTTGCAGCAGAAAATGGTGCCTGGTGCCAAGAAAGAAACCAGGGAAGATGGCAGGACTGACTGCAGTATAACTGATGGGTCTAGACAAGGAGATCCCAAGAATTAGGAGCAAGGCTGGAAGGAAGAGATCAGAACCCCAAACCTCTCGACAGCATGGGGACATGGTTCCCTCCTTGTCAGAGATTAAAAACTCCCAAGAAAAGCCCCTTGCTGCTGATTGGAGTCCTGCTTTCATCCAAGGGAATATAAAATAAAAAGATGGGTGTGGAAGAAGCAGAGAGAGGGTGGTAAACAGAGTGGAAGTGGGTGAGGCAGGGGAACAGGATTCGGTTCAGACTGACACATCAGTTATTTATTACTGTTTGTGTCCCCATATCTTACATCTCAAAAGGAAGGCAAAGGCTTTGTCCTCAAGGGCTGGTTATCTGCGCCCGAGGGTGGCGGGCAGCAGCGTGGTTCCCGTGACGAGGGACCACATCCTTATGATGGAAATGGCGCCAGGCTGACCTTGTGCGTCAGCTCTGAGGCGTGGTGATGGGAATGGGAGCTCAGGGTGCTGGGGTGGTGACGGGCTGCTGTCACGTTTAACCTTTCCCTATGGGTAAATGAACTAACTGAAAGAAATGTGAGTTGCTGTGAAGGAGGGAAAAGAGAGGTGACAATGGTGATGAGGTTTGAACATAAAGGGAATGGCACAGCTCATGGAGTCCGTTGCTATTCAGCAAAACATAGAATCATAGAATAGTTTGGGTTGGAAAGAACCTTTAAAGGTTATCTAGTCCAACCCCGACATACACATGTGCCTAGCAGCAGGCATCAAACAAGTCCTGCAGCCTTGACCGAGGATTAGGTGCAAGCCTTTTCTGTTTTTCTGAATTAAACTGATGCTTTAAAAACTTTGTGAACTTGAAATCAGGGACAGCAAAGCCAGTCTTGCTCTATTTTTCATACTTCTTCCCAGAGGCTTATTGGCAAAATTGTAGTCTGTGTACTTTTATAAAAGAAATCTAGGACGTAATTATTTGAATAGAGAGCTATATGTGATAAAAATCTGTTTATACCACAACATCTCCAGCCAAATGATTGACGTATACGTTTCTGTCCTTCCATTGATGTAACTTTTCAATTTCCTGTTGATGTCTAAGCTTGATTTATTTTTTCCATTTGTTTGAGTTTTACAAAGAGCACTAAAGAGCTTGGCACTTGGGTCTCTTTTTTTCATCAGTTCAACCCTCTTGGTCTTCGATCACTTCATTGTTTCTGCAAACAATGAAGAAGAGAGATGGAAAGAACAGCTGTGAACAGCTGGCTTGTTCACCAGGTGTCTGACTGGTATTCGAGTATCCTCCTTTAAGGGAGGCCTGTATTCCCAGAAAAACCCTAAAAAAGCTAAGTTCAGAGTTCACTTTATTTACTGCCTTCACACATGTAGTGACACAGATTTGCAGAGATCCTAGCGAGGAGTCTGAAAAATCAAAACTAACAAGCAAAGCTGCTTCAGGAAACCTCGGAGGTTTTTTCTCTCTGGTTGCGCCCCAGCTGAACCAAGCAGAGAGCTCTATAAACCCTTCTTAGGCAGATGTTGCCAGGTTATTTTTAGAGAATCCCTCCTCTTCTTATCATCCAAACCCTCTCTGTCTTCTTCACCTGCCATTGTACTCAGCAAAGCACTGGTCAGGAGTTGGAGCTGGAGACCACTGGTTTTGCGGGGCCTCTTCAGCAGCAGCTGCTCATGACGATGGTGACCCTTGCGCTGTATTCCCCCCGCGAACCTGCACATTGGGCAAAGAGCTTCTACCTGTTCCCAGCTCCTAAAAGTCCTCTGGTTCCTTGAAAAGTAGCTACATGTTGCCAGTTGTCCCAAGGTAGCAGAGTCTTGAAAGCAGATCAGGAAAAAGCAGATTGAATTCAGAAGTAAAACTGATTTATTGCCCACAGATTTGTAACATGATCACACCAGCCCTCACACATGCCCCAGGAATAGTGATGTATTCCTTACATCCCGCCCCACGGAGGTTTATTCAAGGCAAACAGAAAGAGAGGCAAACACACATATGTCACCCTGAGGAAAGACATATGGATTTTGTGCCAAACAGAACCGGGGAACTGTTCAGCAGCCCTGTCTGCAACGGCAAAAATTGATGTGCAGCACTGCCTGACGTGGGACTCTTCAGTGGCTCACCTTCCTCTCTCAGCCCAGGTGCTGGAGTTCCTCCTGTCTCTCTTCAGCACTTGACTTTCCCGAGAGGTCACCAAAGGGTGCCAGCACCTATTTTCCTCTTCCAGGCTGCAGTTGTGCTGGTGAGGAGGTCACCATCCTCAGCACAGCCCCAGCTCTCGGCGCACACGTGCCTCTCAGCAACATGCTCCAGCCTGCTCACAGTGAGCCAGACTGGCAAAACCCTGACTGACTTGGGCTTGAGGAAAGACATAATCTTCATCAGCAATAAAACAAGAAGCTATAGCTCTCACATTGTGGGTTCTCATATTAAGGGCTTTACTACCTACAGTAATAATTGCGTTTCTGGCAGCCAGGCTGTAGTTAATAGCCCGAGTTCAGCTAAGCACACAAGCCTTAGCTGAACGCTGTGTGTGCCTAAATCCATCCCAACTCGGCAAAGCATGTGAGCATGTGCTTCAGTGCCAGGGAAATGAGGGAAGCATATCCTTCAGGACTTGGCTACAGTTTTTTGTGCAGCACCAAGTCAGAACAGTGGAAAGGATGAGAGAATTTATATGGTGTAATTTTGAATTTGATAGTAAATTCAGATGCTGTAAGCCAAAGGACATTCACTGAATTTGATGCAACAGTGTCTGTGTCACTCTGATTTTATATCTGCGTTAGCTTGATTAGCTGTCACAGAAGATAAGGTATGGGAGAGAAGGCAAACCAAGTGAGCAGCCCAGCTCCAGCAGAACCGAAACCCAGTTTGAGTCTGCTTTACCCATGCGTGACCCATTCCAGGAGACTTGCATTCAATATCAAACATTTTAATTTTCTTCCTCCTGTTTTTAAGTCACCTCACCATTAATAATGAGAAGGCATTTACATTTGCATATGGTTCTCAAACAGGTGAGGACAAGCGGACTGACTAAATACTTCACAGCACATCAAATTAAATCTGCTACACTTTGAGGTAGTTGAGCTCTCGCTGGAAAGTTACCTAGAGATTAAAAACAAGCATGTTCCCTTTCTTCAGGTATTAATCCTCTGTAGGCTCTCACCTTACAGAGTAGCACTGACTAAAATGCACCCGTACTCTGTTGATATCAGCCCAGTTATTTTGATAAAGTTATAGAGATTTAACTCATATGAAGATTTGGATCACTGTTCTAAAATCAACCCATGGGTTTCACCTTTCACATCAGATCTGTCTTCCTGGTTAACAAAAAAGTAAAATAAATTTTAAACTATTTTATATGAACGTTCAGCATAATTTAATTACATCTTACTGGAGATGATGAAAAGGAGCGACTGTCACATCTCGTGAACCCACTGGCTGGGGTCGAGCTCTCTAACCCCTCAGTCCCTTTGCCATGCAACATCCTGACTTGTGCACGCTCCTCTACAGGAAAATTATTTTTTTACTTGCAAAATCCATATCCAAAGCAAATGTCACAGCACAAAATCAGATCCTTCGGGTTTTGCTTCTTGCAGCACCAGAGCCACCCTGATGCCAGGGAACCGGGGCAGGGGTAAACACCAGCACCCCAGTTCTGTTTGATGCATCTCAATTGGGCCACAGGTTTGAGGGATACACCTCACCTGGAGCCCTGAGACAAAGAAAAAGCAACCAGAAAAAAAAAAAGCTGATCAGCTTCTCCCCCTCCTGGCAACTGGTTTTATTTCACTGAGGACCAGATCCTCTCCAGCTGAAACATTTCTAGTCAGTTAATTTGCAGATAAAGGAAATTTATTTAAGTCAGTGCGCTGCCCAGCTGAGTACAAAGGGCTGTAGGTGAGGAGTGTTTCCATGGAGGTGGTAGTGATGGTGCCCAAGCTTTTGGGGAGAGGAGCTGAAGATGTGCAGGCAACACTCAGGAGCGGTGCTTAATATGGTAAGACTTTTTTTTCCAGCATGATTCAGGATATGCTTAACCTCAAGTGCTAGCAGTCTCTTTTGCCTCTGTAGAACTATTCATAACCTCAAAGCCAGGCAACTCGCTGACCGGTGTATTTGTGGGTTTAGGGTCCCAGGAGGGAACCGCAATACAAATAACTAAGGAGACTAGTTCTGTATCATAATTTCTATTTTGTATTTTTTATCTTTCTTCTTGAATTTCTATTCCTTTCTCAAAAGCAGCATTTTAATGGGTGTTCTCTAATGCTGCAGAGATCAAATAGGTAACAGATGCGCCTCTAAAGCAGGAAATGGTTTGACCACTGCACTCGTGAGAAAGGGTGCACGAAGAGTTTGCACGTTGTGGAAACTCCTTTCTCGCTTCAGATCCTGACAAAAGATTGACACTGGTGATCAAAAGAGCTAACAGAAGTGGAGGGCTCCATCCTAGCAAGCGGTGCTGTCCCCCGCCCGCAGCCGTCTCCCCGAGGTGCGGGATGCTCCGCTCGCCCGGTGCCACCTCGCGGGCGCTGCCGCAGCCGGAGCCCCGCAGCTCTCCGCGGCTCCCGCGGTGTGGGATGCTCTCATAAGGAAAGCAAGAGCACCTACGTGTGGCCAGCTTGTGTCAGGCATCTGTGAGGCTGTGATACTAATCTGAAAAGAGGCCTGCGGTAAAACAGGGGCACAAAGTCACTGCCTCACCTTGCACAACCTGTGCTTCTCTGCTGGTGGGGGGTTCAGGGGTGCGGTGCTCCCCACTCTCCCGCGTCCCTCGTTGTTTTTACTGGCACTGGTCAATTCCAGCCCCCCTTCACCAAATTTCTCAAACATATTAAATGGCTTCTTACACCACGAAAGTAAGCAGGCAGCAGGGGAAACCTGGGCGCGCGGCTCCTTGTAGGACACGGGGGAGGACCAAGGACCAAGCCCTCTTGTGCCCTGGCAGGGCTCGTGCTGGAGGCAGGCCAGGCCCCAAAAGCCACAGGCTAAACACACTGGTGCATGTCCCCATTACGAACACCAGACACTGTTCAAGAAGGCGTTTGCAGCACCCCAGAGCCCTCCCCAGGGCTGAGGGTGGGGGCTGTGTTTCTGCCACTGGTGTCTGTGCACGATGCGCATCGCAAATCTGCTTTTGCTGGATTAGCTCTGAGCGTACAAGATGTGGACTGTAGGTATCGGAGTAACTGGAGTTTGGTTCCTGATTGCTTCAGGTTTTTCCCCACTGCCCCTGAATCATTGCAGTTTCCCTCCCAAGTTATTACTTCTCGAGTGAGGAAGGCGATGGCCTCGGGCAGCTCCTGCAGTGTCTAAGCATCCGCCTTTGCTGTCCCAAGCTGCCGAGACGAAGCAGGACAGGGTGTTACCCAGGAGGTAGGGCTGTCCTTTCCGATACCCTCCCTCAGTTCACTCATTATTCTGTTTGAAATTTGCTGGGATTGCTGTCATCCATACTCCTCTCTTTCACGCTGCACCAGGATTGAAGAGATTTATTTCCTGTGAGCTATTTTTAGCCATGGCACTGCAGTCAAGCCGATCAAGCCTGGCAGTGACGGCTCTCTCGCTGGGTCGCGGCTCTCAGGTGCAGCCGGCTGGAATTGGGTCAGCCGTGCCGGGCGCGTGGAGCAGGGTTTTCTGCAGTGCACAAGGCTCTGATGGCACTCCGGTTACTTGGGCTTCATCTGGGAAGCACTGGGATTGGAAACTGCTTTTTGCTTTCATATGGCTGAGTCCAGGAAAGCCTGGTCCCTTTCGGATACTTTGCTGTGCACGTCCATCTCGGTGTGTTGTGTGACATGTCAAGCTTCTGAGCTGCTGTGGCTTGGACCTGCCAGCCAAAATGCTCCTGTGATCAGCCCTAGCCTGCTATAGTCAGAAAGAGCCAGCACAGGAGGGATTTATTATTTAACACCTGCATTAGATGAGATGAAGCTGTAGTTTCCTGCAGACTGATGTCTTTTCTTCAGCCATTGCCTGCAATCCCTTTGCTACTTGTGCTGGAGTCGCTCTCAAAACAGAGCGTTTGCAGCTCTCTCCTGCTAGAACCTCTCTGCAAGACTTTCTTTTTAAAATCTGTTTTTTTTCTCTGATCATAGAGAAGTTCTTTGCTGTTTTCAACCTCTGAACTTCTGTACTGTGAAATTCACTGTACAAGACTTTAAGTGTTCATTATTAAAAATATGTAATTTTCTGTTATGTACATTTTATTCCTTCATCTCTCATCCCAGTTGAACCGAATGCTTGCAGAAGAGGTGCTTTTTTGTCCAGAAGTGTCTATAAATGAAGGTGGACAAAATAAAAGGAAAAAAAAATGAGGGAAGAACGGAGTGTGGGCAGCTGGTGGCCTTGGGTGTCCAGCTGGGAGCTCTGGCCCTCAGGGTAGGCTTTTTGTCAAACATTAAATAATGGAATAGTAGAATAAATAAATAGCAGTCTCTAGCTAATCCACTTTTAGAGGATACATCAGAGGTTTTGTGGAACCTACCATCTCTGCTCTCTGGCACAGCCAGAGGCAGAGCTGATCTGGCCTCTGAAGCAGTTATAGCAGAGAGAAACTTTGGACGTTTGAGGAAAGTGGGTCCCGCAGACGCTGTCTCACCTGTCACTGCCGGAGCCAGCCTGCACAAAGGCCAGAGCATCAGCCGGTTCCCAGCCCTGCCTGGGGAAGCACACGCACAGCTCACTTAAGGTTTTCCCAGTCCTCCAGGCTCCTGAGACTCTCTTTTGCTCAGGGGAAATGTGTACATGCTCACCACAGGGCTGGGGGAGCTGTCAGTACTCCAGTGCAGATGGAAACAGGGATTTGAAAGGTTTTTTTTTCTTAAGAAAAGGGTGCAGGCACAAAGAGCATGAGGAGGGTGGGATGGCGAAGGCTGGTGAGGGACGGTCAGCGGGAGCCGTGGCTGCAGGAGGGAGCGGTGTCGGGCAGGAAGGACTCGGGACACTGACCCCGGGAGAGCTGCCAGCTCACTGGGGTGAGGCTCTGCTACAAAAAGCCCCAGCGTGCGCGCAGACAGGGTTCCGAGGAGGCACAACGCTCCTGCTCCCAGGACGGGGGTGCTGGCAGGCAGTGCTAGTAAGCTGGCAATCCTTGGGCACCAGGCCCTGGGTACAGCCCACGGGAGGTGCTGGGAAAGTACAATGTATTTTCGCTCTAAGGCAATGCTTTGATGCGGATGCAGAAATGCGGAGGCTTTTTTTCTCCTGGAGGAGCGTGTCTGCAGCAACATGGAAGGTGGTGCAGTAACCTAGTCCCTGCTTTTACCTTTTGAAAAGTCTCCCCAAAAGCTGGCATGATGCCTATCTAAATTAAACACTTCATGTCATGTATCTCCCAGCTGCAATGTTAGACAGAAATCTGAAACTAGTGTGGAGGACTTCAGAGGAGTCAACTCAGGTCTGGCAAACTTGCTGGTACTAAATAAATGCAAGGGAGAAAAATCCCACAAAACTTTCTTCTGCGAGCACACTGCTGAGTTTGCAGGATTCTGGCTGCTGTTTGAGGACTAGTTTAATAGACTTAAACTAACATAAAACCCCACATGTGAACTCTATAGTATTTACTACTTTGGTACTAATTTTTTTGTAGCAGAACATGATTGAAATTTAAGACCATAAACCCTATTGCCTTTCAAAGGTGCTTGTGCTTCTGAGGCATTTTGGAGAGATCTTCAAAAGACTTTCAGCTTCCCAGCAAGCACTGAAACCAAATCCCAGCTCCCATTGTCACTGCTTTGGAGGGGAAGCACGTAATCAAAAGCCTTAGCCTGTGTTGAACAATCTCAGCCCCATCTAAACGACACCAAGCAGCCAAATGCCTGGTCTGCCTCAGATGCATCACACGATGTGCAGCAAACACGCAGCATAAGGGTCACGCAAACGTGCATCTTCGGTGCTGTGGGCTAAGTGTGCCCCCTGCAATGCCAGGCTTGGGATTCTTTCTCGATACAAACTTCTCGGCTACGGAGCCATGAGGGCAGGAGGTGGGGGATGTGGATGACGGTGGCCTTAACACTAGCGGCATGTGTCGAAGTCTGCGGCAGCAGGATGGCCCCATGACATATTTCTTACTCGCAGCTTAGACACGCCAGATCGGATTCCTGCTGACACGTAAAGCCCTTTTCCAAAGCTCTGGCAGTGCTAAGAGCTGGGACAATCTAATCTCTTCCTAAAACCTTCCTGTGCTGTAAAGCTGACCAAAACCTCGGAGTTTTGCGTGGAAGTGGCGAGTGTGCTGACGTACAGTCTGTGGTGGTCATCAGCATCACCTCCTCCCCTTCCCCTCTGCCTTCCTGATATCTTACACAGTGATATGCTTTTTTTTTTTGGAGGAGAGATGGTCTCTCTAGCATGGTTTTCTAGGGAAACAAGCAAGCACTGTGTGGGCAACCTGTGGCAGCTATATGTCCCTGCTTGCTCATCAGATTCAGAGATGTAAATCTGGAAGATGCAGAAAGTACTTTTAGGTTTTGTGGCTGGGCAGCCTGGCACTGGTCCCAGGCAGGGGACAGCCACATCACAAACTTGACTTTTTTTTTTTTTTTTTTTTTTTAGGAAGCAGGGGTTCCACATAGGAAAAATAAATTAGTGATGCCCAGGCTACAGAAATGCTCCAGTTGTGTTGCACCTTCTTGCAGGTGAAAGACTCAAAGGGGACAGAGCAGCCTGAGGGATGCAGGCTCCTACAGCTCAGTTTGTGCAAGGACTGGCTGGGCAGCGTGTGACACAGTGCTGTGACGTGTCCCAGTAATCCTGATACGGCATTGGGTAATAAAAGTCTTTAAAAGCCCTTCTACAGCACTAGGGCAGGGCAAAAAGGTCTTCGTTGAAATCAGAATCAGGCTCCTTGGATTTTGAGAAAAGTTACCTTGCAAATTACTTTCTCTAATTTATTTCTATATTCATTTACTAATTGTACAGTTCAGTTTGCTTCAGCCTATGAGCCCAAACCCACTTGCAGAAAGGAGGTTCTGCAAAATGCCCTTAGAAGAAATTCAGTTTGATACCTGCCCATCAAGGAAAGAGATGGGGGATGTTTTCCTGTCAATATAGCATTCAAATTTAGCTTCTGCCACTGCAGGCAACGTGGCATTAAAAGAAGGAGCTTAAGTTATTAAACTGAGCTGCTTTAATCATCCAGTTCGGGGAAATCCATTGCTACAGGAGACCTGAGGATTAATGTATTTTTAACGCAAAGCCAATACATCTATTCTGATCAGTTAGCAGTCGCTCACTCGTGCATATGAAACTTCATTGTCTGGGTTTGCACTCGATAGCATGGGACCAAATGGAGTTTTATCTGGAGATTGACCCTGTTACCTTGAATCTCATCATCCTGGTAGCTAGTTATGTTATTTTGCTTCTGGTTTTCCTCATCTCCTGTGTGCTCTATGACTGCAGGGGGAAGGATCCCAGCAAGGAATATGCTCCCGAGCTCCCTGCAGACACCCAGCCTCCGATCCGGCTGGTGGTGATGCAGCAGGGCTCTCCCGGCACTCGCTGGGCGAAGGGGCTCGTCTCTGCCTGCGAAAACTCCTCCGACCTGCCGGGGAAAAGGACTACTGTTGTGTAAGGGGACCCTGCTGCGGAGCTCTGGTTTCTGCTGATCAGTTTGCCTCGTCTGCGATGTTTACTCTCCGTTTGCAAAAGGATAACGCGTTCACAAGGTAAGTTGAGATGCGGGTTGAATTGATACGGTGCCATTGCGAAGGGGGTCATTCTATATTCAGCTGTGCTCTGCGCTGATGCAGGCTTGCAGTCCTGCTTGCCATCCATAAAGAGACTCACTTCCATTTACGCTGCTGCTGCCTTGCAGCCCACTGGCAGTCGGAACCCGTGATGCTGTTATCCACTCAGGCACTGAAGAAAGGCCTTGGTTTAATCTCGAGTCGTGCTTGGTGCTGTTATTTCTGCAGGAACGCAGGGTTCTTGAAAGCATCCCACCCTGACGGGCCGAGCCGCGCTGCCCTGCAGCCTGGGCACATCTTCCTCAGCCCGCAGAGTGCAAATGACCTTGGCAGGCTGTTTATCTCTCCAGTGAGAAAAGAAACGCTAAGGGTTTTAGACGGATAGAGATAGTGCCTTTCTGATAGAAGCCAGCTGCTCCCGTCAGAATCTAATAATTTCCATGTTACCTCTAAGCTCTGCAGAGGGCAGCGCCAAGCCTGTCATTGCACTTATTTTCCGTA
Source organism: Tetrax tetrax (assembly GCA_009806455.1). NCBI lineage: Eukaryota > Metazoa > Chordata > Aves > Otidiformes > Otididae > Tetrax > Tetrax tetrax. Next base: position 836,812 of record WHYT01017348.1, read on the forward strand.
AATTTTGCACTTATTTCCACATGAGCTCTGCTCTTACAGAGCAGAGAGGCCCTTGCCCCTCACAGATCCCCTGAGAGGACACAATGTGCTTCCTGGAAAAGCTGGGTACAATGCCTCCTGCCCAGGGGAAACCATGAACCAGGGTAGGTTTACCAGTAAAGCGATAGGCGTGAGTCATCGCTGCTGTCTGCCCCACTGAAACAAGAATTTCTGACCCTGGGCAGCAAGTGCAACCCGCGGCCTGGCTTTCAGCGTGTGTCTCCACGCGTCTGACCCTGCCTTTCGCCCCAAGCCTTCCTTCAGCTGTATCGTGTTCCAGCTGGCCACAGGAAGGCTGTTACTGAATCTCCAGTAAATCTCACGTTGTCTGTGTCAGCTCCCGTTCCTTCCCATAATTTGGGAGCTATAAGCTGAACGCCTTCTTGGCTAAGAAGTTTCTTCCATGTCTTCCTGAGTTTCTTGCTCTCAGCACTGGATAGACCTAAGTTCCTATCCCTTGAAAGGAAGGGAAATGTTTTTGTCCTGCAAGTGAAGCACAAAGGGGCAGAGACAAGAGGGATGTTATCTTGTGGCCACTGAAGAGCAGAGCTAGCTCAGGTTCTGCTCTGTCCCCATCAGCCTGGGCTGCAAAACCCACCCAAGAGACTGGGACACACTGGCCCAGTTGGTCCTTGCTGTGCTCTATGCTGGCATAGGCAGTTTGTCACCAGTGGACAAAACAGCTTTTTAAAACTAATTTGGATGCAGAAAATTCATAGCTTAAGTCGGTTTGTTCTACCTAAACATGTCTGTGACTGAGGAAAACAATAAAATCTGTTTTCTGAAATCCTAAGATGGGATGCTTAATGCCAGGTTCCTGTGTACCTCTAGACAGTGCTTGAGTTACTGTGTGTGGTACTCTTTAACTGGTGGATTTTAACTGGTTATTAAGGGAAAAACAGCACAGGACCCACACCATTGTAGGTGCCTGTCCCATATGCTATTTTAATCATCTTAATGCAAAGTATCCACAGAGTCCTGTAGAAGGCTGTAGTAGACACGGTGAGATTTATCACCTCTCTGCGTCAGGTGTTGTGGGTGACTCACTGGATGCTGTGGTCCTGATGCCTTCAGGGCAGGCATTTTAAATACTTCTAGAAATAAACTGCAGTGAATTCAAAGCACAATTGGTTTGTGCTCCAGCGGGGCAGTGACCGGCTGGCCGTGCTGCATCCCCAGATGTGCCAATTTATGCATCAGCCTGCAGTGTCCTGCCACTGGCAAAGAAATCTTGAGATGTGCAGTATCACTTTATTTAGCTGTATTTTTTAAAAAAAGCAGCCAGAATGGTTAGTGGTTTTTCTTTCAGTTTCAAAATTCTTGCGGGTGAACCCAGGTTTTGTTTGCAGGCTGCCCTTTGCAGCCCTGTGAGTTACAGACACGCCTGGTATTGGGAGGAAGGCTCCTGAGAGCCGGGGCTTGAGTAAAACCCTCCATGGGATGAAACAGGTAATAAATCAGAAGTTGGTGGCAGGGTCCTCTGCCACATAGCATACTGAAATGATTATGTTGAATGCCTCGTTTCAGTTATTTAGCACTGAAAAAAAAAGTGCAATTAGCTCACTGCGAGTTGTGGCCGCTTTGGCAAGGCGGGGAGGGACTGAGCTGCTGGTATGTCATGGCCGCTGCCACCCACGCAGGCCAGTGCTGTCTTTCCTTGGGCTCTCCTATCTGCCTTATCTTCAGCTTGTAAGATCTTTAAAGCTTTTTGTGTGTTCATATAGGCAACATACTAGGAGCCTTTCAGTGATAAGGGATCCTTGGTGTTAGGGAACAGAAATAACAATCTTTGCTAAGACAACCCTGCTAAAAAGAGCTCAAAAAAATCTCAAAGTGTGTGGCATGGCTGTTTTCTTTGTTGATGAGGAGATGTCATATAAAATGCCATAATGCTAGCAGAAAAGCTCTGCTGTCCTTTGATGAAGTTCATGCAAATAATGCAATGATATTGTGACACGTCTGCTGTATCTTTGCCGTTGTGTTTGTTTAGGTAATACATGCAGAGATAGCGACTTGCATGGCTACGTTAATAAATTCTTCTAGATAACAGAAATTCTCCAGATACGTCATTTTCTCTAACAGCAAACCTTCTGTGAACATCAACCACAGATTTGCTTCTTAGCTCCTTGAAATTCAATGGCAAAGTTGTTGTTTTTAGCGCGGTCAGGTTTTCTTGCTCAAGCCTCGGGAAGCAGGGCTGCGGTGCCGCAGGCGGTGCCCGGGGAGGCTGCAGGCTGGGCAGCAGCTCCCAGCAGCGCGGTGTTCGCCCGTAAGGAAATTTATCAGTTGTGACAGAGTTGGTGGACTCTGCCCTGACATGTGGAGGTACAAACAGTAAGTGAGGCTTTCTTCCTGGTAGTATTTCTAAACACTGGGGAAAATCCCCTTCCAGAGAATGAGAGACTAAAGTGCATCAGGACTTTGCCTTCCCACTGGGAAACAAAACTTAAAACTTTGTCTATACCAGAACAATGCTGGTATATCACACCAGCGAGAGAGCCCTTGGGTATGTACAGAGAACTGCAAGTAATCGAGTCCCTGTGTGTGAAGTGACTGCTCTGTGGAGGTCCCTGCTGCCACGCTTTACCTAATGACTGTGGCAGGATTAGTCCATGCACGTGGGCTTTTACCAGGGCGAGTTTGCAGGAAATCACCCTTGAAGCTGCGGTCCCTTGAACACTTGCAGTCCTTTGCCACAACCTTTGCATCGCTGCAAGAAAATGGGCGTGAATATTCTCACAGCAGTGCGGCTTTTTCCCTGAATTGTACGGCGCAAAATGTGTATCCCTTGCTGGAATTCACACGGTATAAAAAGCACCCTGAAACTGGGCTTTGCCGATAGCCCTGTGGAGACTGAAGCAGCCCTTTGAGGGATCCTGCAGCATCTTGCAAGCTGTGGTCCACAGCTGGCAGCACGGGGAAAGCGCTGGGATGTGACACTGTCGGGATCCACGCTGCAGCAAACCAGCACTCGTGTAGCTCTTTCCACATACTCTGTATCTGGCCTTACCATCACCGTTCAGTTGATCGTGCATTTGTGCCTTGTTGAATCTTAACTGTGCCTGCGCAGACGTGTGTTTTGCCTAGAGAATCAGGTAGTATTTTAAGGCCTGGATATCCAGCACTCAAATACCATTTTGAAGTAGGTGCCGTTTGCAAATGAGTAAGATGTTGGTAAAAATTGTGTTAACGTTTGTTCAGAGGCAATATGAGCTGGAGAGCATTGGGTGAATAGACAAGGATTTAGGAAATACGCTCTGCTCCCAATTCTGCTCTTGGCTTATGGGGCATCCTTGGGCTGCACTTGAATTTCACTCTATGAACTAACCCCAGGAGGTTCAAAGAAAACAAAATAAAATATACTCAAACAAAAAATGGCTGGAGTGAGTGCAGCAAAGCCGATGAACAAGGTGTGGTAAATCTGGGGAAGCCACGGACGTAGAGCCCTGAGACACTCGCTCCCCGGGAGCTGTGATCATCGTGGCAGCCTGACCGTCTGTAGCTCTGTGGTGAGACGGGACTGAGTAGTGGTGGGAGGATTTATGGCTGTTCTGCAGGAAGCAGGAATTCAGTCTGCTCTGGCTTGCTTTCAACTGACTTTGGTATCCTTTTAAAGTTACATATTACTGCTTCTGTAAAGCCTTTAATAAAGGGTTTCACAGAAACAGCTGAAAAAACCCTCAGATTTCTAGATTTCTCCAACATTAATTCAAGTCAAACGTGTCATTAAATTCACTCAAAAATGCATCTTTCATGTGAGCCTGTTCCACTGTAAATATACTGTCTAAGCCTTCAGATTTTTTTTTTAATCCCTAATAAGCCACTACATATGAGTAGAGGATTAGCCCAGACAGACTAACCCATATTCACAAGGGACAGTTCATTTCCATGCAGTGGTTTGTTTATTTATTTATTTTAATTTGAAAAGGGATAAATCTTCTCTCATTTTTTATTAGCACATTGTTCTTATGGTGCAAATGCTCACCCTCTGATAGTGCGAAGTGTAGCAGCACAGTAACACATCCAAATCAAAGCCCTTGACTGTAAGAAAAGCTTAAGAGTCGTTTTTACTGCCTAGAACCACATCACCTTGCGTTATCATTGCTGGGCTTGTGTAATGATGGTGCTTTGGTGGGAATGCCAGGAGGTAAGAATTGATATTGGGTGTTCAGTTGGAAATACTGTTCTTCCAGCTGTGAGCCCATCCTACTTTGTGCTCAGGAGAGCCTTGCAGCCTAGCGTGCCATCTTTTAGATGGATTAAAAACTGCAAGCTCAAGCCTCATAAGCTACCTTTATACTTTTTATAAGGCAAAGCATTGACCTGCACGTCCTGGTCCTGCTCCAGTCCAAATGATTTTGTGACTGTCCCGTCACGTAGGGTCTGGGTGCTGAAAGAAAACGCTTGCATACTGCTGATGTTCTGAGCAACTCCTGCAGCCTCTACCCAAAATAGCTGCATTTTGGTGGTGGATGAAGTGACAGCGAGCCGTAGCGAGGACAGCACATTAGGAAGGTGTGAAGGATGGGGGGGATGTCTGGAGTCTGCTGGTGGTTGGTGCTGCCCAGGAGGAAAGCAGGTGGAGTCCTGGGGCAGCTGTGGGGACTCTGAGATAGAGATCTGGTCTGTCATGCTGAGTGATAGAAAGCCAGATTAGTTGTTTATAACTAAATTGCTCTGACATTCACAGCAGAAAACTATGTGACCTAGCAAGAGAAAATCATATCAGAAACATACAAAATGGGCGGAATGGCTGCCATGTCTAGATTCTGTTCCAATTCCTGTTTTTTTCTCCTCGTTCCCTCCTTCTCATATGTGCTGGTTTCCTTGGAGATGCTGCTGCTTAGTTTTCCTTTCTAATAATGAAAATGTTCGACATTAACCTTTCAAAGAGGTATTTCCACCCTAACATGACAATCTGGGTGCAGTTTTTGGAGGCAGATACTTGTCACGAGGCATCCGAATCCAGGCTCTGATGGCCCAGCCCAGGCTGCGGATGGGTCCGTCTCTTCCTGGATCTGCAGCAGATGCTCTGTGTGGGCAATGAAACCGTGCCCTAGTTTCTCCATCTGTTAATGGCAGTAATAATTGTTACACAACTGGGGTGTTGGGTTGATTTAATTAATATTTATGAAGGATCATGAGATCCTTTCACAGACGATCCTTTTCACATATTGTTAATTATGAATGATTATATATTTGATCTCTTCCTCAGTGCATAAGAGACATGAACATATTGTTTAAGCACCTACATTTCACACTTCTTCAGTATTGAAGCTCATTGGGCCCACGGTATAGCTCTTCATTACCCTAAAAATACGCTGAACTTAACTGCTATTGACTTCAGCATGAGCACAGTATAGGCTTCGCATCCATCTCTATTTGTATTAATGATATTGCCTAAATAATCAATATTTTTTAATAACTTCATTAGGTAATATTTTTCATCTTGGTTTTTTTTTAGCCCAACTGCTTATTTAAACAAAATAAATATACAAATTCAGGCTAATTCTAGGTCTAAACCTGATCGAGTTGACTCCAAGCTGGTGAATAATGTGTTCCAATTGTAACCACTATGTCCTGCATAGCAACATAATCCTTGTGTGAAAATGTAAACTAACCTTGAGAGAAAGAACAGCAGAGTCATAAAATTTAACATAACCTTTAAAGAAATGTGAGGGGAGGCAGGAATGGGGCATATCCTTCCACCTATGCCTTCTGCAAATGACACAACAGAGCCCCCAGAGTTCTGAGGGATTAATGTGAGTTGCCTCAAGTTTATTGCTGGAAACTGGGCATTAATAAATCAAATCTAAAGGGCATAAATGTGGATTGAGAAAAGAACTGTGAGCAGCAGCACTTGATTTAATGTCTGTGTGTCCCATGATTGTTGGGTAGAGCCACTGTACCACTTACCCTCCCCAGTTAAAAAAAAAAAAAAGACAGTACTTGATGGAAGCATATTGAAGAGAAGATGGCAGCAGTCTTGGCTTGCTTGCTTCTCCTGTCCCAAGCCTGAAGGACATGTCCCTTATCAGAGAGAAAGGATCTGTCTGGATTTCAGGTGGTTCCTGCTCAGAGCAGCGCAGGGATGCGGGTTGCTATCTGCAGGGCTAGCAGAGATGTTTCCCTTGGATCAGTTCTCACCAGCCACCAACAGCTCTGCCATTTCCAGCTCTCCAGGCAAAGCATACAGGTTACAATGGAGACAAGGTGTGAACCCTGGACAGTGGAGGGAAAGAAAAGCTTTTTATTGATATAGGAATAGTATTTTATCACTGTCCAGGGCAATCGTTTTAAAGCAGGTTTACACGGGAACCAGGGTGGTTTAATAATGAATGCATGTTTTTACAACTACTTAAAACTCTGATACAGACACGATTACACCACAAAAAAGTAATCTGACAATAAGCCTTATTTTGCATGCTGAAACTTTGTGTACTAACTTGGCAAATAACTGCCTTAATTAATTGAAGCTCTATTTACAGTTGACGGAGAGAGACAGCTTGCAGGGACATGCCACCAAGCCTTTTTGAGTGCAGACAAGCCTCTATAAAGCTGCATTTTTATTTCTATACATCTGCAGAATTGAAAATCGGGGCAGCACTTGTAAAGCCAAGTGTTTTGTCCCTGGGGTATTGAATAGAAGGCAAATCTTTGGCATCAGGAGGGTCTGTATTTGTTTTGGGAAGGAGAGCTGGCAGCGATCCCAGCGCTAACTCTGAACATCTGAGGAAAAGGCTGGCTGGAAAGAATTATGTCGTGACGCAGACAGGGGAAAGCCAGGAAATTTGAAGCCAGGACTGAGACTCCTACCTTAACTCATTCTGGCATGGCAAAAATAATTGTAGAGTGTTAACGCTGCATCCTTGGGATGTGTATTTACGAAACGTGCTGATGTTTAAGAGTTCCTTGGGAGGACGGAGTTTTTTACCAGTTTGTTGTGGAAGAGGTTAAAGAACAGCTTGGACAAGGAGGAGTTTTAAGCCATAACTGAAGGAGAAGATACAGCTCATCATCGTCAAGTCTGTGTGGTTTTGCAACTGTCTTGGCAGGATTCTTTGGCCTGGGAGGACACACGCTGCTCTCCTGTTATTACCTCAATAGAGTTGAAGGGACAGAGGACCCTTTTCCTTTCCCTCCAGTTAACTTTGTCTTGCCAGCTTTGCAATGCGGCAGATCCCGGGGGTGCCCTCCTCGCGTGATTTTGTGTTCTCAGTATTACAAAAGTTGATCTGCCTCTCGGGGTGACAGTTAAACTGCCAGTAGGAGGATGTAATACACTATCGCAGGCTGGTTAATGGGAAACAATTCTGCAGATGGGCTCGCCGTTCTTCCCCTTTTGCAAACAGAAAATGCTTTGTCTACTTCATCCACTTAAGGTGAACACGTGGTTTTATTTTGCTATTTGCTCTGTTAGAGTGAAATGGAAGAGAGGATGCCCCAGCCACCTGAGAGCAGCGGGCAGCAGTGTTTGCAGAAGAGGGCAAAGAAAGGTTCCAGCAGTGGGGACGCTGAACGGAGCCTTCTAAAGCTTCCCCCAAGGTGACGGAACCCATCCCGCGGGGCAGAGCTTCAAAGCACGCTCAGGCCTAGGACCGCCGTTTCCTGTTTTGTTTTAACAGCTGCTCCGGAGGAGACGGGTTGTGACCGTGGTCTTTCTGTGCCCTCTCTGCTGGGAAGCGCGCAGGGTAACCTGGAGTAACTGACGTTAGAAAAGCCAGATTGTTTCCACTTTGTTAGAGCAGAAGTCAAAGCATACTTACTGGATGAAAAGGATGAAGGAAAATGGCTGAAGGCCAGGCTGTGCCCTCATCGCACAAGGGTGAAGCACCTCTCCTTGTTTCTACACTCAGTAAGTCTTGCTCTTAGCTGGATGGACCAGGGCCAGCTTTTTGCTATCACTTGTTTCCCAGGCAGGTGCTCAGCGGCCCTCTCACCTCTCTGCCGTGCAGAAGGCACCCTTTGATCTCCAGGTCCTTCCCACCCCATGCAGCTGGCTGGGGTGAAAGGTGGGTCTTGGCAGCCACCTCTGCGTGCTCGGAGGGCAGATCCCACAGGACAAGGACCAGGGCCTGGCTAGGATTGCAGCAATGCTTGCCCTGAGCAGGGCCACGGGCTCTGAGTCGGAGCCGCAAGTAACGATGCTGCAAGCGTGGGGCAGGTTCCTCTCACCGCATCCTGCTCAGCACAGGGCTTGAAAGCATCCTCTTGGGTCAGGAGCATTTTACAGCTCCCGTTTGATGTAAGTGCTACCCCGTCAGATTAGCTCTGCTCCTACAGGGCACCAGCTTTTCTGTCTTAATGGATAAAGCTCTGGCAGCCAGCTCACATCCGTCTCAAACTCACAGAATAACCTGCCAGAAGGCAATGAGGGCTTGGATAAGCTCTGAGTTCAAAGGGGCACTTGGGGCTTAAAATTTGCAGTGTGATCGTGACTTTAGCCTGGGGTGGGGACAGCTAGCACCCAAGGTGACTGGGGCAGGGCAAGGCTGCCGCATGTTGGAGAGAGAAATAGGTTTGTAGGTACAGCCCCGGCCGCTGGCACGGAGCAGGCTCCTGCAAGGGGCATGTGGCAAAGTCAGAAAACGCTTTAATGCTTTCCTCTGGATTTTAAAAATTGAAACAATCACAATACATATCTCCTAATAAAAGATAATACAGGAAGAAAAGCAGCTATACCAGCTTTTTTGGTTGTTATACCCATATTAATGTATAAAGCATGCATACACTTATGCATGCAGAGACATGTGCCTTTGTGCACGTAATTACAGGTTGTCGTATAAAGATTGCAGGTGCTTCTATTTTAACCCTGTGTTACAGTATCCTGAATTCAACACAGAAGTCACCCCAGCTTGATTCTCACTCTTCACCTCACATCACCCTCTTTCTCTTCTCTAGAAGCTCACGCAACAGGGCAGATGGTTTGACTGTTAGCTGCATAAAGCAGCTACTGTCCTAAGCATCATCTTTCCAACAACCACGCTCTGGGATACAGGTACAGCTCACCCCGTGCACTCTGTGTCTCCCCACAAATCACCGGTCTTTCCATGATCCCATTTTTGGCTTTGCAGGGGCCAGATTCTGCTGCCTGGGACTCTGGCACGAGTCTGGGCCGGCTCCGAAGGCAGCGGGCTGCGCTCTGCTTCCCCTTTCCCTGCTGCAGGCGGGAGGTTACTCGAGGTGATTCAATGGGATTGGAGTGGAAATACCCAGGGGTGACATGAGTGCAAGTGCAGTGCAGGAGAGAAGGTCCAAATTTGTATGGCTACAACCACGATTAGTATTTGGCTGCCATGCTTCAGAGCCTGCGTCTTGGTGCGACTGGGCTGCTGGATGTGCTGCCGGAGTGTTTCTGCCACCCATCTCTGGTTTCAGGTCCAGTGGCTCTCTGGCTGTCAGTTTTCAAGCTCCCTTTGTTGCTCGTTGTACAACGGCATGACTGCTAATTGCTCCGGCTAATTAACTGTTAAAAGACAGTGTCTGGGTCCTCAGCCCAACCCCTGGGTTTGAGGAAAGCTCTCCTGAGAAGCAAAGGCAGTTGCAGTTGTGCACACCCCAAATCCATCTCTTCAGAGCACGCACCTGGGAGACACCGCGCTTCGCGTTGTCTTCCTTTGAGGGCCTGGAGCAATGTTTTTTCTTAGTCATCGGTCAGGAAGCTTTGTAGTGGACAGATGGCATTTTTTCAAGTAGAGATGGGATGAATGAAATCAAATGTTTGTTTCAATTTAAACTAAAATAATTTGTCTGATTGGACTGTCTTCCTCTGATGTCTGTCCATGAAACACAAACTACGAAGCAACAGCTCTGGACTTAAAACTCGAGTCTCTCCCTAAGGGAGTGAGTGTCTTGCTCAGCAGAGGTTTCACTGGCTTCCCAGGGCTTTCTTGCATTATTTAAGGTTTGGTGCAATAACAAAAATAGCTGCTTTGCTTCTTTTGGAGACTTTAGTATTTGGCAAAGCACCTCATTCTCTGCTCTGAAGGAGCAGCCTTGCACCTTCAGAACGGAGTCCTATGGATACAACTCCCAAAACCCCTCACGTGGAGGGGATGGGTAACACTCCTGCTACAGCTGCGCCAGCTGCTCCTTACCCAGCCAGGGCCAGCTGCTGGCAACAAGAGCCTTGGTTTTGTCAACCAGAGAGCTCATTTCTGGCAGACCTCTACAAGGACCTGTGCATCACGGATGGCAGACTTGTACACAAGGTATAAATCATCAGGTCTTTTCTTTCCCTACCTTTTGCATAAGAGGTAATAGCAGTCCTACTTTCTTTGACAGTGCAGTAATTTATCATTTGACAGTGTCTTAGTGAAAATCCTGCTGTTCTCACTGGAATTTGAGAATTGACATTACAAAGAAGTCCTTCCTTGACCTTTCCCTCTTGGCCACTCGTGGAAATTAGAGTGTCTTCATTTTAATGAGCTCAGAGGATTGGGGAGTTGCAAGAAAAAAAAATCAACTTCAAAAATACCTCACCTGCTCTTGCAAATATGTCAGGACATGTTTTTAGATACAGAGTTTTCTTACCTGAATAGACTTGCGCTCTCCTTATTCTGTGACTTCTCCAGCTGAGCTGTTTCTTGGCTCCAGCCTATGGTTTATGATGCAAGGCCGTGTTTACTTTGCATGAGTTATGTTGCAGCATATAGACCAGATCTTCAGCTGGTATAAATCACCCCGGTCTTTGCTCCCCTCTTTATCACTTCAGCAGTCAAATCTAGATGGCAAACCATGGGTCACCTGTCTCTGTGTATACACATACATAAACACAGGCATGCCTGTTTGCAGTATATATACATTTTTGCAAGGCTTCCAGGAGCTGCACCTAAATTGACAACACAATTGTGCAAATAAAATAGAAGAAAACAAGCTATATGGAAATGACAGTAGGAACAGAACAAGGTGAGGCGATGCTGATTCATGGCTTTCCTTTTTCCCAAGGGTAGATGGTCCCTGGAGCTGCTCAGTTCCCTCCCCGTGGCTCCGTTCCTTGGCCACGTGGGCTCTGAACTGCGCCCGTGTTCGGGGATGAACCGTGGGTGACACAGAGATGGAGCCCAGGACCTGGAACTGCTGCTGGTCGCAGTTCTGTGCTGTCTGGGACGGGACTTCTGCTTCAGGGCCAGACAACTGCTGCTTTTCTAGGACTGATGGTTTGTGACTAAGCACCCACTGGCTGCAGGAGTTTGTAAAGGAAAAAAAAAATATTTGCCGATGGTTGAAAAAATCAGCTGAATGGTTTTTTTTTTTTTACCAAAAAGTTTCAAAACTGACCAGGCATCTTGCTGCCTTTGAGGGTACCAAAAAATTTCCTTATTTTACCTTTTTTTGTTGGGTGAGATTATTTCTTCCAGAACTAGTGTTACAGGGTCAATCAGATTTCAAGCCCAAGCTCATGTTTATGGAAACATTCCTCCTCTCTTTTACCGACCTGAGTGCCTGGTTAGAAATCCAGTCTGCTTCCACAGCCAAGGGAGAGGGATGGGTACCTCCAGAGGAAATTCAGATCTTAGTGACGAGGACTTCCACACAGGGAAGAGCTTTTGGTAGTGGCTGTAAGAAGGGCACCTTTGGGACCCCCAGTACAATTCCATCTATTCATTTGGATGGTTAAGGTTCAGCGGGAAAAACACAGATTTGGTCTCTACCGTACATTTTGGGTTTCTGGTCCTGGAGGCGGTGGGAGCACAGCTGCATGGAAGGTCCACTGCAGCTGTGTGTCTTAGGAAATGTTTGCTGTGTGAACTGTACATTAGAATTTGTATAAGTTTGGATGTTGTGTAAATAACAGTCTTTTGTAGTAATATAAACACACACTATCTTGCATACATATTTATTTAGTAGCAAGATGGAAAGCTTGGAAGAGAACTATGTTTGCAAAGGTCTGTAATGGCAAACATTTCCTTCTCACGTCGGTGTTGTGCAGCACATAACGGAAGCCGATATACAACTGAGAACCTGTAGGAAGGATAATTTATTCTATCAGTGTCAAATACACATGCAAAACAGTATGGCTCCATATTTATATTTGCAGACTTTATTAGCACAAGTAGATGAAGTGAACAAAAAATAAACCAGAGTGAAATATGGGAGAAGTGTCAGTAAACCTTCCTTTGCTGCTTTTATCCAGTGTTAGTGCGGAGCGATCCAGAACTAAACAGTTCAGCTGCAAGGAGAGCCGTGGAGGAAATGACAGTGACTATTGTTTCGGAAATCAGGGTAAAATCTGGATGGAGCAGCTGTATGTAAACATGGACGTTGCTATGTGAAGGGATGTATGTGCATATATAAGATTCCCTTATGCCTTAAATCATGACCAGAGTGCAGCGATGCTGCACGAGGACAGGATTGCTCTGCACAGAGTAGGCTCTGCCAGTAGCCAAGGGGTTCTTTGATGAAGGACAGCTTTAGCCTATGCTGGTTTTAGCCCATTTTCTATAACAAAAAAAAAGAGCTTCACTCTCACCTGTGGGGCGATAGAAGACAAGGCTTACTCCTTTGATGCTTCCTGAAGTCCTAGTGTAAGAAACGTGACTGTAATTTCCTTGATTGTGTCAAAAAAAGTTCGCCATCGCTGACAGTTTCTGACTTTGGCCTCTCTGGGGAGCTGGGTGTTATTTTTCCAAGTGGGATGGTTAATAGATACCAGCTTTGCCAGTCTAAAATGAGGAAAAGAGTTGCGGTTTTTACAGTCAGGTAGCTCAGCATGGTCATTCCCGTAGGAATATTGTGTTACGCTCACCTAGCTGTGGCGCAGTAAAAATTATACATGCCTCGTCTCCCCGGGGATTTTACAGCTATGGAGCTGAGGGGCATTAATTATCCTGCCGTCAAAACAAACCATTCTCCTGCACTAAGGACAAAGCTGCTGCTCCAAACTGGCCTCAGGAGCTGGAATAACAGGGGCTGCGCGAGGTCAGGGCTGGAGGTGAGCTGGCAGAGCTCCCTGGGGCAGGCACGCGGAGTGGCTGCCCACATTCCCACGTCCTTAGCTCAAGCTCAGGCTTTGTCCTCTGCTATCATGGCCATTTTTGACAACAAAAAAAGAACAGCTTCGCCACCTACTCTGAACATTGGAGGAAGCATGGCTATGGTCCCATTCCTCTCCAAGCTGGGAACTCTATCCAGCATCCAAAAAATTCCCAGTTGGTGTAGATACACCATAGCCCACGCTGCAGCGAGCCCTTTTTCAGCAGCTGGGCACACAGTGTGTGGTTGGGGGGTCAGTGTGGGAACCCTTACTGGGGTCCATCCTCACACAGCTTCAAAACCAGTAGCAGATGACTGGGACGCAGTCCCTCACTGGTTGATCAGTCCTTCACGGGTGCTAAGATGGACGTGCTGATGAGCAGAGCTGGTGTCTTCATGCTTCTCCATCAAACCCTAGCTGCAGCAGGTAAATTGTGACTGAAACAGAGACTCTGAACTGTTTGGTTTGTGCTTTTACATTTCCGTACAAAAAGCAGGATTTGGGATGTAAAGCTGGGCAGTGAGTCAGACAGAGTGAGGGTCCAGAGAGCGGCCCCGGCTCACACCGGCTGCCCTGCAGTCGCGGCTCTTGACACCGGCTGCGGATCTGCCCCTGAAGCTGAGCCAACGGCCAGTTTGTTCCTGTCGTGTCACATTTGGTGTTGAGTTTGGAGGCAGGTTTTATCACCCACAGCTAGGTTTAATGGAGAGCCAACCTTTTTGGCAGCTTTTTATTACAGGGAGGGGAGAGGGTTTGTGTGAACTGGACTTATGAAGGCAGTTGTACAAATATTTGTTCTCTGCTCCTAAGCAGCAAAGGGATGAGTACAAACAACATCTCCATTTAAGGTCCCACTCACTTGTTACAAAGGACTTGATCCAGCTTTGGTTTTGTTATGGCCCTCCAGCTCATTTTGAAGGTCATGTGGCTCAGCCCCCGCTCCATAGCAGTGAATAGAGGGGAGAGCCTTGCCAGAGCGGTGCTGCAGCGATGGAAATCCTCCCACACAGGGAAGAGCTTTTGATAGTGGCTGTAAAAAGGGCACCTTTGGGACCCCCAGTACAATTCCATTTATATCTGATTCTCACAAGCATCCATCTGCACCCTGTGAGCGGAGGATCTAGCCACGAGCATCCACGCCTCAGCACGCCCAGTGCAGGTGGTTATTTACCCGATGAGACTTGCCAGTTCCAGGCAGTTCTCTCTCCTGCAGTCACTGCATCAGAAGATGCTGTTCTTACCATAGGAAAAAAAAAATAATTCTAAAGAGAAAAAAATACTGTTTAATTGTGGTGTTAAATACTGGGCCATATTAGACATACAGAAGGACTAAGCTAGAGTGGACTTTCATTCCAGCGCTCCCTAATGTTAAGGCCTTTGATTTTGCAGCTTTGGTACTATTCTTTTATGCTGTAGGTGGAGAAATTCTGTGTTTAAAAATGTTTATTTTTAAACCACCCCTTGTGTGGTGGAGCACAGGTCTCTGCTGTACCTGTAGGAAAACTGTAATAAAAATAACAGTTTGAACAAACTATCTTTCAAACCCAAAACCATTTAGCCCTGGTTTCCTTTAGTGATTTCATACTGGACTTGTATCATCATGGTAATTTGATATCAATATTTCTGAAGTTTAAGTACAGGAACATTTCTGGCAGTTGTTTTTAGTAAGTTCCCCATTAATGTCTACTTAACCGGAGACAGAAAGAATCGAGCACACATTTAATTATGGAGATGTCTGCATGACAGCATAAAGTCTCAAATGAAAAAGAAACACCCTTTTAATATGAATAATCTGGAGATTTAAAAGTATCAGTCATCTATAAATAGCAACATATTGATGACTAAAAGCAGCACTAACGTCTATTGCACTGCACAGTCTGTAGCACAAGGACCATCTGTTTTGACCCGCGTTGCAGGCATGCCAGGGGAGCCGTGGTATGCCCCTCTGTTTGGGATGGATATAACTGCCCAAGGGCTGGGCCTCTGCTCCCCGAAAATCTAGAACAAGAGGAGAGAGACAGGCTCCTCCTTACCTGTCCCCTGCTGAGGGGCATCTTTCCTCGAAGGAGATTCCCTCCTTCTAGTCTTAAGGGGACATCAAAGATCTTTCAAATAGTTCATGTTAGTTCAAATGTACCTGATGGAGCTCTACTGCCAAAATATGGGAATTTGGAATTCCACGGAAAAACTGAAATGTGCGTTAGAAAATTCTGATTACATCTTTTGTCATTTTCAGTGAAACCTCTGCAGAGGTTTTCCTGATGCCAGGGGAGCCAATAGCTTTGGGGTTCTTTTCTACAATTAAAACAGCTAGTATTTAAGTAAAACACTCTTACAAGACTCCAGTAAAATCACAAAGAATTGGTAGCAATTCAGAGATCAACATTCCCGTTGACATCAGACGTGAGGCTGTCTGAAATGAGTCATGTGCAGTCGATAACAGTGGCACGGGGCACAGCTGCCAGCGAGGGGCCAGCCGAGGGCACGGGCAGATGCCACAGCGGCGGTGAGCTGCGTGACACGCCGCCGGCCACCCGCCAGGCGAGCGGCAGCACGCCTTCCCCGTCCTCGCTCTCGCACTGGGGCCGCGTCTCGCCCTGCAATTTATAAAATTGATCCTGCTAAAACCAAACAGAAAGGAGGAGAGTTGTGTGACCTCAGCCGGGAGGAATGGTCCAAGCACAACTCAGGAATTCCCAGGCTTTGATCTGCTGCCAGTGCGGCATCCCGGCCACGGGGGAAGCTACTGAGGAAACAGATTTTGAAAGTGTGGCCTTCTTCCAAGGCTCTGCGTTCCGCTCCTAGAAGTGTGGCCTTGCAATTTTGCATCCACAAGCTACAGATAAGAAGGCTGTAACGTTCAGTGCAGCAGAATGAGGTGAGCCCTGTCCAGGCCTCCCGCTCCTCCCTTTGCATAACCAGAGACAGCCCAGACGTGACAGCCCCAGGGAAGGAGCAGTTTCTGAAAAGCCAACCTCTGTACATACAGACGTCTCTATTTCAGCTCTTTATCGGGGACATTGTTTATTTCTTGATTTTGTTAAGCCAATTTATCTTCTCCTTGTAAATATGGCTAGCTGAGCCTCAAGATCCAGGAATCCAGAGGACAGGAATTTGCTGTCTGAGGGTCCAATCTTAAAAAACAGCTTGAGGGACTCCTGTGCCCCCTGGATTGTTGCTTATCCACTTATTGTCCAACTGGCACCTAAAAACCTCCCAGTTATTAAGGGTATTTTCCCTGTAGGCCTTCCAGCAGTTATGCAATGGGTGAGTCTCACCGGTGTAAGACCAGTCACTCAGTTACCTCACGTGAAGGCCACAGACTTCCACGCACCACAACAGAGAGAGAAGTCAGGTCAGAGTCTGTTTGAAAACTTATCCCTTCCACCAAAGATAACACAATTTACAACTCTGTCTCAAGGAGGGGGTGAAAATTAACTGGATGCTGGAGGCAAGCCCTCACAAAGGTTGCTCATGGCAGTAACATTCGTTTTGCAATCACTCTGTTTGCCAGCCCAGTAGACAAATTTGCACTGGAGTGAAACATCTTGATGCCACTGTCTCTTGCAAGTCCTCTAACCTCTCAGCAACTTGGCCTGTCCACCAGTGATTAAATGGGACGCCTTCTACTCTTCAGAACATACCACAAGCAAGAGAAAGAATGTTTGGATTTTTGTCCTTGAACACCATAAGTTATTTCTGCAGAAAGACTGGAAAAAAAAAGTCTCTCAATGTATCAGGGGAATTGCAAGTCAGACGATCACGCGGCTCTTCTTGTCCCTGCCAGCCCCTCTGCTCCCTCTTTCTAAGGCTGACAAGTGTTATTTAGGTTGGGAGCTATGGCAGGGACAGTGTGCTGATGTCTGTTGCGCTCTAGCAAAGAACACACTCATTTTACTTCTGAGTTATATTCGTAAACGTTTGCAAGCAACGGAAAATTGGTTTCAGAATTTATTAAGTCTGTTTACAAAACCTGAAAGACCTGAGATAATGCTGTGCATTGGAGTATAAATGTTTTCTCCCATTCCACATGTATTTAAGGAAACTAAAAAAAAAAAAAAAA
>WHYT01017349.1:0-12436 GCA_009806455.1 Tetrax tetrax
TTTTTTTTTTTTTTTTTTTGAAATAAAGTTTAAACTCCAAGCCTTGTTCCTGGGTCTTATTTTCTCACCCCGGCTCCTCTGGCAGCTGCTTCCGGGTCCCGGCCATGGGCAAGGTCCTGTTGCGCTGGTCCTGGGTGGTTTATTCCCAGCCCCTCCCACCCCATTAAATGGAAAAGCAGCTGATGTGCTGCAGGAAATGTTGGGAATGGTACATATTTTTCTTGAAGGCTGTCGCTTACCAGCACAGATTACAAATGAGTGAGAGCAAGCATTGTTTTAGAGGCTCCAACGCTCCTGCACAGCCCCACTCTTCTTGGAAACCTGATTCCTCAAAGTAGGGAAACTTGGCCAGATGTTTCCTTTCCTGGGAAGGTGTCGGTCGGAGCGCTGCACCACAGACTGCTACAAACCCGTCCCTGGGCTGGGCTCCTGTTTTAATTCCATACATAGGCTGGCACACGCAAAGCTGTGCTCCGTGGGGCAGAAATCTCTCTCTCCAGGCTCCATGAGAGCAGGAAAACCGCCTCCATCCCACTGACGCCGCCAGCCAGAGCCCCGGGCCAGGCTGCAGGGACGTCGGTGACCTACATCTGGGCTTCCCTCGTGGACGCTGCCCAGCCTGCTGCACCCCGCAGCCCTTATCTGCGCCCCAGTGTGGGGGGGACACCACTTTGTCCCCAGCCCCAGCAGGACGGGTGCCCCCGGCGAGGCCAGACCAGTTCTCCCGCTCCCCGGCATGCGCGGGATGGCACGCGGCCGCCCGTCTCCATCCCACAAGGGCCACATCACCCGCCCCCGTGGCACGGCGTCCTCGCTCCGGGGGGATGTGCGACGGCCGCAGGTGGAGCACGGCAGCACACGGGGGCTCCTGGCTGCCCACCACGGCACGGGAAGCGCACGGCGAGCCCCAGCAGCGGCCACAAGTTTTTTTTTTTTAGCTTCCTTACTACGGCGTGCATCAAAAACAACTACGCTCCCCAGAGCCGATCCAGCGGCTCTTGCCTCCGTTCAGGCGTATTTGAAAACCCGCTTGCAGTCGCGCGTGCCTTTAACAGCACAAATGTAAGATACTGAAGAAAAATTCAACCCCGTCTGACCCCACACCCATGCCAATCCAGCTCCGGGGACCTCTCACCTCCTTTGCTGCTGCACGCCAGCCGCTCTGTCCCTCCTCCCTACACGTGCTACAGAAGGTGGGCGGATCAATCACATTTTTGGAATTAATTGCAAATATTTGTAATTTCACTGAGCTCAGCCTTTGAGCAGAAACCCCTCCTGCACCCCTGGTGTCGTCCCCAGCCCCTGTCCCCACGCTACAAACAGCCTGGTGGGACCCACGGACGGCCCTGGGGACACGTGTCCCAGCACGTGCCCGTGCACCAAAATGCTTTTTTTCCCCCCAAATCAACCAGCTCTGAAAGAGGGGGGCATTCTGCCTGGCCACGTGCCAAGCCCTCCCAAAAATACTGGGGCGAGAGGGGCCCAGACCCCTTGAGCAGCCGCAGCCGGAAACGGGTCCCGGACCGGAGCCCAGCAGCACCCACCCGGCCAAGGAAGCACGGGTGCCGGGAAGGGTGGAAGGGTGCCAGGAGAGGCGGGCAGGGCGCACTACACGTACCGGGAAGGACAATAATTCTGAGAACCAGCCAAAAGGAGGAGTAAGCAGCAGCTGCACGCGGCGACGGGACGCGTTCGGGGCCTGGAGAGCCAGACTCGAGCTCCCGCTCAATCACCGCACCCCTCACTGAAAATCGGCGCTGGTTTGGGGCTTAATTGCACTCCAGCCTCAAAACCAAAAACCATCACAAGAGAGACAAGTTCAGGCAAAATCTGATCATTTTTGGCAAAGCGCAGCACAAGGAGCGGCCTGGCCGGGCTGCCGGCTCCCCAGGGAAAGGGCTCTGTCCCGTGAGGGGGGCCACAGCGCCCCAGGGAGGGACACCAGCGCTTTGGGGATGGGGATGACACCCCGATCCTGGCATGCTGAACTGGGCCAGAGGAGAGATGGGTTGGGATGGCCTGGGGGCAAAGGATGTGGAAAAAATAATCATCCCTCCCCAAAAGAACCAAGGCCATCCCCATCCTGAACGGAGGAAACACCCAGCAATGCACCAGCGAGTCCAACCTTTGCAGCTCACCAGCTCCAGGACGCCAAGGAAAATGAACGCTGATAAGCTGAGAGCATAAAAAAAAAAAAGCAGAAATATTTTAGTAAGAGAGTATTTTAGCAAAAGCCAGGTCTCCAAGCCACCAACCAGCCCTTCTCCCTTTAACGCAATACAGCATTAAGGAGTCAAAGCAGAAAATACAGAGAAAAAAACCACAAATAACAGGCTGGGTGCTTAATTTACAGGGGAAAAAAAAGAAGAAATTCCCATTCTGGAGTGCTACTGGGCTCACCTGCTGTAACAGAGAGGGGCGGCACGGCGACGCGGACCAGAGGGGTGGCACGGCCGTGCCGCCCCAGCACGCCACCTCGGTGGGCTTCCCCCAGCAGCTGCGGGGGCAGATGCTCTCACTTCTCCTTTTTTCACTTTACCGGGGCAGAGTCTGCATTTCGCCCGAACTTCACAATTCCTGTTCTTTCACGGGAGTATTTACAGCAAAAGAGCAAAGTGCAAACCGAACTGTTCCAGCCTTCACGCGCCCCTAGATATTGCATTTAAAAAACAGAGCTTACCAAAAATCTATACGTCAAACACCGTCAGAAGCATGGTGAGGGGTTAGTTGCTGATCTCAAGCCTTCTACCTAAAACTGAGAAAGCACCTGAAAAAAACCCAGCACGGTGTTTTTAATCCCACGCCTCCGATCACCGATGCGATCCAGCCACCCACGATCAATCCTTTCGTCCTTCGGATGCGTAAGCAAGCGTGAAATAGATGCTGGCATAAATCTCGCCCCGGTGCTGTGAGGATGTCCAAATTGCACGGAAAAAGTTGAAAACCACACTTAACTCGGCCGTGGGGCTGGGGTACAACTGATGCCGGCTGGACGAAGGCCGGGGGTTTGCAGGAGAGGAGTGGGGAGCGAGCCCGAGCGGCGCGACGGAAGCGCTTTATTCGAAAGCGCAGAGCCAAGCGCCGCTACGGACACGGTGTGCGGGGCGGGAACGACGGGAGGTGGCCGGACCCCACAGCTGGAGCACCAACCGGTCCCTGCTGCTGGCTTCACTTCTGCGGCCACACAGGTGCTCTTTTCTAGGGGGGCAGGGAGCTCTGACAAAATAAAAATGCAGATTACTGTTGATGGGAGCACAATATTCAGGGATAGCATGAGGTTATTTCCCGGCCCCGTGCCCCTCTCAGCACAGCTGGAGTTCTCTCTTACAGTCCTGCGTACCCAACCTAAGTTAATTAGCTCTTCTTAACAAGAGGAGTTATAAAATGATAGACACAAAGACAGTAAAAATAATTGTGTGGATCTACATTGTTGCTTTTAAATTGTCACTAGAAAAATACTCTAATTATAAAAATAATTTGCACATAAGCACAGAATCAGCAGGACAATTTTCTGTCAGTCTTGTACGTCAGTTTTGGAACTGCTTGCTAAAGAAGCCAGTTACACAACATGTAATTCTCACTACAGATCAATAGTGTGTATAGAATTTAATATAGAAAGGACAAATATGCAAGGCAAGACAGTAACGACAAGGGGTTAATGAATTCTGTAAGTGTCATTACAGAAATGCACAGCTATGGCAAATCACAGCTCCACCTCTGAACCGCCGGCCGCAGGGACAGGGCTGTGGCCAGCTGAAGGCAGGATTGTCTTCAGTCCCTCCACCGTTGGCTGTTAATACGCAGCGTCTGCATAAATACACTGCTGAAGGGTTGGTAATGCACACACACACGCACACAGAGAAAGACTTTTTTATTACGTATATGTATAAAATCACTTACTTGACGGAAAGGCCCTCCAATTACGTCTGCGTAACTACAATCTGGATATAATTTGGCATTTTTCCCCTTTAAAAATGAATTTTAAAAAGAGCCAAATCCTGACTCCCTGCACAAAATACAACTGGGACTTCAAGCGACAGAGCCATGCCTTCAGCTCAGCACACACCCCGGGCAGCACTAGCTTGCAGCCTTTGATTCTTTTGACAGATTTCTGGGTTTTTCTTTTTTTTTGGTTTGTTTTGGTTTTGTTTTGTTTTTTCTACCAAGACAGATTTTTTTTAGTTAGAGAAGATAATTCAGAGAATCAAAGCTGAAAATTCTGCCTTTTCAACATCTCTTAAGCAGGAAAATAAACCCGCAGCTCTCCAACTCTCAGCACCTGGGGTTTTCCGCTTCAAACTCCTCTGGCAAGAGAAGCCAGCGTACAGCAGGCTGCAGGCACGGCTCCCGGGAGTTCACCAGCAGTTGCTACAATTGTTTTTCAAAGGTAGCTTTTGCTAGATAATGCACTTCTAAGTGTGTCTGTGCAGAAAAACACGTGCCAGCACAGAAACGTCCCCCCACCCCGCATACCTAATTAAAAAAAGAAATAAAAAAAAAGGTAAAATCGCTGATGTTTTATCAGGTTTCTACACCTTTGCCTCTGCTCTGTCAGCGAAGCTCAGGCAGCTTTGGTCTTGTTTGTATAACTTGACAAGTGACAGCGGGACCCGGTCCTGCAGAGGACGAGAGCCCCGGCTCGCCCTGCCCGTCCCGCCGCAGGGACGCCAGCGCAGCGCTCGCAGGCCCAACGCCCGAGACCCCATTCCCTTGGCCAAGAGAGAAGTTAATTCAGTTTGAAACCTCGCTTCCTAATAAAGATAGGGAACAGAAGAAATGCTTTAGAAAGCTTAAGAAATGGTTTATACGCTGGGTAAAAGAACGGCTGCTCTTGCACAGTTAACAGCTGGTACCTTACAGAGTATTTGCCCACGCGCCCGCCGCCGGCTGGCTTTGCCGGGGAGGGCTGCGGCGGAGCGGCCGCTCTCCTATAACAAAATACAGGTCTTCTTGTCCTTGAAAGGGTTCTCGGAAGCGGGGATGCCCATTAGCAAGGGATCTTTCTTGGCGTGTTCTTCGCAGTAGAGCATGAGGTCTGCTGATGCTTTTGACACCTGCAGAACACGGGGCGGGGGGGAGGGGAAGAAAAATCCACCGTAAAATGGTATTTCCCCATAATTAGTAACATGATTAAACATGCCGAGAGCTGCTGATGGGGACAAAGTCCCTGTGTGGGACGGGAGAGATGCTCGCAGATCAACGCGCTCTCCTGCAGAAGACACGCTGCCACCGGCTCGCTCTGGCTTCATCTGCAGGGAGGGGGAAAGGACGGACCCCGGCGCTCTTCGGGGTTAGTTTGTGACACCAGATAGCCGTACCGCCCGGCTTCTGCAGAAAACTAAAAATACACAGGAGGAGGTTCAAAATAATACAGTAGGTTCATAATGAGGAACTTCTCCTCTATAAAGTTGGAGACCATAAACAGGAGTGACCTCAGATAACCAGCCGCTTCGGGGAAGGCCACGCAGGGTCCCTCCTGGCACAGCCCCGCTCCCGAGGAAGGGCACCGGGAATCTGGAGCACAGCAAAACCCAAGAAAGCAATATTACCCGCGTAGCTGAAATCCTACCCCTGCTAGCTGAAAACAACTTCTGCTACCGTGGGGTTTTTTTTTTTTTTATAATGTCCCTACTCATTCACCCTCCCTGCAGATGTAGCACTCAGGCAGCCAACACAAAAATGGAACAAAAAAAATCCCCCAATATGCATGAAACTGGAAACTCATACTGCCTTCCATTTCACACATTTGATTTGCACTCCATATTTTGTTTTAGTTCTCCTACGAGGCCATAAAACACTGAGGATACTGCTGGTAAGTGGCCACAAGAATTAGATTTATTCAGATTTGTTGGGCTGAAATGCAGACTTCAGATTTTGAGACGGGGAAAATGCTGAACTGTGGGCACACGCACATGCCCTACAGCTAAATGGGGGAAAAAACCAAGAAAAAAAAAAAAAGGAGGGGTGAAGAAGGATGTGTGCGCTCACCTTTATTCTCTCTATTGAGGCTTCTATCCTTAGCTGCTGGACGGTCCTCCGGGCCTGGGCTATGTTGTTGGTCGTGCTCGCCGTTTTGCCAGACATTTTCAGGAATGCGGCGAAGCTCTGTTTGGAAAGACAGCGGGTTAGTTCTCCCGAAAGGCGCCATGGCAGTTAAACTGCGTTTATAGAGAGGCCACGCAACACGCTGCAAAAAGTGTTTGTTTTTTTTTTTCCCATTATTATTTTGCTCAACGGGAGTTGTCAGCTGAGAAGCAGCTCAGCAAACGATGCTCTGTGAGCCAAATGCCCTCCAGAAAAACAAGATGCTCTTGTTCTGCCCTCTTCTCCCCCCCGCAGGAGGAGGAGGAGGATTTCACAGCCAGTTACAGCCCCTCTGCCAAGGAGGACGGGGACATCGGCCACGCGGTCCGGCCGCTCTGCCACCTCCGCCCCTCTCCGGCCCAGCAGCAGCTTTACCACACGTCAGAGGAAAAAGGAAAACAAGGCAAAGTTCAGAGCCGCTCGCCCGGCTGCTGCCGGCTCCCACGTGGCCATATATGGGGAGGTGGCAGGTAACAACCCAGAGAGCTCCGGGACTTTCCTTCTCCGGGAAGGAACGCAAAGCATCAATCCTGACGTGGGGTCAGTGAGAAGGGAAGATGCTCTCCCCCGGGATCAGCCAGCTGGTCCAGCACCGATCCCAGCACAGCTTTTGCAGCTTGACTGGCATTTACACCACTTGGAATCTGGAGGTCTTAATCCCAAAAAAACTCTCAGCTTCTTCAGCTGCACGCAGCTCACAGGGCATGCTGGAGCCCACCCAGGCGCATCGGACCACCACGGGCTGTCCCGTCGCCCGTGCCGCACCGAAGGCCACTTCGCCCTGTCCATCACAGCACCCTTCCAGCATCCCTGGCCATTCCTCATCCCACGGAGCCATCCAGCTGCTGCTGGAAGGAAATGACCTGTGCCTGGAGCAGCAGGAGCAGGGAAGAGCATTGCATTAAAAAAAAACCAACAAACAAACACCAAAAAAGCAGCTGGTTTAGGACAGCCCCGCCCTGCGAAGCTGTCCTTCCCGTGCCAATCCCCGCACGCGATCTCTGGCCGGGCCATGCACGATCCCTGCCGTTTGTTTTCCAGGGCTCCACAAGAACACCTGGCTCCGTGGTGCGCGGTTAAATCATTATCGCGTTACAGGGACTCCAGCCCGACGCGGCTCCCCGTGACCTTTCCCAGCGCTGCGTACAGCGCTGCCTTGTAGGCGTCAGGTTTCTCACGCCTCGGCCCGGTAGCAGCGCTGCTTTTCCAGCCGGCGCTCGTGCCTGCCTGGCCAGCTGGGAACGGCCTTATTTTGCACCACGTCCCCATTTTGGCACACGCCATTGTTTCCAGGCAGCTCAGCAGGGCCCAGATTTCTGAGCTTTTTCCCTCCCTGCCTGGAGACCAGTCCTGGGTTTGAAGTTTGCTCCTGGTTCACTCCAGGAGCAAGTGGGACGCTAATGGGGATTTTGTGCTTCACAGCTCACGGCCGGCTTCTGCTGCTCTTCTAACATCCCCACCACGGCCCGCAAACGAAGGGACCTGCTCGTTTTCCACGCCAGGAACGGTGGAGCCCAGCAAGGGCAGGACCAGGCCACACGAGGCAGAGCAGAGCGAAGGCTGACGGCCGAGCTGCCAGGAGAGCGGCGCAGGGATGCGGCCGTAGCCGGCGAACAGCCAGCAGCGGGATGCGGGGGACCTTCCTCACCCCGTCTTTGGGCTGAGTAATTGCCAAGTGGCAGGTAACCTCCTGCTCACGCGCGGGAAGGAGGGACGTTCATAATTGGTACTAGGTATCATTTAATATTTGTTCCAGGAAATAAGATTTAAAACATACTCACTCGTCTCTCCAGCCTGCATGAATCTGAGTGGCCATTTAGCAGCCCTCTGTTTAACTCACTGGCCTGCTCTCCCAGCAACTCTTTGCATCCAGGAGCATGAAGCCCAGAACGGGTTGAAATGCTGCATGTACTCCAAAAGACCGGTTTTGGGGCAAATCACACATCTTTTGTAATTTTAGAAGCTTTAAACATGTGCTGGTTTGGAGACCCCAGCTCTGAGC
The DNA here is from genome assembly GCA_009806455.1 of Tetrax tetrax. Lineage (NCBI taxonomy): Eukaryota > Metazoa > Chordata > Aves > Otidiformes > Otididae > Tetrax > Tetrax tetrax. Next base: position 8,087 of record WHYT01017349.1, read on the forward strand.
AAGCGCTGCCCTGGCTGTTTCAGGGTCACGCCGCGTCCGAAGCGTCTGCCTTCGGCTCCTCTAAATATCTCCAGCCAGGGTTTCCGTACGGCGGCAAAGCGGAGGCAATCCGAGCAGCGCAGCCGCCACGCGGAGGCCGGGGAAGCCGGGCTGGCGGCACACGCTGCCAGCTGACTCACCGCGAGCGTGCAGGAGCACAGCTTGTAAATCGCAGTTGCTTCACCTCCGCAACAGCCGGGGCCGTAACCCAAGCCTCCGTCCGCGGCAGCCATCTGCTGCCCCGGTTCCCTGCAAGTTCCTCACCGCCCCAAATTTTCCCCAAAGTTCCTGTTGTGCTCCAGAGAGATCACCTACACACTGAGTTGCACATGATTCACTGTATGCCACGCATGGAAGGGAATAAATGCACAATTTAAAAACGCCAACAGGATTTTTTTTTTCTCTGGGCAGCAGTGTTCCCTCTGTGGCGTTGTCTAAGCGAGGACACGGGCGCTCATCCTCACTCGGCACAGCTTCGGAGCAGCACGAAGGAAAGGAGCCAGCGCTGTCTGCAGGAAAACAGCTCATCCTCCAGCCCCGCAGGTCTCTTCCAGCCCTCGTTTAATCCACGCACGACGAGGTGACAAATCCAAACCGTGAGTCAGCGCAGGGCGGCTGAGACGCACCTGTGACCGCGCAGGGCTGGGAGCAGCCGGCGTCGGCGAGCCCGTGGACCCCGCTCCCGGGAACGGGTGCTGGTTTTGCTGGAGCGGGGCTGCCATCTCCCAGCTCCATCAGCAACTTACTTGGGTACGGAATTTTGGGAGCAGCATTTGCTCTAGGGAGGTGCGAAGCCTTTGCACGCTTTGGCTGCGAGGAGGAGAGTTAGAGACGCACAGGATTCTGAAATACCCTCGGGTTCAACGTCACAAACTGGGTTCTTAACCCAGCCCCACCATTACAGCCCAGTTACGGCCGATCACGGAGCTCTAACCCCCCACAGCACACTCACAGCGTACGCACCCTGAATTACTAGCACTTGCAGTCTCCAAACGCATTTTGCTGGCACATTCAGTGATTCAGTCTGCAAATTACGCAAGAGAAGGAATGCTGGCTGCCACAGCATGAACACATTTGTCGGGAAACAGCTGTAAATCTCCTCGCGAAGGTCTACGCAGACATTTTGCTGTATTGCTAGGAAAGGGCGAGCTGCTCGGAGCGTGCTTCTCATCCCAAGTGATGACGGGAGGTGGAGGTTGAACGCAGGTCGTGTTCTACGTCAAATACAAAGTGAAAACTCTCTGGAATTCAAGGCAAAGGCCGCGGCGCGTTAACCACCTCCAGCGTAAGCCCCGCCGTGCCGTGACTCAGACAAGGCCTCTTCCAGTTCAGTTTGACGACAGCCAACTCGTCGAGCCGGGGAGGCTCGCACCGCGCCGGGCAAGGCAGGAACACGTTGTGGGCCTCACAAAACCTAAGTAGGCTTTTGGGGCATTTAACCTGACAATTCGGTGAATTTTATTATTGCAAAGCGGATTGTTCAGCTAGGGTTCCTAGAAAGGAAGTTTAAAAGGACAAATTTTGCGGTCTGCGTCTGACGCTTCCTGCCTTTGCTGGCGTGCCGTGAGAAGCGGGCAGGGGGATGGCTGCCCTGCTGCCACAGCCTCCTTCCAGCTCACAAAACTCACAAAAACAGCGCCTGGACCCTGCTCTGCTCAAAGCCGTTAACACATCTGAGCCCAAATTTTGGGACTCCTCCGCACCAAAAGCAACTGATGGCAGTGGGGATCCGCCAGACCAGGGGTTTTATGGATATAGGCTGCCTTCCCTAATCCTGGCACTCGCTTAGGCTGCGGAGTCCAACCCAGACTTCTGCTTAACATGTAAATGAAGCTTAACTCATTTGTAAATGCTAACGGGACCATCCTTGCAGGCACTGCCTCCTCCTGCCCCTCCAAAACAGCCCCGGGGCCGTTCGCCGCCGTGACTCCCACCGTGGCACCCAACGCCGGGTTGCAGACTGCGCTCCTGTACCCCACAGGCTCACGCGTTCGTGAAAAGTGAGACGTCCAACCAGGAACCTCCAACCCGCGCTCCCAAATGCAGCTGCTGGATTTGGTAATGAACGCCGCTTTAAAATAATCGTGTCCGGAATAACAAGGAGCTGTTTCACATGGGCACGAAAGCACGGCTCCGCTGCAAACTGAGCCCAGACTCCTGTTCCAGACCCCACAGTTTTCACTTACCATGTTGAAAAACCACAGTGTGAAAAAAAAAAAATAAAACAACCTAAAGCATGCACTACTTTATAAAAATAAATTGCATCTCCAAGAAGAAAGGTAGTTCAGCGTTTGCTAGTTCCTCCAATTTTAGTACTTTTTTTTTTTTAAAAAAAAAAAGAAGACAGGCGGTTAAAAACCAGTTACTGCAAAATTAAAAGACAAACCATTCTCCTCTCATTTCAGCCTCCCCTTCCCCGCCCCCGAAACCCTTTTGCCGCTGGAGAGGTTTGAGTTTCTCTGGAGTCCCTTCCCATCCCGCACGGATGACCTCGTTAGGAAAGTTTCAGTGCTTATTTTCCCAGCTGGTTAGCTTTGTTAATAAATTACATGTTAAAAAAACAAAAAAAGACAACAAACAAACCCAAACCATAACATCTGAAAATTAAATTGCTGTGTTTCCTCATCTTCAAACACACACAAGCAGCATTACTTTAATAGTCCTCCTAAGATTACTAAATCTCCTCCACAGAGAGATTTACAAACAACTAGGTCATCACCCAATAATACTGTTTTCCCTCCGAGTTCCTGGCAACCTACGCTACCAGCGAAGCTGCTGCGGCCATCTCGAGCCGTGGGATTTCTCGTCCTGTACGCCTGATTTCAGAAAACAGCAACAAACTGCGGAAAACTCCGCAGATTTACATCAGCGATGTACACAGCTCTGCAGAACTCGGGGTTCCGGGCCCTTGGAGCCTGGGGCAGGGTTTTGTGGGACAGGGATGTTTCCCAGGAGAATTAAGTCACTCTCTAAAGAAAGATGACTTGGCCGGGGAGGACATTGCTCCAATTTCTAGGAAATAAGCCGTTGTGCTCAGTGGGCAGACCTCAACTGAAAGTAAAAACACCCCGAGAGCCCAGCTCGCCCCGTGGCTTTCCCAGCGGCATCTCCCGCGTCCCCCAGCGCTCACGGTCACAGCTATTCATTCTCTATTAAACGGATCAAAACCAAAGCACCAACCAGTTTTTCAGCTGGCCCCCCGGGACGAGACGCGGTCAGCGTGATCTCGCGCTGTCACAGGCCGGCAGCGAGCCAGGGCTCGGGCTGCAGGGACACGCGGCGAGCGCCAACCTCGGTCCCCTGCAAGCGACGAGGCAGCACCAAGGCCTGCCAGGCCCGAGGCTGACGGCGCAGAGATTCCCCAGCCCCAGCGCCGCTGCGAACAGGTGGAGCTGCCCCTCTTCCCTAGAAAAACCCCATTTTTCAAGGCCTTGCCCTATTTCTCTCCGCAGGCTTTAGGTAACGAGGTTACCATGCAGCAGGCGCCCGGAGCAGCCTTGGCAAGGTTCGCGGCCGTCAATAAACTTGAGCTCCAACCGGGATAATTAAACACCAATTTATCTTTTCTTACTCTTTCAGATCCAGGACTTAGGAACCACCTGCTGAGCGAAAGGTAATTAAAGCCCCAGTGCTAAAGCACACCCGGGAATGGCCCAGCGGCTCTGCCTCGTGAGCAGTTCCAGTTATGTAAAGTCCACTCACAGCGCAGCTCCGAGCCCCGGCTCGCAGCGGAATAAAGGTTCCAAAGAGCATCTCCTTACTATTTCTTTTGAAGTCAAAGAGCTTTTAAGTCAAATAACTCAAAACTGCAGATCGATCGAGCGGACTGAACAAAGCACAGAGCGACAACACTAAAAACCACGGCATCTGGAATCGTCCAAGACGTGCGCGGCTTTAACGCACCACCAGCCTTTGGTTTTCCAGGGCGAGAGCCCGCGGCTGGGGGTCGGCACAAATCTACAGTTACAGCTCATCCGCAAACGCACGCTTCTAAGGCTTCTCCTTTTTCAAGCCGCAGAAGCTGCGCTGCAGGTGATACGGGCTCCGTGAGGCGGAGATGACCTCTGTGCTTTTCCCTGGGGGCCAGCTTAAAATTCTCCAAGGAGGACACGAGCAGTTCCAAAACCAGAGAGGGATGCCAGCCTTCCCGGTGCCCCCCATCCCAGGGCGCTGGCAGAGAGGATCCCTCCCTGCCAGCAGCACCCCGGGGAGGAGCCAGCATTCCAGGGAGCTGCCACTGCTGCTCGGGCACCCAGCACTGAATCACTGCCGGCAGCTCCTCCAGCTCGGAAATGTTCGGATGGTGCTGCC
>WHYT01017349.1:44582-78497 GCA_009806455.1 Tetrax tetrax
CCTTCCCGCCCCGCCGCGGCGAGCCCTCCCTCACGGCCCAAAATGGCTGCCGGCCGCCATGGAGGGAGCTCGGCACCGACGACCCCCGGGCCGAGGGCAGGCAGCCCCCTCAATCAGACCCCAAAGCCGCTTCTCCAGAGCCACCCACCTCCACCCCGGGGCCAGGCGTGGCCCGTTAGCGGGTTAATTGGACATCTTAATTGCCCAGCTGGCGATGGAGAAGCCGCACAGGAGCAGTGCTCCGCTGCCCGGCAGGCTGGCAGGGATCAGCTCTCCTCGGGAGGGCTGGAGGGCACCAGCCCTGGAGCAGAGGTTGGACATTTATCAGGTTGATGTGTTCAGCCCTGATTCCCGAGGACAGCCAGTCTGACAGCAACCTCTCCCACCGCGACCATTAAAACCATCCCTGTGTCTGTGACAGGGAGGGGCCTGTTGCATTGCCTGGATGAAAATTCTTCTCTTTTTTTTTTAACTCTAGATCAGTCATTATTTTTTGTAAGCATGACCTTGGGCTTGGACCAGAGCTTCCCATCTGGAAGCCAACTGTGTGAAAGTCTCGTAAAATCAGTATCTCACCTTTTCACCTCTCCCCAGAAACTTCACCCTGCTTTGCCGTGGGTTTATTCCTGTGTTCGCTGCAGGCAACGGACTTGTGCCAGCTCGTGGCTGTCGAGGAGCTGGCCTCAAAATAAAGCCTTGGACATGTAACCTCTTCCTTGGCACGAGGGAGGGCAGCCGGTGGGCGCCTGGGTCTTGATGCCTTGAAACGTGTCGGTGCGAGCATGGCCGCACGTGCGACAGGAGCTCGCCCTTTTCTCCGGGCCTGTGAATGCTTTTCATTCTTCCTGATGCTGGAGGAAGTTTTTGCCCACACCAGTGCTCGCCTTACTGGCCCTGTGCCTGTCCTTGCCCTGAGCAGCGACTTGGGAAGAGGAGATCGGCACCAGGAACCAAACTGGCTTCACATGAGGAGGTGGTTAGGGCTGTGACACCCTTCCCCATCGGAGCAGCTGCAATCCCCCCACGGCTCAGCTGCTGCTGAGGAACTAAGGAACCACAACTGAGCATCTGCAGATACGACAGAGACACCTTGGTTCTGCTGCTAATTTTGCATTGAGAAGCTTCCCTTCCCGTTTCTCCTGCGCTGTTTGCCCTCTTTGTGCTGCCAGATCTTTCTGCTGTCACACCTCTTGTCTTCCCACCGTTTATTTTTAGCCTGCTAAAAATTAATGCGTTTCACAAACTGTTTGCGCTTGGGGTCCTACCTGGATTATACACAACCCGGGCACATCCTGACTTCTGGTGGCCCCAGTTCTCTCCCGCTGCACAGGGATACTTCGATAGAAAAGTTACCAAGCCTGCATCTCCCGTGCGGAAGGCTGCTGCAGCGATACCAGTCCTGTTTGTGTTTCTGTCTCTTAGTTAAGCACTTACACAACTTCTTTCTGTAGCCAAATCTCACTTTGGGAGGTACAGCGGCACCTAAAGTGCCAGTGAGTACTTGTGGAGGAAACATTTCTCAGTCCTCCCCCAAGCTTATTCTTCCATTTTTGGTTTTCCAGGTTATCGTTTCTTATTTCTCTGACACTTGCTGCCTGTCCAGCTCTATGCTATTCTCTCACCTATTTTGAATCCTGCCTCCTATCCCAGACTGAAAAAAAAGGTCTTTGGACCTATTTCATACTGCTCTGTCCAATGCAAAAAGCCCAGAGGATTTTCTCAAGGAGCTTCAGTCTTAACAGGAGGCCCTGTCAGCTCCTGTCCTCACTCAGTGCGTTATTTGCTTGGGAAAAAGGAAAGCAGATGCTCAGCCGCCGGGCCAGCTGGTTTAGATGCAGAGGGAAGCTATCTCAAAGTCAGCTGCTGATAAAGATTCGGGCTGATTCTCAGCTCAGCTACACCACGTACAAACAGAACACCCAACTTTTGTAAGGTACTCGGAAACACCCGAGGTAGAACTTGCATCAAGAGCCACCCAAAAATAATGAGAACTGTAACCAAGACCTTAAAAAAAAAAAGGCTCTAAAGTCAATAAGGTGCCCAGTTGCACTGAGCTGCTTTGAAAGTTCCTGTCTGAAATAATAATAATGGTATAATTTAAAAAATGAAAATTAAAATAGGGGAATCAACCAAATCTCTTTAACAGTACACTAATCAACATTGCTTCATACAAAGGGACGGAAATTAGTTCTAATAAACTACTTCTGTTACATGAAAGAATTATTAACGCTGTAATCACGGCCGCTGAATCACAACTATGTGGAGCGCTGAAGCTGTTCAGGAGATTCTCTCCTGTTGCTCGTTAGTCACCTCAACAAACCTGTGCTCAGCTCCGTAGGTGTGAGGCTGTAAGGGCTGCCTGCTGGGTAACGATGTACGGTTACGTGTGTTAGGCTGTGAGCAAAACCCAACGCCTCACGTTGTGGAACATCAGAGGGGCATTGCCGTGGTGGCGAGGTGCCCAGAAGTGCAGAGGACAGGCGTAGTCCTGCTCGGCCCTGCTCGACACGCGTGCCCGGAGGCCCACGCGTGCTGGCAGCAGCGTGCTCCCGTGCAGGTGTCGCTGCGTAGGAACTCGTGGAGATCTGCCTGGGCATGCCAGCAGCGATATTCTACAGGCCGTCATTCAGCAGCCCTTTGCTCTTTGTTTTGTTATGGCTTCTGCAATCCCAAAACATCTTCGTTTTAAAATCCAGATGTAATCCTAAAACATCCCGCTTGAAGGCATCTGGCACCGTCAGCTGACCCGCACCCATTTCTCTCCTGCCTCTCCCCACCTCCTGTCCTTCAGAGTCCGTGTTTCCACCTGCTGCAGCACAAAAGCTGTTCCTGAGGTACCTGCTGGGGAACGCTGACTCCCGAGCCGACCACATTTCCATCTGATTTTTGGAGCAGCCATATGGCTGTTCCCTGAATCCTTCCGTCATGTTCCCGTCCCAGTGCCTCAGCAAGCTGGAGGAGCTCTTCCTCCTGGGCTGCCAAGAGAACCTTGCACCGCTATTTGCCACTCTTTGCGTGTAGTTTTCCATCAAAACCATTTAAGCAAGACCTTCCCCCAGTGCCCGTGCCCAAGCCTGTGAAACCAGGGCAGTGCAGCTTATCCAGCTCTCCAGGACCGTGTCCTTGGGGATTCTTGAGTCCACAGGGTGCTATAATGGTACCTGGGCTCTCATGATGACGTGCATTTGGCAGCGAAAATCCTCTGTGCATTTAACCTCCTGCGGGGATTTATTTGGGGAAATTAAATTATTTTCTCTTCAAGAGAAGAGACTGTCCCTGTGCAAAGGCTTCACTTCCCTGCATCCCTGTGGCGTGAGTGCCTGCAAGCATCGCAGACGAAAACACGGCTAGGCCGTGGCGAAATTTGTCGCCAGCCCTTTTTAATCCAGGTGATGCTTGTGTCCACTAGAGAGTTTCCCTTTCTCACCCGCCTTTGCTGCGGTTTTGAGTCCTGGCAGACCCACGAGCGGCTGGCTGTAGCAGGCACCGAGTCCCACGTAGCTCTGCCTGCTGCAATTAGCTCAGAAGATTTAATCACCTCTCACCTCTTCGCTGGAAAGCGATTCCTGTCCCTCGTGTGGCTGGATTTACGGTTCTTGTCTCTCCAGGCAGGATGACTTGCTCAGCCATTTCCTCTGCCTGAATCCTGTCATTAGCGGGGATTTCCAGAGCTGATTTAGAAAACATCATTTCTGGTGTTTATGAGGTATTTATTAGCCACAATGAAATGCTAACTAGTAATTAGTAGCTTATTCGCTATCTCAGCTAGCCACGCTCGCTCAAAGGCGGATATCCCATTTTCAGACGTTTTCCAAGCCTTCCAAGGTTTTGGGAGGATTACCGTGCCTCAGCCGCTGCCCATCTGAACCCAATTAGCCGGTTGTGCCTGGGATCTCGTCCTTTTTGGCAGGTCTGTCCCAGCCGCGGAGCCCAGCCTGCCGGCTGTGTTTCGCTCGCGTTAGGCAGCCGAGCAGGGTGCGGAACGGAGCCCAGAGCAGCACGAGCGAGAAGGCAGCTCTTTCCAAGAGGCATTTGTTTGATAAGCGAAGCGATGTGAAAAGCCAACGGGCTCCTGTGCTTGGGGAAGGATTTCTGACTCTTGTCCAGTGAGAACAGGAGGAAAGAAGCTGTGAGTCAATTTGTCAGTGGCAAAAGAGCGGGAAGGTCTCCAGCCTCCCTGGAGAAAGGATGGAGAGGAGAGAGACGTGTCCTGTGCAGTACCTCAGTCTTGGAGGGGACAGATCGGTTGAGGAGGGACACGGCCACGAGAGGCTGGCTGAATGCCCCGCTGTCGGTCAGGATTTGCTTGGGCTGGAGCTGACAACAACCAGAGAAGTTTTAAAAGGAAACTTTAAATGGAAATCAGCTGTTTGCCTCCTCAGAAGGCAGAGCACAGAGGGAGAGGCACTGTCTGCTGCTTCGCCTGCTGCTGCTACCGCTCCGGAAAACTGCCTGGGGAATGTCTGGAGCTGCGAGCTGGTGCAGGGCAGCGGTGGGGACCGCAGAAGAGATGGGTGAAGATTATCAGAATCCCTTTTCTGTAGGGACCTTGCCAGAGGTTGTTTCTGTTATGTCAGGACTCCCTTGGGACTTGCCAGGATTGCACAAGAGCGTGCTTTTCCAGGTCACCAAGCCCAGGCAGTGCTCCTCGCTGCTTTTCTCTCCGTGCTTGGGGTGGTAAATCCCCCCTTCCCATTGCTTAGCAAGCACGGGGGCACACCCCTCCAAACTTCACTGGTTTATTTGAGAAAGGAGAGAGTCTGCAGGGCCTGCTCTTGACTTCATCCTGGAGCTACATGGCTGGAATCCTGCAGGCCACTGATTTTGGGATGGAGGGGGAGCCTTGCTTTAGGCCCACACGTGGAATCCCCGCCGCTGCCTCCTCCGCGCTTGCTCCTGGCAGGGAGGATGGGTGAGGGGTACTCGTGCCTGAGCACAGGTGGGGCACCCTAAAGCAGGGTTTTGTTTGAGGTTGGACAGCTGTCAGCACCTGTGTGGATCTCCTTCCGGGAAAGGCTCGCCCTGCACAGCACCAGCTCAGATTTACCTCTTACATGTCAGAGATGGAGAGGCAGGAAGCGGCAACAATTACAGCCATGGTAAGGTCTTGTATTTTATGTAAAACTCTAGATCTAAAGCCTGAAGTTTGTATTGATTTCCTATAATAGTCTCTGACAAGAGAAAAACTGAAAGAGCCATCGGCTCTCGTACAGTGAAACATCAGGCACTAAGTAGGAAAGCAGACCTGTGACAGACGTCTGTGTGCCAACCACAGAGCAAAATCCTTCCAAAAATAAATCTGTTGCTGCTGAGTGCTTATTTTACCCCAATAAAAACGCACCAACTGTGCCTCATCTTTGAGAGCAGGAGTGACAGACATTTATAACAAGAACCGGAGCGGATGCAAGCAGCTGCCCTCAGCTCTGTACATCTCGTCGCCTGCAGTTCAGTCTCCTGAAATTCTTTCCCCAGCAATACAGCCAATGCTTTATTTTCATCATCATTAAATCCCACACAGTACCCTTGGGCTACAGGATTGGTGGTGGGAGGTGGAGTGTGTTTCAGTGTCCCACAACATGCCAGTTGTCTGGGGACTGCTGGGAGTGGAATAAAAGGGACAAGGAGAAAATGCCAGCGCCTCCCTTTCCCCAGCCAGTGCTCCCCAGCACCACTGGAGACTGGGGACAGCCTTGGATCCCTGCTGGGACACTCAAACCCACCCAGTCACAAGTTGCTTCTTCCATTTTTAAGCTGGGAAACACGGGCCAGATCCATCCCGCAAGCCTTGCTGCTGGAGCTTGTGGCCAGCAGGCACGCGGCGAGACAACCTTCAATCATTTTTGTCACCCTTCCCTGAGGCTTCCCTACACCTACCGTACCCGGCCAGGGCATCGCCGTCACCCCGCGCTGAGGTTTCTGTCTGAAGGAGAGCGGCCCAGCGCCGCACGCTTACACCTCACCTTGCACCGGCGCGACTGGGAGCAAAGGAACGGCAGACACGGCTGCGCTGGAGTCTGCTGCAGCTCCTGGCTTTGCTCTGCAGTCACAAACTGGTTTTAGAGCCGAACGGGACCCTGGTCCCAGACTTCTCCTAAGAAAACACGGAAAGGGGTGTAATAAGAAAACCAGTCAAACCATTCCAGCCAAAGACCATTTGCTGGCCTCAAGAACCATGGCCCCCAGCCCACCCACAGAGGTCTATCACAACCCATTTCCCTGCTCCCCCTGACTCAGGCTGCTCACGCCAACACCAGAATAGCCTTTTAAGGAAACTCTCCGGTAGTAATTCCCATTCCTCTCCAGCTCTCACTGCATCCCTGCCCGGTGGCACAGAAGCACGAAGCTCCTGGGGACATCTCTGACCCCGAGCAGCACCTTGCAGGTAATGGGAACTTCTACACTGATGCAGGTTTCCCACATTTTGGGAGGTGAGGGATTTAATTTTATTTTAATCTGTCGGAAAGCCGTGTTCTGGTGGCAGCAGAGGGCAGCAAAGGCCTGGATCAGTAACCTCGGAAGAGCTGCCCTGTGGGAAGGTGGCAGTGCATTTAGTCATTTAAAATTCATGAATTTGGTCTTTTGAAATCCCTTAGATCCTGAAAGCGCTGCACCGTTTCTCGTTTGCCTTTGAGCAGCCCTAGTTCCTCACTGTGGCAGAGAAGCTGTAGCCAACGCAGGCTGCAGCAGAAACGGAGCCGCCAGCTCTGCCTAAAACTCAGCAGCCCAGTTCCCCTCTCGTGGGCCATTCTATTGATGCAGCCTGTACTGCAATAGGAACTTCTGAATACAAATACTGAAATTAATCTGTCATCATCAAATCTGCCATTAATCCTTAAGCACAAGTCCTGGGAAACCTTTTTTTTTTTTCTGGATCTTGGACAGAAAGATATGGGGAGCAGTGGGAGACAGCACCTTCGAATATGGCAGCAGATGGAAGACGATGCCCAAATTTTGACGTCGCAGTGAGACAACAGCCAACGTGTGAAGCTCACAGTGAAGCTGTGATGGCTCCGGAGCTGGAAAGAGGGGTCAGGCAGGTCCAGGGGACAGAGCCCGACGGAAAACCCCACGGCTGTGCCCCACTGTGGCAGCAGACTTCAGCCGCTCAACTCCCTCGTCCTGCAGGCAGAGGGAGCTGTAAGCGATGCTCCAGAGACGAGGCAGAAATGGCTCTGCCGACAATGAACCCTACAGCAAAGCTTTTAAAGGTCAAAAAGCCTGGAAGAACCGTCTTTCTGACCGCAAAGCATTTGGAGAGATGCGGGAGAAAAATTGTCCGAGTCAACTGTTTTCCCCAGCAACAAGTTGTGCGACTTGCAACTGCCTGAAGTAAAAGACGAAATAAAAGCAAACAAGATTACAGCAGCAGAGCTACGATTTCTCTCACTGAAGCGGGCTGACCACAAATCCACAATATCGTATATTTTATTTAAATTAACAAAACTACACGTTTTCCAGGTTGCTTAAAGCATTCTGTAAAAACTGGACTCAATCTAAACAAAAAAAAAGTATATATTTTAATAAGACCCAGGGACTATTTCTGAGACATATGAGTAGGGCTTAGGAATTAAGAAATAAAAAAACCCACACACACACGCACACATACACGCGCCCCGTAAACAAATTGTTAGTGTTTGACACCAAATTTGGTTTTGAAGCTGCAGTTCCCCATTTGTAAGGAGCCTTTACAAAACGCAATGCTATACTAAGCTGTAAAAGAAACCGTGGACGCGTCTATCGGAACAACATAAATATCACGTAAGAACCCAACAGAAAAAGGACATTAACGTTGCAAAGTCGAGCATCAGCCAGGAACACGGCGGAGTTATGATGATGTGCGTTCATTTAATTAACTTTGTAACTGAACTGCTGCAAGTAGAAACATTGCTTGGACCTACTAGCACTTATTTTCCTTGTGTAAATTGCTAACAAGGAGTTTGCCATCAGTGTTGAAGATGTGGTCCCAGCACTGAATCCACACACAGTAAGTCTGCCCCTTCTTCTTTTTTAAATTTTCTTTTAAACTGTGTTTCCTTTCAGTACAGGGGTGCTGTCATCCCAGTTTACAAAAAAACCCCAAACTTATACAAGATTATTCGTGTTCCAGTTCAAGTATCCAAAATCACCTGCAGCTACCTCCGGAAGCAGTGTTCAGCACTCTGCGCTACAGCGACTTCACGCTCTCGGACACAGCAGCACACGAGGGACTGGGCCGGGAGCGTTCAGCTTTCCTCGGATCCAACCCTGCATCCCGGCCGAGACGCTGCCAGGGGCGGAGGGAACAGAACAGAACAATGAACAGAATTGCTTTAAGAAAATCCTATAGTGGCTCCAATTAAAAATGAAGCAGCTCTTCTGCAGACGGGGTCTGCTCGGCGTGCCACACCCTGATCAGAGACGCGTTTGATGGTGCACAGCCCGGGGTTCCCAGCGACCCAAAGGATGCGGGATTATCCACGCCATTCTCCCTCTCTCCACAGTGCTGAGCGCTAATAAATGGTATTTTTAATGCTGCTTTACAGAGTGCCACTCTTACTGGGATTACAACAGCCCAGCACCTCCTGGTGCAATTTGTTTGGCACAGTCAGCAGGTCCCCATGAGAAATCCCTTCCCAGGAAAAGCTGGAGAGGAGATGGGGTGCCTAGCTGGTCCCCCACATCACCGAAGGGCAGGCACTGGCCTTCTGGCCCCATTCCCCGGCGGACTGGGAAAATAAGGAGGAATTATTTGAACACCTCACCCCAGCTGAAGTACTGACTTGTCTCAAGAAATGCAGGGAAGGGAAGGCAAAAGGCAAGGAAAGCGGGTGCTGTACCTGGTTCCTACCATGCTGGAAACGGTGACGGGGACGTTAGAGCTGAACCGAGCTGCCCCCCTGGAGCCGCAGCCCTGCGCAAACATCGGGGTGGGCGCGTGTCATAATGCATACGCTGGCTAAGGGGGGGTTACGGTTTCACAGGTGATCTCACTTTTGATGCTTCCCAATTATACTTTCATTTTGCAGCTCTAATACTCTAGCGATTGATGTGTAATTTCAGAAGTTTTAAGAATCCAAGGACAACGTGTCACCTTTTCCAAGACAGTGCTTCTACCAGTACCCGCAATGATGGCCTGTCAGCGCCTTTGGAAGCCTCAACCCTCTCTCCCTGATCTCTGACCCTTCAGCAGTAGCAGATTCTTATCTTTTAGGGACAAAACTGGGAGGCTGAGTTACAGGTTACCAGGAGTAACGCAGGCATTTACTAGTGCCAGGTGATGAAGACCTCTGCATCCTCAGGCTCTCCTCCAGGCCTTGGAAGGTGTGCCCTGAGCAGCACAGACCCTTCTGGCCATGCTTCATCCAGCACATGCCATTAACACTTCTCTGAACTGGTTCCCAGCACAGTCCAGTTCACCACTCCGTCCCATATCGGTTCCCATTCCCCTCACACTGCCAACAGCCTGACAGCCAGACCCGCCCAGGCACAGCACGGGGGTGAGCGACCTCATCGTCTGCCGCTGCGCTGAAAAGCAAATATCCACACTAGCGCGTGACAAGCGGATTCTTTCAAGTCCGATAATCCCTGGAAGAATCCAGCTCTGCCAAGCGCGCTCCATCCCGGCAATGCGAGGAGGAGCGGGACTGCCCAGCTCACAGGCACAGGAACCAAGAACGCGCCGTCCCTCCCGTGGCCTTTCTCTTCTCCCCCTGGCACGTAAGCAGCATAAAAATGAATGAGCCGTAACAAAAATGTACGATGGAGCAAGACAACGAGAGGGAGGGGAGCAAAAAGGGCTGAGAACAGGCAGGAGCTCTGTGACCGGAACCTCTGGGACCTCGGGACAGGAGCGCTCCTTTCTCCTGCAGCTCAGGCATCCAGTTTTTACATTCCCCTGTATTTAACAAATAGCTGTAAAACCTCCTGAGAAAGCATGATGCTGCTTCTAAAATCTTACATATTACAACAGCCCGCTACTCCCTTCCCCAGCCGTGCTTCATTCAAGTGACAGAGGTCTGCTGCGGAGCTGCAGGGCTCTACTGAAGACCTCAGACAAGGTTCAATGCAATTACAAACGGTGGAATTAAATGTTTGTACCATAAGGCTTTAGTTCCCCCGCAATCAACGCCTTGTTTAAAGCTGCACACAAGAAGGAAACTCCAAGTACGGAATACGTGCTCCTCGACTCAGCTCCCTGCACCACCTTTATGCACAGGCACGCGGTAGCCGAAGAAAAACTGCCCGGCGCCAGCTCTGCCCCTTCCCAACCTCTGAACGTGCGACTTTGCAACCTTAATGCTTTTCTAGCAGGTTTTTACGTGCTCGAGTGTAACACAGTATGAATATCCCTCCCCCCAGAAATAACTACACCATATTAAAGAGTTTACAAATGTCTCGCTCGGTGTCACTGCTCTGTGAAAATACACTAGGTACGGGGTGCTCGGGAAGCGAGTCAGGTCAGAGAGGTCTCCTGCCGGAGGGCGTTCTGTTGTCCTCTGCTCTCCCCCCTGGTCTGGGTCCCAGCCGAGGCCGTCTCCGCGTTACTCCTGAGCCTCCTTGCGAGACAGCTTATAAACCTCCGTCGGCCCGTCCACATGGGTGATGGTGGTGGTGAGCTGAAGCTCTTCCCCGCTGTTCACTCCCAGGTCACCTGAGAAACAAAGTAATTTCATTAGCCTGGTCTCTCAATAAAATATTTGATATTAGAAAGCAAAAGATCTGTTTTCTTCCCTCCAGGCTTTCAGGAGCTACCGGAGCTATGGACCACGCAACACTTCTATGAATGCTTTATTTAAAGTTATTTAAATAAAACATATTGGCGAGGGACGATTTCTGTGCTACTGCAGACTGCTGATAAAGGAATGCAGCAGCACTGCCATCTCCACTTGCTCAGATTTCTATTTTCCCCTTTCCTCATCCCTCCATTTGAGCTACACACTTACAGCTGGGCAATGCTAAAAAGTACAAAAACCATCTAGAAGATTTTAGACAGTCTTGACTAAATACTCAAACCTGTCTAACCTAGTCATTAATTACAACGTCTGCTAGGAAAAACAAACCATATCTGCATAAAAGGAGGTATCACCCCCTTTGTATCACTTTCTTCCCAAGCCAGCCTTCAGATCATTTAGAGGCATTTACCGTTCGACTGGTCTTCACCGTAATTCTTGTGCGACGGCGCGTAGAGGAACATCAGGGCGAAGACGTAGAGGTTCCACATCCCGTAGATGCCGGTGAAGAAGGCGCTGTTCACTTGTATCGTTATGTCACCCCACTTCCAGTGGCCTTCGGTCACCTGCCCAGGAGAAAGGAGACACGCACAGGCCGGTCAGTGAGAGCAAAGCCTGTGAAAATACAGAAGTGACCCCCTAAAGCACTAACAGAAGGGAAACCAGCATGAATAATGCGAAGAGCTAATGTGCTGAACGCTGCCTTGCTGCTTCTGTCTTACGAGAAGGGCCCAGGCTGACAGCATCAGCCTTAGATGTGCAGGCATTTGTCAAGATTTACGAAAATATCATTGATATTAATAATATTTGAAGCTAGGACACTGTTCACACTGAAACGTTGGTTTTCTGTTAAAGAAAGAGACGTAAGGGGGAAAGACAAAAGCTAAGCTAGCTTAAAAGGAGCAGCTGGACAAGACAGTTTGTGTTACGCCCATACACAGTGATGGTCATTAAATGGCCAACGATGAACTGAATTCCCAAGTGGCATTCCTCAAACCATTCAGTCTCACAGATTTTTGAGAGCAAAACCATCTGCTGGTGTATTTTACATTGGGACCCACCAGGTGTACCCCAAAGCATAAGTGGTGCAGTGAGGGAGAAACTGCTCCCGCAACGTAATCCTGGAATACTGGATTTGCGAGGCTGTACCCACGGCTCTCCTGAAGCTACAAGCTGCCTCTGCTCAGAAACAGAGGTGATCTGAGAAGTCACCTGGAGTAAACCATCAAGGTACATTTAAGTAGCGATATGAGCTCTTTTGTACAGAGCCTGCGCCAGAGCTCAGGATAAATCCGTACAGATATTGTTGGCAACAGCCGATTGCGAAGCCGACCCAGGGACGACTGAATTCTGTTATTTCTCTGTGGGCATATAAAGCCACCGGATTTTTTCAATGCGAACAGCACATTTTCCTCTTGCTGAGTTCTCAGAAATGACTAAACCGTGTTGGCTGATCTTTCAAACAGCACAGCCCCAAACCTTTCCGGGAGCCAAAGGCCTTTGTGAAGGTTCAGCCTGAGCAATTTTATGGCAGTGCTTCAAATAAACGAAAGCAACTTTTTAAAAAAGCAACTTACTATCAAATCTGCTTATAACAGGCATGCCTTGTCTGAACAGCAGGCGAGCCGACGTCGTTAGCAGCTAGGGAATGGGAGGCTGACGTTCTCAGAGGGAGCCGAGCGTCGTCACTCACCTGGCTCACGATGAAGAAGATGACCGTCATCGCTGCACAAGCCAGGGTAATGAGCATCAGGAACTTGAACCTGAAAATCAGCCCCTGTTTAGAGAGAAATGTCAGTGGTCACATTAACAGAATCCACAAAACCCATTTTTGGTTTTAGCAAATACAAGACACAAGTACAAAAAAAAAAAAAAAAGGGCAAAGAAAAAAAGGGTCCAGCCCACAAAACCCCAAAGCAAAACAACCTCCACCCACTCCTCTGCGCCGCGTTCACGACAGCCCATACTCTCCGCTCCCCACACGTCTGCATTCCTCCCGGATGCTCCGAGCGGGGCGTGCATGTCTGGACAGCTCTTGCTTTCCATTACATTTGCTTTTGTGACTGAATTACCAGGAGTTAACGTGGATGAGGAGGCAGGTCAGCGTCACCCATGGGTTTCACCCACCCAGCCTGAGAGCTCACGGCTTTTCTTAAACAAACATCTGGGGAGAGCTCGCACGGCTTAGCACGAGGAGTCGGTGTTTCTCCAGCACGGGTACTGGTACCAGACTAACCCTCACCTCCACGGTCTGGCTGGAAACTGCCGCAATTCCCAACGCTTGTCAAAACTACGCTGGCTATTACAGAAGAATGTAGATTAGAAGACCAACTACGGCTCAAGATCACTCGGCTGGGAACCAGACTGCATACCATACTTGCTTTCACTAGTTTTACGTTTTTACTTATAAATTCTTTTGGTTTTGTTTTTGTATGCGTGTTGTTTTTTTTAACCTGTTTCTGGAATTTTGGTGGAAATGTCAGTGTGTGCGTAATTACTGTGCCCTACTGCGACAACAAACGACTATTAATTTAACTCTTCCAGACCAGATTCACGCCTGCCAGATGTTTGTACGCAGAGCACGGCTGCAGCAGCTCTACACTACGAGCTGAAGTCCTCTTGCTATAGGGAAAGATGGAAAAAACACTCAGTATCTTGCTCAACTTCTCGCCAAGTCCCATTTTCTAGTTTTTATGTGCATTCCTGATGGGTGATAACTGGCCTGTTTAAATCAGAAGTGACCATCATTGAACAGAACAACATTGTGATAAATATTTACACACCCATGGAAACAACAGGCACCCTCAGCTTAAACACCCCAAGCGAGCTCCTCGTGTTTTGCGGCAGATAAAGATAGCTAGGACAGGAACACCACTCAAAATCTTGGGCTGAAAACGGGGATAATGAGCTGAACATGTCACTTTTTGATCCTAGCAGTTTCCGTCCTGCAACTTGGTTAGGAAAAGACAACCCCAAAAACCTGAATTCACGCCACGGAAAATCAGAGTGGTCTTGGTAATACTTTCCATTAAACACAATAATTTAAATTACAGGAGGAGAAATGGAGGTAAGGGGAAGTGACAGCCTTACAACCCCTAGTTATTTAAATGGTAATGTGGCCAATTTTCTTCTATCCTCCAACCCTGTCCAGCGAGCTGGGAGATGGTAACTACTCATAAAAAAGGAGAGCTAGCTTACCCACCCTCCTGAGAGTTGAAAATACTTCATCAGGACTAAAGACCCAAATAAAGAAGAAACTTCAGAGCAGTCAAACAAAAAGGCATTTGAGCAAGGCAAGAAAGCCAATCAGATCTTCCAGTTCAGGACTGTATGGATAGAGAAGGTGGCAGTATGGACTTTATTATGCATTTTAAAAAGAAAGGATCTGTGCAAGAAGGAGGGACGTTACCTCGTAATGAAGGCGGCGAGCCTTGCTCATGGCTGGGAGGCTTGACTGCTTTCCACTGATGTTTCTGAACACTTGGAAGACCATAAAACACAGGAAGAGAAAATAGAGACACAAGCAGATTCCCGCGACTATAATGAAGGCCATCTGCGCAGCACAAGTTAAGAGAAAACGCTATGAGCTAAACAGAAATAATAGAAAACATGACTCAAGCGATTCACATATTTTAGCACCATCCCAAAGATCATAATTAAACTTCTAGTGGGTAGCAATCACTCAGGATGGCAGCACTGGGGGAGTCCGGGCTCCGATGGCCACCAGCGCTCGGCACAGCAGTGAGGAGGGAGAACCCACCAAAACACCTGCCTCTTCGAAATTTACAGGAGATTTGGGAAGCCGCCGCCAACCAGCATGATCTTCAGAGAGGCTCCTGCAAGAGGGCTGGAGGTCACAGAAGGGGGACAATCACATTAGCTTATCTCAGCCCAGTAACCAAAATTAATGGCAGTGACAGCAAAAGGAGGAGTGTTTCCCCCACCCCGCAGGTATCTGGCAGGAGGGGAACACCTCCCTCTCCTACCGACACAGACCCAGCTGCCCTGAGTGCGTGGAAGGATACAGCCAGCTCCGTGCCAACTTCGGTGGTCCAGATGCTATAGAAGGGGTTCTTCAGCTGAACTCCCCTGCGAAAGGGAGAGAAAACACTGAGCTGCCACAGAAGCCAACCACCTCAGAGACCCCCATGCTTGCTCTGCAGCTTGGGAAGAGCCCGCCACGCTGCTATGGCGTGCGGGCAAGGCGCTGCGCCTACCTCTCGCACATATCGAAGACGAAGAGGCAGAAGGAGCCAACAGCTATGGGCCCAACCTGCTTCCAGTATCCCGAGAGACGATTCCGCTCATTCTGGTCCTAATCAGAGGGTCAAGAGGTGGGGAGGAGGAGGAGAAAAACAAAAACCATAAGTTAGCCCAAAGTCCTCTCACCTGGAGCAAGTCCCCACAGCGTTGTTTCCAACACTCAGTAAGTAAAAGGAGTTGCCAGGTATCAGTGCAAGTGGGCTGGCCACCACCTTCCCTTCTGTGTCGCACCCACCATCATGTGCTCCCCGCAGAAGATGATCCAAAATGACAGGAGCATGGCGTAGAAAATGCCTTGTCGAATGTCTCCAAAGAGCAACATCCAAGTCCAGTCAAATCCGATAGAAAACCACTCCACGGGGATGTTGATGAACGTCATGGAAATTCCCAGCACAAAGATGACCCTGGAGAGGCAGAAACACCATCTCTTTCCAGTTTGTAAGGCAAGGACACAGAGCCCCAGAAACCAAAGCTGTGCTTGAAGAGCAACAGAAGAAAATCTGGCACTGTTTGGGCAATCTGGCACCTCCTGGGGCTCAGTCCCTCTGAGCAGCCATGGGCAAATGCAGCTACTCATTCTTTATGGGTTTAATGGGAAAGAAAAGAGAAGCTGTGGAGGTCTCCCACTCCCAGTGTGCCTGAGTGCACAGAGGAGAGACCATCCCTGTCTCCCCAAATGTGGGCTCTGCCTGGGAGCAGCAACCACCTCAGTCAGACTTATCTGTGAGCCCCTACTCACTTCTCCAGCAGCACAGGAGCGCGTGTCATCAGCGTGATCCGTCTCCAGTACCAGACCATGATAATTAAGATGCTGGGGGTGAGGAAGGTCTTCATGGCAAACCACACTTTTGTAAAGCCTCCGTTTTGATGGATGCCCTAAGGAAAACCAAAGTGGAATGTAACAGCTCTACAGGGTTTAACATCATTACTCCGTGCTTCTCCTTCCAGGAGAGGCACGTGCATGGCAGCACGGGTAAGCACACGTAGATTCAACTGCTCTTTGAAAGTCGCGGTTTGTCCAACGCAGGAGGGGGAGCAGGTGCCTACTTAGCAGCCAGGAGGCTTCAAAAGTCCTGAAAACAAATGCCAACACACGCAGCTTCCACGGCGAGGTGGAGAGTGGATGAGAGAGGGGCACTCTGACACAGTGTGGAAAAAGCTGGCAGAACTGCTCCCAGACAAGTAACAAGATACCCGTGAAGCTCAGTCACCGCTGGTGGGAAACGCATCAGCCAAATTAATGCATTTCTCCAGACACATGCCCTCCCACCGCCGTCTGCAGCCACCACAGCCGCCTGGCTCACCGCTGCTGCTGAGAGCGACGGTGGTGGGAGGATTTCCAGCTGGGAAAAGCACCCATGGTCACCAAGCCTGAAGGGGGGGCAGGAGCAGGGACAGCTGACAGCCATCCCAAACGCCTGCGTGACAATGGCAGACCAGGTCCCCCCGAACCCTCCTGTTCTGTTTCTCCTCAGCTCCTCTCTGTGAGAGGCAGGGCTTAATCAGGAGAGGATTCCGCGCCCGAGACTGTGGCAGGGAGGAGGGGACACCGGGGAGCTCTCGGAGCTGTGGGAAGAGCCCAGCTCTGGAGGTGGTCACCAGGGAGTGCAGGAGGGTGGCACTGCTCAAGGCTCATTCCTCAGGAAAGAGGAAAGTCACGTTTGCAGGGAGGAGCCACGCACCGTGAAGAGCGGGACCTTGCTGTGGATCAAAGAGGAAATGAATAAAGGAGCTGCAGCAGCCCCCGGGCAGACAGCACTGACAGAAGCAAGACGGACACTTACCACGAGGCGGATATCCTTGATTTCCCCGATGCCCACGTTAATGCCCTTCCTCTCGTTCACAGGGAGACGGATGTTGATGAGGTAGTATTTGTGGGCCACGCTGCCGATCTCCATGAAGGGAAGGAAGTCGCAGTCGTAGTGACGGCCTTCAGAATCCAGGGTCTAGCGAAAGGGCAGAGTGCAGCAGGACGGCGGTCAGCCTCAGACAGACCAGCACGCCCTCCACAGTGAGGGTCCGCAAAAGCCCTCACGCTGGACATAGCTGGGGCTACTGCTCGCACCAAGAGCCTGTTTGCTAAGTCCAGCCTTTGCCTGGGCAGGGTCTGTGCAAGTCTGGAGGAACACCAGCAGTTTGGGGACATTTTTGCTCAAGTTGTGGTTGTTTTGGGTCACTGAGTCAACAGCATTTGACCTCAAGCAGGTTCATGTCTCAGGCTCTTAAATATATTTAAAGTCAAGGGAACCCTTCAAGATGAAAGGCTGCTTCAGGATCCAGGCTTCCTCCCCCAACAAGCACAACTTGAGCCAAAACAAGATATGCAACTCTTCCACACATGTCTTGATGTGGGGTTTCTTAGGTCCTGTTTCACTAGCAATACTCTCCTCTGCACCTCGATGTATTAACTGCGTGTGTGTGGCCGTACGGAAGAGTACAGGTGCTACTGGAGACGTAACTGGGCTGCTGAAAGGGACTGTGAAACAGGAGAATAAGACACAGCTGAAAACCACGGCACGGTAAAGAGACATCAGATTAATGTGAGCACAGGAATTGCAGTGTGCAGCACAAAAAGAAACATCTTTATTTAAACAAGACGCTCTGTTCTCACTGCTAGCTGTGCTCTCTGCTCCTAAGCTTTGTGGCTTGAGGCATTAAGAAGTTATTTTAGGAAACTCTTGCCCTACCTCTCCAGGTTCTTTGAGTGCTGCAGTGTCCCTGGTGGGCTACTTCCTCGCTATTTCTGAAGAACAAGGTTTTTTCTCCATCACAGAAGCACAAGGTGGAAAGGTCCAAGTTCTCTAGGACAGCTTGGGGTATATAGATCTCAAAGCATTCAAGTTCCAGCCTGAGAGGACAACTACAGAGGACAATTCTGCTTGCACCTGGATCTGTGTGTTGACCTCACACCTTTTCTTCCTTACAGTTTTGAGTCTACCTGCAACTTCACCCCTTTCTCTTGTATCACCAAACAGAACCACGTGCATGTGAACCTCATCATCAGGTTTTCAAAGATTTTGAGCCAAGAGAAAGCTCAATCGTTTGAAAGTTGTGACTGAACAACTCAGAGCTTCCAGGAAGCACCATGAAGGAAAGAGGACAACTCCCACCAAACTCCCACACCTCCCCACCTCCAGTGTCATCAGAACACCTTACTTTTGGTGAGCCAAAGGTGCACTTCAGCTTCCTGATCTCTATTGCGTGTGCTATTTCCTCCCAATCACCAAACACGTCATCGCGATACGCTAACGAAACATCCAGGGTAATTTCTGCGTTTTCTTCTGCAAGAGTAAGGAGACATCAGGCTTGTTAGGGAGGAATGGTGCAGAACATTAAAAGAGTGGGAGAGCCTCGAGACACTGAAAGGACTGCCGAGAAGCACGCAGGAATGGAGGGGAATGGAAATTTTTGCATTCCAAACAACATAGATCAAATTACCTTTTTAAAAACATTTATCTCTTCTCTAGTAGAGAGGAAAGAACTTTGACTGGTCATAAAGGTCTGGTATCTCTCTAACATATCATGACTTACAGCTTATGTCACAGTTGTGGGTGAAGAGCATTATTTATTCATGTAACATTCAAAACAATGATTCACATAAAACTGGAACTTAGACAGCTGCAGAGACAGAAAGCCAAGAAGCAACCCGTCAGCCTCTTCACCACGGGCTGGCTGAGGGACAGCAAGACAGGCTTCAGCGTGGACTCTCTGCAGGTAACGCAGAGGTACGCGGTAGGTCCTTCCGCTTCAGGAAGCGACTACGTTGCATCATAGGAGTTGCTTCAGATTGACACTGAAATAGGATCGTCACAGAAAACCACAAAAGTGATGAGGTATACAACTGTATGTACTGCGTACGTAGCTACATGAACTGTATACAGGAGAAACCGTGCAACTGGCGGGATGTTTTGTTCATTTAGACGTGACAACAGAAGTCATCTATCAGTGTAACCCTGGGTTGCTTCTGGCTGCAGATTCGCCATTCGTAAACACTGAAGCCCAACACCTTGAATAGAAAGGTCTAGAATACACACCTTAACAAAGATGTATTCTGCCAGAGAAACGTTAAATGAAAGAAAACGAAAAGGGTCGCGGAGGTCTTTAGGTGGGAGGGGAATGGAGGAGGCAGGGAAAGGCACTGCAATCGCACAGGACGGAGTTGAAGTTTTCTGTACGCACTGTTTAGTTTAAGTCATTCTACGTAAGATTTTGAAGCCCTTCCCTCCACACGCACACCCCACAGCAGCAGTGCCTTGTTTCTGCCTTTACAGATGCGCCAACGTGCACGTCGGTGAACAGACACAGTTTATACAGCCAGGTAAAGTCACCACATCAAAGCTGCACGGAAACGCTCAGCTCGTCCTCTCCGGGACACGCTCGCAGGAGGAGCACGGGGTGGAACTGCCTTAAACGTGCTCTTGCTAGAACGCTGCCAAGAGATCATTGCTGCAAGAAGGAATGGGGCTGGAACAGACTTATTTAGGTGCCATAACTGAGCAAGTTCCCGAAATCAAGAGTTACACTTGAAGCCTGCCAAGCAGCAACACGTAGACATGCTTTAAAAACCCGAGGCAAGTCTGTACCAGCTCCACCAGATGTAAACCCCTCCTGTTTACCAGGCACGGATCCCAGGGAAGGCTCTGAAGGAGGAACACATTCCGAAACGAGGGTGTGCATGCTGCAGCCTAGCCTCCTTTCACAGATCAAACTCCGAGACCTGCGGCCGTTGGAAAAGCGTTGGAAGATGGCTACAGAAGCCTCCATCGTGGAGAAGCACTGGAAGATGGCTACAGAACGACTTGTCGTGCCATTGTCAAAGTACCACGCTCTCACTGCAACCAGCTCGCGCGTGCAAGCTCCCTGGAAGCGTGCCGTGGCACGCTCCCGAGCCGGGGAGGTCAGGAACGCCTCTGCAGATCTAAGCTGACGCACGCACCCACGTTCCATCAGGGCTGCGTCACTGCACAGGCAGATACCGAACGCGCTCTGTCCCGTGAGGATGGGAAGGTGTGCACGATGCCAACGCCCATGGCGTTTCACCAGGAACCGGCTGTAGGACAGCAGGGCTCGCCCGCTCTCACAGCAGCAGCCGGCGCCTGGGAACGGGCTGCAAAGGCACATCGACGCTTGATGAGCTTTGAAGTTCGGCTCCGAAACAAATCTGGTCTTCATCATTCTGCAGTGAGGCTGTTTTGTGTCTACAAGTAAGCACAAGCCTTCCAAGTGCTGCATGTCCCATACAGCTGTCATCTTTTTCGGTTATATTTTTGTTGGGAATACGTGGTGGCACACTCATCCAAAACGATGGGAAGGGGCGTGGATGGGACCTGTGGTTCGGACTTGCTATTTATGCAGTGTTTGGAGGTGGCTCCGTTATGCATCTGATGTGGATGCACCCAGATTTTTCTGAGCATTGTTTTCGCACGCATGATCCATATCATCCAGATTGATATCATGTTCCTTTCCACAGCAGCCATCAGTTAGGTTTCCATGAAACATGAATTTGCCATCTCGGATCCGCTATTTAGAAGACCAGCAAAACAGATAAATGGGAACATAAGGTTAAACTTGGCCCGGCTAAAAAGAACTACAAACTTCATTTCAGAAGCCATAAAACCAACTGGAATGCTTGGGATTAAATCCAACAAAAACAGCTTTCATTATTTCATCTTTGCAATCCAACTGTTGCTGCTGCCATCCAGTATGAAATCCAGAAGGCAGGAGATACACTAGCGTGCGCCTTTCCAAACCAACGGATCAGAATTTCCCTCTGAATTTCCACCAGCCTCTGTGCCGAGGTAACACTTCCCATTAGAGCAGAGTTTCGTACAAAGACCCTTCAAGGCTGCCAACGTAAACCACATCTAGATGTAGGTATACAGACAGACAGACGTATTCATTTCAGCGCAGCAGACGGACAGCCCTACGCCAGTCCACCCTCAGACGAGCAGTCCCCACAGTCCGTGAGGAACAAATAACGACAGCAGCACGCTGTTTGGCAGAGAACTGAATTTTAAGAAGATCTGTGAGTTACTCAGGTTCATACCAACATGCCAGACAGGGAACAGACAATCTGGGGGTTCGCGTCCTGTTCGTGCACCGAACCCCCAGGGCAGGCTGCGTGCCCGTGCACGGGGAAGAGGGAGAGAAGTGGCGGCTGATGTTCCACCGTGCTTGGCTTCAGGATAAAAGAAAGGTGCTCTAAAAGAGATTTACCATCAAAATAAAGGTGCTCTAAAAGAGAGTTATTTACCATCAAAACAGCGGATAGGAGCAGCGAGGAGGAGGCAAGAGACTGACAGTCGAGCCAGTTTTTACTTCTGAAGCGCTGAGAGAGCAGAGTAGTTTAATTATTGAAGGCTGAGCCACAGCAGAAGGGGGAGAATACATGCAAGGAAGGGACAGAAAAAGCTCCTGCAAACCTGTGCTCAGCTTCCCAAATGCCAGCATGTTTGAGGAATGCAATTATTTAGTTCCTCCACGCATGTTAATCAAGATTCTCCAGAATTTCCAAACAGTAAAAGTAGAAATCCGTCTTATTCAGTACCGAGAGAGGAAATTGCCCATGGCAGGGAACTTCATCTGGCAAGGACCACGTCAGAGCGTCTCTTCACGCATGCTCCAGATTAACCTTGCCTCCCCAGATCTCGGAGATAACGTCTAGATAATTTGGGGCCTGGTAAACCCCCTCTGATATTAGCAGCTCAAGCGTCAAGTGGCAAAAACCCTACAGAAATAAGACAGGTTTGTTTAGATGACTGCACGTTCCAGTGATGACCAAGGAGAAGAGATGTTCCTGCTGGGGTTCCCAGCCTTCTCCAGGACCCTCCTTTCGCAGGGCCGTGAGATGCTCCCAGGCAGCTCAGAGCGAGGGACTCCCCAGTACCTGTCACGCTCCGAGCACCACCAATATATTTTTTTCACATTGGCATTTTACAGCCAGACATTCAGTGCCCAAGACCTTTTCCATGATTCATTTTACAGTGCGATATCAGCAGAGGATATCGCATTACTCACATTACAATAACCTAAAAATAGAGAAGTTGTTTCAGAAGACGGCTCTGTGCCAGCTGCATACTAATACTGCTGTCTGGAAAGAAGTCTATGCAAGGAAACAGAAGAAATTCTAGAATCATTTGCATTACACTGCCATGCTTCACCAGCTCTCTGAAATTACAAAACCTACCAAAGAGACCAAAATTGGATGGAATTGGAACAGGAGGCTGCAGTGCTCAGCCACAATTGCTTTCCAACTGCAAAGAAACCAGAAGTTATTCTCACTCACTAACATTTTAAGTTCACTAGCTGTAAGAAGAGAAGAAAATAGGATTTTTTTTAGACTGAAAAATTTGTAAAGCCCCCCCCCCCCATTTTTATGCCATCTGATAAACAGAGGCATCATTACCTCATGCCCTGCACACAGCAACCCTCACTTTGTACTCCCCTCAGGGACACTGCATTCCTAGATGTAAATCCAATATTGAGCCATTCCAGGTTTGCCTTTCCCCAAGGTGAAACTGAGACAGGAAAGCCAAGAGCCCGGCTCTGGGGGCTCCTGAAGCCTGTGGCAGTCCGGGAGCAAGCAGCCCCCAGGTCCCTGCTCCAGCTACGGATGGATACCAGGGAATTATTTCTTGGCACGTAGAGGGTCATGCTGCAGAGCAGCTCAGAGAGAAGGACTGATGTTCCCTGGTAAGAACACTGCGGCTTGCCAAATGCAAATGGCCCAGACCTATGGCAGCAGACCAGCCCAAAAAAATAAATAATTTTTTTTTAAAAAAAGAAGATAAATCCCTCCAGCTTACAGCACATCCTCCCACGCTTCTCTGAGGTATCCTTCCCACAAGAGCCCAGCAGCAAGACGTGCCAACCAGCAACAGCTAAAGCAAAGCAGGAATGAATTTTTAAAGTGGATCTGATGTGCAGGGAACAGAGGGATGACTGTCTCACTGCCGAGGAAAGGGGACTGCCTGCTCCCCACGAGCAACCCCATCTGCAGATGACTGCAGGGCTGCTCTTGTCGGGGGAAGGAGAGGTGGCTCCAGGAGCCGGCGCGGCTGCCTGTCCTGCCTGGGAGCAGAGATCATCCTCTCTAGGGCAGGTGCTGCTCTTGATGAGCTGAACGGCCTTCATCCCTCCCCTGAAAGAGCCTGGTGTTCCTCAAACCTAGCGACGGGAACTAGACCTAACTGCACAGCAATGGAGTAACGCTTCAGATTCAGGAGCAGCCTTTTGTGCACTGGAAACCAGAGGATGGCTGCTGCTCCCCGGGGGACGCAGACAGTGGTGGCAGCGACGGACGGCTGGACACCATGCAGGGCTCTGGCTGCTGCCCTGTGCCAGCAGCTACCTGCATCCTGGGGCACTTTGCATCACCGCGGGAGCAGGTCACGCTTGCAGATGTTGCCATCCTCATGAGCAGCACCAGGATTTCCCATCACAGCTTTTGCGACTGAGGTAGAGGTGGTTTTAAGAGATCTTCATTTCATTTCTCTATCTGCTGCCTTTCCCTGGTCTGGAAAGGGTTTTGTAATAATTGAATGTATGATGTATCGTAAAAGGACAAGGACAGCTTGGGCACAGAAAACCCTTTTCTCAGAGAAACAGCAAGTCTGAGTCTCTCCCAGCTTTCCGTGAAAGACAAAGAGGAGGGAAGTAGCTCAGCTTCTAAACATCTGTGTTCCGAACACACCTGCATTTCAAAAACATTTCTCAACATCAGCATTTCAGAAGTCCAGAGCAAGCTCCCAAGGTGAACAGGAGGACAGAGGCAGGTTCCCCCTCTGCAGGGGGCAGATCCAGGGGCCTTTTGGGACGCCCAGCCCTGCAAGGCCGTGGGCAGCTCCCCGGGGCACTGCCCTTTTCCTCCGCCCCGGGAAAGCCCTGGCTGGCCGGCTGAGGAGGGCTGACACACGGGCCTGACCCAGCTCTCCGGAGGCGAGGGGAAGCGCCTGCGTCACGCCCGTGAGTCACCTCGATGGCTCCCCGCAGCATCCTTGCCCCCGGGAAACCTGAGCCCACACTCGTAGCAGATTCAAGTTTTTGTTCTGTGCAGTGGCCTTGCTTAGGATTTGCAGGGGAAGAGGATGACCACGTGCCTCCGCCGAGAACCAGGAGACAGGTCGAGATGTGGCTCAGCAGCAGCCCCAGCGAAGACCAAGAAGGGGAGCATCGCCAAGACCCTGCACGGCTCGCACTGACTTTAAATTCTTCGGACCACGCCAGCTTCTTCAGGCAGGTAGGAGCATTTGCAGTTACCAGGCCGTGCTTTCCTAGACGATCTGAGGCAGCTTCAAAGCAGTCATGACACCGGCGGCTGGCCGAGGCTCCACCGCCTTCCAGGAGCCGTCCCTGGTTTGGCACCAGCCCCTGCTGGCATTGATGCAGCAGGGCCACTGCTGGCTTTGAGGTCTCAGATTAAAGCTTGAGAGAAGAAACTCAAATTGTTCATTGAAAGAAGAGATGAGGTTATTTCACATCTTCAGTATTGCCTCTTTTGAGGAGCTAATTCCAATTAACTGATCAATTAAGCTCTCATGCAAAGGTAGCAGCAAGATACAGAGACATATATGCAATTATTTTGGCCTGACAAGGTTTATTTTTATTTAATCTGTTACAACACCATCTAGCAAGGAAGATATGTGTTATTCACTAGTTTCTTAGATTTTACACTTAATTTACATCTGCCTTCGGCTTGGCACAAAGTGTAGGAAAACAGCGTTTTAAAATACTTTCTTCAGTCAATGAAAGAAAAGATGTGCCAAGTAAGCTCACACCGTAAGTACTAACGTCCCTCGTCTCCAAACACTTCTTATAAACAAAAACCACCAGCAGCTACTGAACTGATAATGACCAGAAATGAGTCTTTCCCAGCTGCAGAAGCGGTACGGCCCACCTTAAATCTTGCTTTTATTACCCAGAGGGTGGCCCAAGACAAGCTTTTCCGCTTTTATATCTCAAAAAAAAGTTACCAGCTTTGAAGGACTTGGTCACTGAACAGCACAAATGATGACCTGAAGAAAATGCTCTCTGCACTTACAGGAGAAATTACTGTCAAAAGCTGCTTTAGCATGTCAGCAACCTGCTCCCAGCTGCTCAGCCACTCACTGACTCCAGCGCAGTGGTTTGACTTTAAAAGCCTTGGAACAAAGCGTTATTTCTCTAAACACAATTATCTACCGAGGTCTAAGAAGTTGAGGCCTTAATGAAGTTACAAAGCTACTCTGTCTGTATTTGAGAGATAATTATAGGGATAAGAACACATATGTAAGCTTTATACAATCTCATTTCTAACTTATCTTAATGATGCTTCGTTAAACAGCCAGGAAGGAGCAGGTCCACGCTGAGCGGGCAAGGCAGCAAAGGAAAGTTAAAGCTTCAGCAGATCTACGGCGACAGGGCTGCAGGCTGCCAGCTTCCCTCACACCAGCACACACGTTTGCCGGTCCACGTCCCCAGCCCAGCAGCCAGCTTCTGAAAGATGGGCTCCCTGAAGAGATCCACCACCTGGTTACGTGAACACTACGGCCAGACCAACAGACAGGCCACGGCCAGAGAAAGAGCTACAGACCAGTTTGAAAGTAAATTCTTTATTCATTTTTAGATTATACTTGTCAGCAAGAGGGATTTTTCCCAAACACTTTAAAACATGCAAACAGACGTACAACTCTTCAGTAAGGGGCAGACCAGTCTTGCCCTTGCTGCTCCCAACGTGATTTTGCAGATTTTTTTGCAGGGTTATTGTTGAGTGTGAGGTTTGCCTTTTTTTCTTTTTTTTTCGGGTGTATTTTGTCTTCTTCCAGGTACTAAGGGTGAATCCCATTCAGAGCACTTCTTCCAAGGTTCATGCACCTATACAGTTTTCCAGTTAATTTGGATGACTGTGGTTTCAAGGCCAGAGGGTACTTTCCATCTTACATATCAAATCCTAGCAAAAAAAGTATCTCACAACAATTGATGAAATGTAGGGCAACTATTTCAGTTCACCAACAACCAACCTCCAGTTGAAGAAGCTGAAGTTATTATGACAAAGGCTCAGTAAATAAACATCAACTCTCCTGCAACTGGTGCCCACCGCAGAGCGTGTGTTTAAAGACTCAGACGCGAGCGTTATTCCTTCTTAGGAGCTCCTCACATAAATTTATGGACCAGTAATTTCATTTACCAAGTAAATAGTAAATGGTAAATGGCTCACAGTTTAGAAACTCACCACACAAAAGCATCTGGCAAATATGGAGCAAAATATCATGGCTTGAAGTCTTCAGCACTGGGAAACCAGTAACTAGACCAAGTCTTTCTAGAAAGGATTTTGGGGCAGAGACACATATAGAAATAAGACTCCCCAAAATTCTCCTGACTCTGTGTTTCACCACCACCACACGGACTGAAACATCCAAACTAGAGCAAAGTGAGGTGATGCTGCTACTCCGGCAGACCCGCTGCCTCCAGAAGGGACATCCTCACTCCTCGCTTGCTCCAGCAGATCTCCAGCGGTGGCTCTGGCACTGCCTCGTACGGCAGCGACCAGCTCAACCTGCTGACCGGGCAGAGAGCTCGCCCAGCCAAACCCGAGCTTCTGCTGAGGGGGCTGCGCGATGCCGCTCCCCACCTGGCCGGGAAATCAGACCACAGCATCTAACGAACGACGGAGAGGGACTTACTCAGGTCGTTGTCCATCTTGAACGCGATGTCCAGCTGCATGATGAACAGCATGAACTGGAACCAGGGGCTCATCTCCTTGCCGGGGAGGGGAACATGCACAGCAAACACGATGTCGTTGGCTTCGATCTGCCTGCTCACCGCCTCGTCAAAGTCTTTGAGCTTCTCGCAGTGGTTGAGTCCCCAGGGCACCAGCCACTTGGTTTTGTGGTGGTTTTTTCTGACATCAATGCACTTCACTGACGTGTAAGGAACAGCTGTAGTGGGGCTGGGAGCTGCAAATGGAAGAGAACCACATTTATAGCATCTCTAGATATCTTATGTAGTGGTTTCCCCATCAAAATATATAGTCCCCCGTTCAGCTATTTGAAAGCAACTTAAAACAAATGTTTATTCTCCTTCACAGCTCCTTGATCTTGCAGTTAAGTAATTAGGTTTATTATGTCTACAGACATATTACCGACTGTAGTGGGATCAAATTTGGATTAGCTGAAGCCATTTCAGTCTCTGTTACACCAGAATCACATGGAAAGCTACTGGCATCTTCTTCTGTGCTTCTGGTTTGCTCGCTGAGGCAGATCCACT
The DNA here is from genome assembly GCA_009806455.1 of Tetrax tetrax. NCBI lineage: Eukaryota > Metazoa > Chordata > Aves > Otidiformes > Otididae > Tetrax > Tetrax tetrax. The sequence continues at coordinate 71,798 of WHYT01017349.1, forward strand.
TGCAAAGCACATGGCTGTCACAAACCTAGACAGCCCAGGGCCATCACCAGCACCTGCTGTCTGCAAACCTGCCGCGCGAGCCACCTCCGCCTCACCAAAACTCCCTACGTGGAAAGCACGGCGTAAGCTGGCCAGCTCCGCGATGCTCCAGAGATCCCGGCTCACCCGCTGCTGCTAACTGTGGAGAACATTTTGCATGAAGGTCTTTCTTCCTCTTGCTCTAAGTCTGGTGTGAACTAACGACTATTACAACCAAGGATGCGTCTCTCTTTCCCCAACCACAGTTTTTGTGAGATCTTGAGAGAAAAGAAGCCAAACAGAGATCTTGGCTCGGAAATACTCCCCTAACTCGGCACAGCCCCCACCACAGCAAGTGACAAGGGTACCTTGTGCACATGCACAAAGCCATTTTCACTGTATCTAAATCACATAAAACATCCCAGACGAGATAATATAATCCTCCGTAGTTTTAATTGCTTGAGCTTTACATCGATGATGAAACAGTCAGAAACTCTGAAGTAGAAATAGAGACAAAAGCAGAAAAAAAAAATGCACTGCACTTTCAGCCAGAAATTCAGCATAATATACCTTCAAATCTGGCTTTTAGAAACTTAAATATATTTCCAATGTAGCTCTTTCATGCAAAGAATTCTTCTGACAGTGGTTCTGCCCTGTTCCCAACACCATTTGGGAAATAAATATTTTAATGCATCTGGCAAACCATGGGGACGAGTAGGGCTGGAAATGCTCCAGCTCCTCATCTCCCCGGTACGACCCCAGGGGCTTCCCCGGGTCACAGCCAAGTGACAAGAGGGTCAGTAGCTCCCCTGTCCCTTATGGATCTGTTCCCTTTTTGTCATAGAAATAAGTTGGGTTTTTTTGCACAACAGCTAGTTCAACACATTTTAACGTCCAATACCTTTCACTGCAATTGAACTGGAACCGCCCTGTTTTCTGAGGTATTACCAGGAGTCTTGTATGAAGAATTATGATCAGACATGCTGTAATGAATTTCTTTGTTTCACATGTTTTGGGAAACAGATCAAACAGGTTAACTCCTTCTTTTCAAGAAGTTAACCTTTTTTTATTCCCTTGATTTCTGCTTTCACTAGAATTTGAAGAAATTAAAGTTACGTAATACAAGTTTGTGAAACTACATTTATGAACAACCCCAAAATACCCAGCCCTTTTTAAAATGAAAAAAAGGCTTGAAATTCAAAAGTTTAAGTGTAAATTTAAGCTAATTATATAAAAATGCAGGTGATGAGCACTGAAGTGTTCCTACACCCTGAGTTAAACCAGAAGTAGCTCACAGAATAACAGACGATACAGGCACACGGAATAACAAAGGACTTGATGCCAAAGCCTCCAGAGAAACAGTGCCGGGGTGGTCGCGTGGACCTGGAGAGAAGCCGGCTGGCCTGCACAAGGCTGTTTTCACACTGTCACCATCCTCATTCTGACAGAGGGTCCAGGACTTCCCAAACGGATCACAGCCCACCAAAGAACTCCAGCAGCAAGCACTAACGCCCTACCTACGAACTTCCGAGTATTTCAACGAGAAAAAACAAACCCAGACCGAGCAACCCCCACCCAGCCGCCCCCAGCCCCGTGCGGGGCAGAGCCAGCTCAGGGTTCCCCGGGCTCCGCACGCTGACCTCCGCACGCGCTACGCCCAGATGATTCAGACCTGGCTCCCTTGTAATTTGGACGCAGCATCACAACAGCAGCTCTATTGCTGTTTGGGACCCAAGCCAGGACCTCTGCGTAGCATCCTCGCTACCGTGCCACCTCGATAGGAAGATGACATCCCCGCTCCTTCCTACGGGCAGGGGAGAGATGAGTCAACGTGCGAGTCAGGAGGAAGTTATTAAAAAGCAGTTGTTTATAAACTGCATTTTTTCAATTTTTTTTTTTTTTGATGGCAGTAAGTTTTTTTTCCAGCTGAAAAGCAGCAGTGATGCTGGCATAAAGGGTGGGCTGAAAGGAAAGGGATTTGCTGCAGCAGGAATACTCCCAGATTCATCCCTGCTCTTGCTAGCAGTCCACAGCCTAAGCGCATCACAGACACGTAGCCCTGCCGCATCTCCAACCCTCGCTGCATCCAGCAGTCCGCTGGGAACCACTGAAAGCTCACGCCTTACAGCAGCCCCAGAAAAGAGCATGCCAGAAAGGAACAGCAAAATACAATAAAATCAAGCGTTCAAAAGCCAAATGAGAAATCTAGCTACAAGTTGGGATTACAGAAGGCTTTAATGCCGTGCCGTGAGCGCATAAAGCACCGCGGCGTTCCTTCGCCGTGCCTCCACGCAGAATGGTAACCACGGCTAGACCTGCAGCTGCGAGCGCACATTAGGAATATTCCTGTGAAAGGAGCCAGACGCTCAGGCCAAGCTCTCCGAGCTTTTCAGCTCCGACAGATCTTTGTGCGATTCAGAAGTCGGCGTTTCGGCACGAAGAGACGTTGTTACTTCTACAGGGAAGACGAATGTTTCTTGCTTTGATGCAACACGATATAGCCATAAATACATGTTTTCATCGCAGACTGATTATGATTTTAAATACCTGGCACGCTCCCCCAAGGATCCCCTCTGCCAAAGTTACAGCCTTGAGGAGCAAGAGACAATTGCTATATATTCCTCGTCGGGAACTGCACACCAAACAAATGTCGGCACTTGGCTTCCATTACTGATTTGGCTCCGGTCCCGTTAAATTCAAGCGAGTGTTGAACCAAGCGGAAAAAAATGCTTTGTGCAACTGCAGCCAAGTCAACTAACAGCATTACAAAGTGCTATGCAAAACAAAGCAAGCATCGAGGGATTTCAGTTAAATGGCGGTGCCAAGCGGGCTGCTTTCAGCCGTTCCGCCCGCCGGCTGGGAGAGAGACGCTTCAGCTTCACGTAGCGACTGATGTACGTCAGCCTGTCAGTGATTAAACAGCCGCTTGTGCATCACTCAGCGGAGAAGGCTGAGCCCGCGCGCTGCGAGGAGAAGCGCTGCAGTAACGCAGGTCCCGCTCGAGGGGCTCGCAGAGGGACCAAGGAGCAGGGCTTTTATCAGGAGGAGTCTGCAGAAGCTGCTCGGGAGCATGGCTCTCCGAGAGGCAGCTCAAACGGGAGCCAGCCCCGCGAGGTTGGGCTGGGGCTGCCCAGGGAACCCCCACGAAGGAGTACCTGGCTCCAGGGGCCACGAGCAGAGACCCCTCGCGCCAAAGGGCTCGACCCCTGCGGTGCTGGATGCTGAAAGCCGTAGGCACGAGGCCACCGGAGCTGCTGGCGCTGTCGGTGGATACTTCCAACCACCCTACGTAAGAGGAAAAACTTCCCACAGATAAGTTTAGAGACAGGATGATTCCCAGCAGACGCTTTCAGAGTGACAGCCGTGATCTCCACGAGGCCAGCGTGCCTGTGGGAAGGAGGCAGGAGGGGACCGTCACCACCAGAGCCCTCCTTAGCTCCGACGGGACAAACCTTCGCGAGATCTTCCTGAAAAACCCAGGCAAGCACAGACACGAACATAAAACCAACACAGCCTGAACAACCTCTTTTGCAGTTCCCTGGTTTTCTTGCTAGTTTGGGGAGTGAAGAGAGCGTACCCTCTCTGAACCTCGTCTGCGTATGTGCTGTAAGCACACTTGCCTTAGAGGCACGCGATGGTCCCCATGTGCTGCTGGGGAACGGGGAAGCTGCCCGCTCCAGCCCCTCCAGAAGAGGCTTTGGAGGTGCCTGGGATATCCCAAATTACAGCAGGTCACACCAGACCCTGCTGTTCCTGCCAGAGAAGCTTCCCAGGGAGGTTTTGGTGAACTTGCAAAGCCATTTCAGTTCTGTGTTGATTGAAGCAACTCCTGCGTACGGTTTCCAGCAAGGCTTTCAGTGAGACTTTTCTCACCTTTCTCATAGAGAGCACTGTACAGCCTACGGTACATTGGCTCAAGCACGTGGAATTCTCAAGCTATGTCCCCAAGAAACAGCAGCAGTGAAAAGGGACAGAGACATTTAGTGCTAGGCAAGGTGGCCACATGGACAGAAGTTGAATTCCTTTCAGTTTTGAACAATCCAAAACTACGCAGTCTCATGTTGACATGTGTGTGGTGTTTCAGCCAAAACTAAAGTGATGACGGTGTTACAGAACAATTCCAAATATGAGGATTTGAAGAAGACATCTCAGCATACCTTCTACCAACTGGCCAGAGAGGTCAAAAATCTGATTTGATTCAGCAGGAGATGTCATGATTTGGTTTCTCCGCACTGAGAACCATCTTCATTGCCAAGACAGAGAGATCTCTCTCCTACAGCTCAACTGGAATCGAAATTCTTTCACTTCACATAGACTAAACAGAGCATGACCAGAGGCAAACAGCTGAAGTGATTCATCACACAGCCAGGACACCTCAAGCCATCCAACACTGCTTCTGCACCCCTACATTCTCCCTCCTAAAATCCTACAGCATTTGCTGAAGGAACTGCGCATCCTGCCCCAAACACCAGCAAACTGGTGAAGAGCGATGAATTCTGAAGGCACCTGAGGATCCAGGCCTGTCCGTCACCGGTGTCTCACCTTCTTGAGCCTCTGGGTTAGATCCTGGTTACTAAGTCTGGTTTCCAGAAATCCTCAGAAGTTGTAATTCCATTCAAGATCACTGCAGCACTGTGGCCAACTAAGTGAGACAAATGGAGTATTTTTTTTTGGGCAGAAGTTTTATTCAAACTTAACCCTCCTAGTTTCATTTCTTAAAAAGGAAATCAAACACCCATTCCCCCATCAATACAAAAGCGTAACTAATTAAACACAGCATCCCAACCTTGAGTTGGTTAACATAACTTTTCAAACAAAAGATAGAGCCTCACATTGCAGGATTATGGTTCCTTGGGCAGCGTATTAAAAGTGAACTGGTTCAAAGGGAAGAGCACGGTTTGACGCTGAGGAACCACTGATGCTGATGAACCAGAGCTACCGGGACAGAACAAGACCTCCACAGCTCTCTCATCCAACCTCCCGCTCATGGCAGGGCCAGCCAGGAGGTGAGAGCAGGGCGCTCAGGGCCTTACCCCAGCAGGCCTTGAAGCTGGTTACTGCTCCTGGGATGCTGACGGGCTGGCTCCTGCTGTCCCCGTGTCCCTGTTCTTATCACTTCACATACAGATTAAATATTAAGTTATTACATAACAGCAGAAGTTGAGTTTACATGAGGTATAGATTACTGTCAGCTGCATTATGTGCACATACCATTCCCAGGGAGTATATATTCCACTTCTTAGTCACCACTTACTTTGCTCTCTCTCCTCTGCATGCCTTGAACCTCTTTGCCCTGTATCAAAGAGCCACATATCACTCCTCAAAGCAGTTTTTAATGCTGTTTCTCCAACCCAGGAGATCAGGCTGACAAAGCGTTACCATTCCGCAAAATCCCACACCGGATCCAGAGGCAGTGGAAACCCCACTCTGGCTGCCAGGGGGAAGCCTCCCCACGCCAAGCAGCAGCTGCATTTACAGTATCTGGCGATTGCATGAGAGCATCTGTCAGGGAGCATGTCACAGACAGGACACCACCACCGCCAGCACACTCACTTTTCGACTCGCAAGAGTCACAGCTGGTTTTCCCGGAGAGCTCCCACTTCTCTTGTGTGCTGTGTCCCAGGTCTTGCTCTTCCCTCACCCCCAGAGAGGTTTCTGCTCTTCTCCACCCAGCCCACTCCCTCCCACTGCAGCAGGATGCTGACGCTCAGCTGCCCCTACAGAAAACCTGGGGCCCAAAGCTTAGCTGAGACAGAATTAAAAAAAAAAACACAGAGGAAGGAGACCTTTTGGTGGCCATGAACCTTAATAAATCTTCAAGCATGGGAAAACTGATGTGTCACCTTCAAATCTCTACGAGAAAAAAACAAAAGTTAAAGCTGTTAGGTCTTTAAGAAGACAGAAGAGAAGAAAGCCACGTTCTCCAAAGAGCTATCCATCTTTAATAAATACCCTTTCACATCTTTGTGCCACAAGCAAAACTTGTTCCTTCTTATCTCTCGGGCTCACCTCTCCTGCAAAAATGCAATGGAGCAAACTCATTTAGATAGACTCCAGCACCGTTCGGAGCCCACGGGAATTACCCTGAAAGTCGTTAGCAAATAGCACTGCTCAGCTGTAGAATTATTATTTTTTTTTTTAAACTCTCTAAGCCCCAGTTCAAACCTAGGGGGTTGGAACCTGATGAGTGTTAAGCAATTAACGCTTTAACATCTCTCCAGTACAGCAATACGTAGCTCTCCTCCGGTTTCAGCGATGCCGCCCTTGAAGCACTCTGTCTGCATTAACACGTAGGCAGTCACTGCCCCTTTCTGAGAAAAGCAGAAAATAAGACACTGCCTGTGAAGGGGCTTACCTCAGAGGAAGAAAACCACAAAAAATACCAAAAACCCACACACAACTGTTCCACTGTATTTAGATTTAACTCTTCAGGTTAAAAAGGAGACTTACTATGAGATAAGCAAACTAAATTTTTCAAAATCTTCATTTTACAGTATAATGTATGCCTACATTTGCATAACACAGTTCATTAATTTCAGTACATTAATTAGTTCTCTAAAAAACTCCTGCGATAAACTTTCAAACAACTCCTCCCCCGTCCCTCCCCCATTCTCCCGCGGACACGGCGTTCAGCCGGGTTACACGGGCATCCCCGCTCCGCTCCCACAGGAACACTCACCCC
>WHYT01017349.1:98837-122786 GCA_009806455.1 Tetrax tetrax
TCCCATATTCCAAATGCTGGTTTCCTAGCACTAGTAAATGAAATCAAACTCATGCTATTGTGGTGGTTTGCTTCCGTCATCTTTTCTTGATTTGCAGAGCTAACAAATTCTTCTCTTCCTTCAACCTAAGTTGCAATATAGGCGCTAGGAAGAACATAAAACATTTTGTGACTGCAAGACAGTTTACTCTTCTAGCATATTGCAAGTTTAACTATTTTTTAAGTTTAGTTTTAGCTTTGCTTTTACATTACAGTTATGACTTCATTGTTAAAAATAGCTCCTAATGGACAAGTCCTTTGCAGCCATTATGAACCCGCTAGGATCTTTCGCACAGACGTGCTTCCAAAATCAAAGGCTGTTAGAGGCTTTTTGCCAAGACAATTAAAGACTTAAAATACCAAATACTTTCTCCTGAATTAAACAAAAACCAAACCCAACAAACAAAACACATAGAGCAACTTATATTAAACTGCTTATTCTGAAATATCTAATACTAATTTTTAGGATGTCTAGCTAACACTTCACGTTGATTCTGAGTGACGACTTTGCTATTTTCTCTCTGGAAGTGGCACAAGCTTTTGAATTATGTTAGTTTCCCTACAGTCTGCAATCACCGCTGACTAGGAGAGAATCTTACAAGTCCAGGCCACTCTTCAACGTCCCACAGCTACCCAAATGCAGGGACTTATGTCAGCAAACATCTTTGGAGCCACGAGTGCCACCCAATCCAATCTACCTTAATGACTCTGCAAAAGTTACAGGGTGCAATCTTCCATTAATCTTCCCATTTGTTCCAAGCAATTTGTTTCTGGGACAAAAATGAAAGAGGTAGAGCTAAGATCCTGCCATAAGGGAAAAAATCTAAAGGGAAAAAAGTAAAATAGCAAAAACACAGGAAGCAATACTTCACATTTATAAGGCACTTTCCATCTCTACCACATTTCCACATCTTTAATTCTGCAAAGTTCAGAGATATTAATCACATGTGACTTTTGACACGCGTCCAAAGGACGTACAGAGCAAATACCATAGTGAGCTGGGACCTCTCTTTTGCCAGAAAGTGACCACACACGAAATCACACAGGAGAGAAACTGGCCCAAGGTGTGCTGGAGAACACCTCCCTAGCCATCTTTCAGCTGCCTGCAAATCCCAGTTTCTATCTCTGTAAGGTCTCCAGAATCAATCATCTGGGAACTCACCTACTTGCTGCTCATTACATTATTTTTTCCTGACTGCGTTAGGCTGTTTTGAAAGCCTCAGCTATTAAAATAGCTGTCCTACAGCCAGCCCCAGGCAGGAGGAGGAGTCTTGCACAGAAAACTCTTTGCAGGCTTGGGCCTCGAGCCCAGATTTTCAAAGGGGTTTAGCTGCCTTAAGATGTAGGTAAGGGCTCAGCGGGGTTTCTGCAAGCTCCTCATTTTGGTGCTACGCGTCTGCGCTACAAGTTGCTGCAAAAGTTTTGAGAAAACTTTCTTTGGATGCTGAGTTTGCACAGAGTTCACTCTCTGAAAGTTTCACTATTTTTTCTCCTCTATTGTCTCATGCCAAGTGAACAGTTAAGAGAAATAATGTGGGAAAAAAAAAAGGTAGAATTTAGAGGTATTTTCCAAACACAACTGTAAGAGAAGGACATCTGCTACAAATACAACAGAAAGTCTTGACAGAGGAACGTCCATGATCTGGATTAGGAAGTCAAATGACATGATCGCAGTAATAATTTCTAGCTTTAGAAAGCTAAAAAAAAAAACCCCAAACCACCCCAAAATCAAAACCCATCTATAATATGGGTTATTATACGTTACGTTTAACAGAACATAGTTATTTGGACTTACGTTGCTGCATAGAAGTCCAGTACTGAGCTGCTTCGTTTTGCTCTCCAGAGGCAAGGTTGTTTTAATACGAGCAGCGTTGTTGTTCATACAGTCTGCAACAGCAGACTCTGACCCCTCATGTGAAAGACAAAGTGTCGTCGTGGACAAAAAGCTGATTAAATCACGGTCATCTACCACCAGATATAATCTTTGAACTCTTTTTCTGTCCTTGCCTACTGTATTTACAATACAGCGTGCAGAGGAAGAAGAACAGACCTGCAGGGATGAAGCTGTGGCTCTGGGCTCCAGTTTGTAGGCTGTATTTTTCAGCAGCGTTGCTTGATGCTCTGCCTGCAGTTCCTGGTGGTGTTTGGAGTACACCAAAGTGACCCCTCGTAGTAAATAATGTGTGGTTTGCTACTTCGGGGGAAAGACAATTAAAAGCATTCAAAACCAGTGCTTCTCAGTACTCCTAATGGCTTTCATGGGTAACTTTCTGGGTTTGTTCTCTCAGAAATACTGATAACATGGAAAATTTTGTCATAGAACAGGAAAAGGGTGTTTTATGTTATTTCTAGCGCACAGATGGTGGGGTAAGAAAAGCCTTTTCTATGGTTCGTAAAGATACTCAAATATAAAAATTAGTGCGGCACACACAAAAAAAATAGCATGTGTGGGTTGAGATCGGCGAGTAGACCGAGACCCACAACTTGTAACTGCCCACTGCAGTTAGGATTAGGAAGAAAATGGACAGGTGTGCAATATTCCATTTTAAGCAAGCCCTACTCTGCACTGTAAATATTTTTGAGGGATTTCCAAGCCCCATTGTAGTTCAAGGCTAAACATTCATCCACCTGTTAGGAACCACGAAAGTTGAATTTCACCACGGTTTATACATCTGGGACATCATGTCTTGCAAGACAGCTTTTATTTAAGTGCCCCCCAGCCTGCTAGATCTGAGATCTCATGCTGCTCTTCAGGCTTCACATGTGCAACCCAAAGCTCCATCTCTGCTGGGAGTCATGGACTCCTCACATAATTTCTTTGGTAACAGTACGACAACAAAGAAAGGAGCACAAACTTAGCAAGGGAATTACCCAGCCACCCAGATTTTAATTTTTAAAGCACACAATTAGTACAAATAGCTGAGAACAGAGGACCTACACAGTACACCCCCAAACGCCCGCTCCCAGCCACTCTGAACCTACTGGGCTCCTCAGCAGCACTGGGTGGGGGCAATGTCCAGCTTACGTCCTTCGGAGCAACTCTCTCCGCTCAGCTGTCCCTCCATCCTGTGCTTCCTCACCAAGTCCTGCCTGCCTTGGTAAGGAACTGGGCAAGAAAAGCCGTAATTCATGAGGTGTGGACCCGCCTTTGAAAACTACGGAGAGAGCAGTCCCAGGTAACTCCTGACGGCTCTTCGCTGATATGCTTTCAATCAGATGACAAAGCCTTCCTCGCCTTAGGATAAAGCTTCAGTAGGGGCACCAAGACTTCCACTAAGTATGTGAGGTAAAACCGAGCTGATAATTTGACAGAAAGCACATTTTAGCTTGTCAGACTGAAAGTGCAGAGTTGTGATATCCGGAAGGAGGAGCCAATAACAGTGCATTAATACTAAAGAATGATAAACTCGATTTTTCAGTTTTATTTATAGTCTACAATTACCATGTGGTTAAAGGCTCAAGCCCTCCAAAGTAAATCTGTGGAAAGCCCTTTATTCAAGCCTGCCAAGCTCACTCTTCCAACCATTAATCCAATCATCGAGAGGCAGAGTTCCTATAACGGGATATCTGAACAAGCCTAGGGAAAATTCATCATTAGTCTATCACTAAATTTCCAAGTCCTTCCATCCAAACCTCTTCCATAACATAATGATCATCTGGCAGTAAATACAGCTCTACTTGAATCCTTCTATTTGATTGATTAAGTCATCTTCTGGAGGCCCAAAAGATTTCTCTCATCAGAAACACTCTTAACACTCCCCACCCCCACAACTACCTCCCACCTCTACAAAATCCATTTTAAAAAAGCCACAAAACTCAGGTCACTCAGAAGGCTCTGCTAATCAGCTTGAGGGGTGACGATATACCGTGCTGGCCTGGTCTAAATTTGTTGTATCAGTTCAAATGGCATTCCTGATATTCTTGACAAGCGTAGGCTGGTGTGATCAGTGTTCAGTGGACCACACATTGTCAGCCAAATTTGTGCTCAGCATCTCACAGCTTTCCCATGGACCATTTTGCCTGTTCTTGCCTCTTCTCAGTCCTCATGAAAATGCAAGCTTGGAGCTTTGTTTTTTATTTTTTCTTAGGACTCTAAGAATCCTAAGAATGGCTGGGCCATTCCTCAGCCACTGTCCCTCAGACTGAATCTCCCACCTCGTGTCAAACTTCTGTGATGGCTTTTACCACAGTCACTCCGCCTCTGAGGGCTTCTTGCCTTGTGTTGAACCTCCACATCAAACCATATCCAAAACTACCACAATATCCTGGATTTCCTTTACAAACATCATTCCAGTCCGGCATTTCCCTACCTACATGTCTGTGTTTTCATCCGCTCCAGTGATGGACGTCACGGATACCAGCTCGAGCCTGGCGCAGCTGGGTTAGGAGCATTCAAGGATTTGTATGTCCCAGTAGGCACTGCACACAGGAGCAGTGGAACATCAGAAGGGCTTCAAGCCTCCATCCAGGCTGGGACACTGCCTTCCCCAGGTTTGTAACCTAGCCAAAAGCAAGCAAAGGAAGTTGCATTACTAATAGACATGGATACTTCAGTAGTAAAACCGATGCCCAGTATGCTATCTTAGGGCAGTAAGATTAGCAAAAGAAAATTCCTTCTAGTAGCTGAGTTGTACAGTTGTTCACGGTAAAATCTTCATGGTTCAGTTGCTCCTATCAGTGTTCAGAACACAAAGAATGAATTCCAGAGGGGTTTTTGACAGCCTCTTACCATTTCCCTGTTAAGGCTTTCTATTCGCGTGAATCCAACCCATTCTATGTTTAGCTCTGAAGATCGAATTAGCAGATGCAGCTAAATTTAAAACAAAGCCATTTTTTTTCATATTCCCACGAGAACTGAACAAACACACACGGGCTGAGCATTGGTAATGGTGGTACCTGCTTCAGAACCGTAACGCCAAGCAACACGCTTTAATTCAGTTTTAGTAAAAGCTGATATTAGTTAATTAAGGTGGCAAGAGGCTCAAGAGATTTAATCAAGTTCCAGTGGCAGCAGGCTTGTAACATCAGATGAAAAAGCTGATGAATACGAACTAGCTTTATCATTTTTATTCTTCTGTTAAATAACATGCAGCGCTGTAGGCCGGCTGTATTGGTTACTGTAAAAAAGGATCTGCAATTCTCAGTGCTTGCACGGTGTGTACACACAGAATTATCAGCTAATGCCATTTGAAGACTCAGTAGTCTTGAGAAATTAGAAATTTAAAGTTAAACTAAGGCAATATGTGCACGCAGCTAGTGCCCTTGTGAGGCATTCTCAAAATATCACCTAAAACCAAACATAAAGCGTGTGTTAGTTTTGAGGATCTCCTAGAAAGAGACATCTGTTTTGGAACAATCACAAAGGGCTATCGCCAGAACTATCCCGTAATAGTTATGAGTTGTAACTTGACATTTTAGATACACATTCCTCTTGCCAAGTAATATCATATTTTTGCTCTTGGCAGAGAAAATAAAGAGAAGTATACATCCAAGATGAGTAATTTAGTACAATGTAATCAAGGCAAGCTGCCCCACAGACTAGGGGCTGAATTAAAGTTAGCAAGATGGGGTTTTTTTTGTTCACTTAAATAAAAGTGTATGTATTATACAGAAAAAAAAAAATTAGAAAGCAAAATGGTTTTCTTACTAATCTTATTTTCCATCTGAACCCAACTGCAGGCTTTTATTCCAAGAGCAGATGATTAGAGGAAGGGTGGCTAAAGCAATTACTGCCATGAGCTGTGTTCCTTGGAGGTTTCCATCCCTGTAGATACACATCCCAGGCAAGGAACCTTCTGCTCCTCAGCTGTCCCAGGCCACAACCCAGCATATTTATGTGAACTGCCACTGATTTCAAATTACACCACTGTGTTGGGCTGTAAACGGAGCTGGCCAAGAAGCACGGGCAGATCCCCAACCTGCGAGGAGGTGATCCACAGCAGAAGAGGGCAGCTGGCAGTAATAGTTCCTCAATTGTCACAGATTAATCCACCTGTAATTAGGAGTTACAGCTCTATGTCCCTGGGCTGGGAAGTGCCTCATAACTGGATTAGTAAATTGCTGTCTCCCTGTCACTGGCTATTCCAGCATCATTTAACTGAGCTAAATAACAAAAATATCTAAAGTGCGGGTCAAAGGACTTTGTATTGCTGAATCTTGCCATCCTCATTTTACTCAGAGTCTGAAATAAATAGTTAATGAAAGGTATGTCTAACTTAGGGGAAAAACAGTGTGTGGCCTCTCATGGCAGTGCGACGATCCACGGTCATACACAGCAGCTGGGTATCAGCCAGCCCAACCACCTCGCTGCTCCTGAGCGCAAAGTTGGCAAAATGACCGCGTCTCGGCTGCTCCAGCTGACAGCTCCCAGCTTTTGTGCAAACCCACCGAAATCAGCGGTAAGGCACGTTCATGTTACAGTAAGACAGAGAGATTAGCTAGAGTTTGTCTCTCAGCATTCTTTGAGTTCTCTGCTTTAACTACGAGAAGGAATGACCAGGATACTTTCTAATACTGGCTTCTCTCACGTTCTGGTTGTTTTTTTTTTTTTAATTACAATAATTTCCTTAGTTTGCTATCAATCAGGCATTTCTTTAAAGTAAAAGCAATTGATGTAAGCACATATCTTGAACTCTGATGTGCATTTTATTATGTTATTGAAGTGCTCATTCCATTTTCTGGGAACATATACCTTGTAGGGAGCAAATATATTTGTTAAACAGAGTATTATTTTTAAGAAGTCTTATGGTATATTAGAAATGCATACATTAAAAATGCAATGTAAGCAAAGAAAGCAGATTACTAACAAAATTATACATTTAAATATTTACACATAACTTGTATTGCGATTGAGCTAATGTTTCCTAAACGCTGTGATAGATGCTGATGCAAACCACTGCAGTTCTACAACCGAATCAGACATCTCAGCTGGAAAAGACTAATTTGGTTAACTTTTGCGTGGCTGTCACTGCAAATTTTATCCAAGGGTATCTACCAGTTCAAGCAACGGAAATCAATGAGCTGAAACGGTGAGAAAAGTAAACTCTACTGCTTAACTCCAGTGTTGCTCGTGACTTTGGAGAATGAATGAATTTCTAGAGAGAACTCTACTCTCACAAGAGCCAAAAATGATGCCCAGCTCGTGTCAGGGACTGATGACAAGAATGGAGAAACAAGGAGAAAGTTGTAAGAACATCTACTCCTTATTTAGAAAAAAAAAAGTCAGTATATTTTCAGGACATCTGATTCTTGAATAAGCCCTGTCTAAAAGAATAATGCAAACCATGTAGAGTGTGTCACAGTAAGCCATGTTTCCTCTTCAGGCAAAACAGAGACCTGAAATCATTGCCCTGGAATGCACCGAAACCTCTTAGCACGAGTTCCTGAAATATTCATGAACATTAAGAAAATAGCAAACTTTTTGGAGAGCGTGCTATTTAGATGTAACTTACGATGTCCATGCCATCCTCTAAGCTCTAAAAATATAAAAGGAAGGCTTTCTGCAGAAAGGAAAAGAACTAACGGGGACTCGGGGATTTTATCTCCTGGCTGTCACAGCCCACGCAATGTTGATTAATTCAGCTCCTCAATTACTCATCCTAACTGGGAAAATTCTTACGTGACGGGGTGTTTGCTAGTGTAGATCAGTGAGGAGTTCAGAATTTGAAGGTGTGAACATACACTAAGTGTGTAATTTATTAATAAATAGAGGAAACACTGAACTGTAATATACCGTCTGAATTTAGATTGAACATTAACTCTGCAAACTTCTCTTCCATTTTTGTTACTTTTGGAAAGTTCAGAGGCAGGGACCTTTAAAACCTCAAAGTCTCGTGTTAACCACTACGGAAAAGGAGGAAGGAAGAAAAAAGAAAGGAAAAAAGAAATAAGGAGACAAGAACTTCACTTGCAGGTATGTAAACACGCAGTAGCGCAGCATCCCCGTCACCACTCCTTAGGCAAGGCAGGAGCTCCCCCGGTGAATCAGTCATGTCGAAGGAGGTTTCGGAGCGTGGGAACAGCAACTTCACATTAAGTGCTGTAAATAAGTGCTAAAGACACCACTGTTGAAATGTTTACATATTTTGCAAAGATGTAAATATTTGGAGAATAGCAAATGACATTGCTTGGCATAGAGAGCGTTTTACCTGATGGCTTGGCCCCAGTTCCAGACATTGCTGTTGGCAGCAGCGTCAGCTCAGGCAGCCTCTCCTCTCCCCAGCCCTGGGCACATGAATTACCCCGCTCCGTGCTGGTAAAGCCCTTTGTGGTACCGTACAGTGAAACCAAGCAAAAAGGCACGCTGCAGAGAAAGAAAGACAGCAAGAAAAAGAGGTGGAGAGCAAATTGTTTCCAGGTGTAGCCTCAGACAGTCTCACATTCAAAGGCTGGGTTGCTTGAAGTGTAACTCATACGGGCGCTTTGTCCTGTCTCCGCATGGCACGGCACAGGCTGAGGAACTGGTCTGGATGGGAGATAATATTTTGTCGGAATAGGGATGTAGATTTTTGTTTTTCTAGCTGGGTTGATTTCCCACCTGGTTCATTAAGAGGCTGTGCAAACTCTTGTACAAGTGTTTTTGTGGGGTGAACCAGCTGATGTATTCATCGATGTTAACAATAAATAGGGGCAGGGAGGTGAGTTATTTTAGTGCTTCTAACCTGACCCACGGCATAGCTACACAAACAGTTTTACCAATATCACATTATGACACAAGAAAAAGCAGGAGGGCTGCGTAATCAGCCGCTGTTATCAAAGGGAATGCCCCTCCAACCAGCCGCCCTGCAGTGCAGCTGAGTGCGATGGCAGCACAGCCACCCTACGTCCCAGCTCGGCCAAACCATCCTGTCCTTCAGAGCCCAGATCTCTCGTGTCCCACTCACCCTGTGCAGCTGATTTTGTATGTGGAAAGCTATGGTGAAGCCCTCCGGTCCTGCTTCCTAAAAGATGTCTTTGGACTGTGGCAGTTACCCATCCTAAAGCCCCGCACCCCTCTCTGGGGATCGTCCTGCCTCCAGGGCCGCTCTCCTGCCTGCTGCTGCTGGGAAGAGGAAGATGAAACAAGAATTTGCCAGATTGCTCCAGACAGAAGAGTCCCAGTTCACCCCTACCAGAGCTAGTGCTGAGGACTCTCACAGCCCAGGTTCCTCCTCGCTGGCCGCTGCAGACAGCGGGGTAGATGGAATCAGCTCTTTGTGGATTTGGAGATAACCCAGCTGCTCTTTAGGTGCAGCTAGGCTTACAAGCCCATTCTATCCCTGGTCCTCTCACCCCAGGCCCTTGTATGGATATAGGATGGCACCAGCCCCATGGCCAGGGGTGGCCCTCACCTGCTGGCTTGGGCCAGCCTAAAGCATCACCTAGACACCAGGTGGCAGCATCAGATCCAGACACAAACTTCACAGTTGAATTCCAGAAGGGATTTGTGTCTGGAGGACCAGTTTGTTGATCTGCAATAAACCCCCAGGTACCATGGAACATGTAGCTTTCCTCCTCATTTACAGTTGCATAAATGAAAGTCTTCTTGGAATGGAAATATCACTTTGTTAGGCAAAGGCAGAGTTAGCGGTCATTTCCTTTCAGTGAGCAATGACACTGCTATCCAACCTAAGAACGCAGGGGATTTTTTTTCTTCACCATTGAGTCGAGTGGCTTGGCTCCTTCTAAATGTACTTGAAGATCAAATCCAGTAGAAACTTTGCAGAACGACTGGGGCACGAACTGTTCAGAGCTAGCAGGAGGCAAACGCTGTATGCGCTGACCTTGGCATGGCTATTTCTAGCAACACTCTCTCACAGATACCGATCCCAAGTCCAATGTTGTGAATAACATTCTGATCTGCCGGTCTGGCTGTGACTGCTGTTCTTATAGCTGTAGCAACTTATTTTGGATCCCGTTACTTCTGAAAATAGTCAGCCAAGCTTCCTAAACTGTGCTTAATAAAATTATTTGAAAATACATACGTGTGTAATGTCGACTTAAGTCCTTGTATTGTTTCTGAGAGCTCGCTGCTGCCTAACAGTGTTAGGTTGCTTAGAACTGCCTACCCATGTGCAATGAGGACTGCTGCCCACGCAGCAGGAAGCAAGAATTGCTCACAATACAGGACTCCATCTGACTGAAAGCTAGAAAAGCCACAGAAATAAATATTTCTGCTTGTGCAATGGTGTTTCTAATGAATTTTGCATTTCTGTCCCGGTGCATTCACTGCTGGTGACGCTGTATGGTTCAGCATGGTGTCTATTACAGTTCATTAGATCTTCTCAGCTCAAACTCGGCACAAATCTCTAACTCCAGCCTCTCATTGTACACCATATTTGATCTGTGCAGAAGAAAGAGGGATAAGGGAAATTTATTTCTTTACCTAGATTTTTAATGCTTGTGACCGAAGGTTTCATCTTCTAAGACTGTTATCAATACCTATCTCGGTCAACAGGAAGAAGGAAAATGAATTTTTTACAGTGGACATTCTTCATCTTTAAAATGGAACGGTCATTAAGATGGACCCCTGCCAATATATCTGACATTTAATGTCGTTAAGACACATTATTCATGAAACTTTCACAGGGAAATAGATAAAATAAGCCAAAAGAGGTCTGTGAGGCAGACAAGGAGAAATAAGAACGCTCCTGGCCCATTTGCACCGTCAGTTGAGTTTCTGGGGTTGTTTTTAGCTTGCTGGTCCCCTCATCTTGCACCGGTGTCTGAGTTTGAAAGCCTGTTCACTTTTTCCTAACCCACTGCCTGTTCATATTTGGCACATGGTGGGAGGTTCAGGGTGAAGTTACAGGTGACGGAGCGAGCTGCTCCGACAGCTCTCTGATCCTCAAAGCGGGAGGAACCATTCCTCCTCCGCCCAGCCGTGCATTCCTGAAGCTTATCATGTGCTGGCTCTCATGCTTGCTGGGCCCCTCCAACTGCTAACCAAGCAGAAAGCACATTCTTTATCTTGCAAAGCTAATAGTTTCCTGCCAGACAGGGAGTTAAATCAGCTCACCACAAGGTCTAATGAGTGCTATACTTTGAATAATAGAGTGGAAGTGGAACCGTAAGGCTTGTACTAAAGGAAAGGGGAAAAAAAGAGGGAATACAACCTCCTCCTTTCAGATTGCTCATCAAATCACACACACAGTCTTTGTATACTTGTGATGCGTAAAAAGAAAAATCCGTGAAAATTAACAACAAACAGTCCACTGTCCAACTAGCACAGCTATTCTGCTAACTAGGAGCAGTCAGTGCTGCAAAGAGATTAAAGGGTCTTCAACCAAATACTTCATAAACAGGGGTTCAGATCTTGATTTTAGTGCCACAGCTCTGGGATGGAAAAACGCTGGAAGAAGTCCTGCCATGGTTATGAAGAATTAGAACCGCTCCCATCCCATAACAGATTTTGTCAAAGTCTAAACCTCGGATTTTCAGCCGCTTTGTTCTTGTGCTTTGGCAAAGAGCAGGGCCCATGACGTTCAAGGAGCTTTACGACTCCTATATGCTGTGCCATACAAGGGGCTGAGGTTGCTGGAATTATGCTGGAGCCCCAACCACAGAGCGCTGCAGGGCTTTCCAGATTCTCTCGTACATCCCAAGACTGAGCGCAGGACTGCTGCAAATCCCTTGCAGGAGTTTTATTTGACTGAGCAAGCTTCTAGTGCAATCGGTATTCTCCAGTGGTGGTTCCACCCAATTCAAAAGGCCCCATATAAACCCAGATGGTTTTGATTACAGGACGCCTTGTTTGTGCCAGAGGTCTGAAACCTCCGTCCTCCCTTGTCCTTTCGGTGCTGAGAAGGGCAGGCCCCCCAGCACACCGACAGGGATCGGGATCCGGGCTGGGTGGGAGATCCACGCAGCCTCAGGCATCAGACAGTGCCAAACAGTGAAAATGTGCTCAGCAGAAAGAACCTTTAGAAGAAACCGAGGAGGAAGAAGAGGCACCATAAGCCTTGCCTCTGCTGCTGCGTGGCTGCCCACCACTTTGCCAATGTGGGGATCTCCGACCGATCCCTAGTTCAGCCCAACGCAGCCTGTGCCCAGGGTTGCAGAGCAGTGAGCTGACAGCTCCGGGTTGCAGACCGACTGCGCAGCCAAACCAATCTGCCCTGCATTTTTTTTCACCGTTTCTTATCAAAATAGTGACCTGATACAGGGATGATCTTAGAAAACGTAATAAAGTCTGCTGCTGCCAAGGAGTGATTGCTGCTAGCTAACATTTATTTTTCCACAATTATATTCAGGGCTGCTGAGGGCTCGGTTGTCCTTTCGAGACAGACCAGATCAAGGAGTGGTGCGTACAGTACATCATCCCAGGATAAATCCGGGGAGGCTCTATGACTCAGGAATGAGTCACTGCTCCTCCTCTGTTTCTTCCAGACTCTTGGGGGCGTACTAATTTATTGTCGGTCTGTATCTGCAGTAAATTATTACCCCCAGCTCAGCTCTCCTGCGCAGAAGGAATCCAGACACGTTCTGCTCGTCCCTTGCCTCTCGGGAGGGGTAAGGAGGCGAGCAGACGCGCTGTACGACCGCACAGCGAGCCCCTAGGGCTTGGTAACCCCTGCAGAGATCTAAGAGGAAAGCAGAGAAATGGAGGAGCTATTTTTTCCTTCCTTGAATGACATGCTGTCCAGGTTAATTATTTGGAGCTAGATTGTTGTACTAAACCCCCAAAATCCCTATTACTAAACTTAAGATTGACCTTTCAGAAGGTTATTTCTAAGAACATGGATAAAATAAGATAGTGTGACTCAAACAACAGGAGGAAAGTGTCTGCATCACAGTTAAGCCACGCAAATTGCTTTCACTGTCAGAATCAAGTATTCTAAAAAAACCCTCGAGAATGATTAATCTTTTTTTTTCACTTTAGCAAGACAGATTGAAGTGTCCCAGGGGAGCTAGATGAGAAGTGTTTAAACAATGCCTACTTAGTCTCCAGCAAGTCTTTACTAGTAGGTTGGAAGGAAAACAATAACTAAAATAATAGATTTTTATATATGCGCATACAAGATAAATATATTCAGAGACTCACAGAAAAGCACGAAAAGGTACTGAATAGCAAACAGGCCTCTTCAGCTCTTCACATCCAAAGTTCAGGAGCCTGAGGACACTGAGGATACAGTAGAAATGCATACAAATTCAATTTTTCCAGTGGCAATGCCGATTCAAGAATTTCTTCCCCCATGTTGTTCATCTTCACCCCCGCGCTCGCTTTTCCACCTCCTCCCCCAGTTGTATTTCATGGATCAGTTTTTAAGAGCGGCCCTGGCGTAAGGCACAACCCCTTTACCCTTCCCGACGGCCTGTCCCCAGCCTTGTGCCGCCCTGGCACGACTGTCTGCACGGCCAGGTGGTAAATGCTCCGTTCTGCAAAGACAAGCGCTGAAGTGGACCTGAAACGGCCTTTCACATCAAAGAACAAAAGAAGAAATAGTTGCAGAATGGCAAATAGCAATGAAAGAGAATTAAGAATTTTTGAATTACATCTGCTAAAATGTAAACATATCCCCAAATTCCCAATTTCTAAATAAAGACTTTTAACATGAGTATACTACTACTTAAAATCATACATCCTCACAAATGTAATTAATAATATTATAAATTATATTACAAATAAATTGATTCTCATATTCATAAAAGACTCTGTTAGTTTTCACCGTATTTCTGGTTACTCTTGGCACGGGCTGTCCCTTGAACTTAAATTGTCTTAAAAGCAACCATTTCCAATTTTTCCCCTTCCTCAACATTTTCACACACCGTCTTCACAGCACAGAAAGCGACTCTGCTGGCCAGCTGCAGGCTGCTGACGGCGCCGAGGCAGATCGCCGGCGGTCAGCACAGCGGGGGATTCCTGGGGATCACTCTCCTGATGGAAGGAGACCCGGAGGGACGCGTTTCCAGTAATGCTGCAGACCTAATGAGGGCCCAGTTTTACGGTCAGACCTAGCACTGAGGCTGCCGGGCCGCCGCTGCGCGCTGTGCTGTTCTAACGCTCATTAATCACGGTATTTCTGACATTTGTTTACTGTTTGCAATGCAGCGGAGTGCTCCGGATAAATACACCACAATAAACAACACAGGCTCCCGCCCAGTAACTCCCTCGTACGATCGCAGCACAGCTACCTCATGGTAGTACACGTGGACAATGCTAGGGAGGCTGGAGAACAGAAGATGGTTAATAAATATAGTGGGATTCTGTGAGGAAAAAAAAGGGAAAATTCAGCTCTATCAGTGGGTGTTTTACCGCCGTGGAGAATACAACAATAAGTCATAACTGAACAATGACATCCTGGAGTAAACAGAATTCCCCATAAAAAGCTCCTTAAGAATAGCTTCCCTGTTACATCACAGAAACCTCATTTAGGAAACTCAAGATCAGAAACAGAACAACTCTGAAGTGGCAAGAAGACGGGCTGTCAATAAATTTTCCCACCCCCAGTTTCTGTGACGCTGTGGCCTAGCGTTCAAAAATATCTCCATCCTAATTTTGTCTTAGGGAATACAGTAACTCCGAAAAACATATCAAAAGCTGGAGGAGCGAGGTGTACTTCAGTTTGGATCCCTCCTGCGTCTGCGTCCTGGCAGCGGGAATCGGCACCGCAGTTCCCAGCTGAGGCCAGTCCATCCCCTGGAATGCGGCCGCCGGAGCCAGGCTGATGGATGCCGACGGCCCCGCTTTCATCTGGCGGTGTCCCCGCCACCAGCTGCGCCGGGGAAAGAAAAACGCGCAGGAATTCACAGCATTCCCCTTCTGATTAATCCCCGGCCGTCCCGCTGCGCCTGAATGAATTGGGCCAGGGATTCGTGGCTCTGCTGGGGGAGATCTGCTGATTTCTTAGAGCCCCCTGGGGAGAAGTGATACAGAGAGCAAACAGCCAGCGGGCAGCGCCGAGGTGATGTAATGGGCCGGGGCGCGAAAGCCCCCTGCCTCTGCTCTGCCCACCTTCCCCGGGCTTTTCTCCCGGTGCGATGGCGTTAAGCCAAGGGCTTGGCAGCACAAAGGCCGCTCGGACAGCGGCGACTGGGGGCGACGACAGGTAAGCACCAGGCTGCGAGGCCCTGCGTCGGTCCAGCCGACGCCCTCAGCAGCCACCCCAAACCCTCCACCCTGCTCCCCTCCGCCTTTCCAGGATGGACAGTAATTCGATATCAAATTAAAGTGTCATTTTAAAAATGAGTCCTAACATAGGCAGAGTGTGGGGAGGCTCTAGAAGCGTTACGCTTCAGAAACTAACCCAAATCTTGGAAGCGATCTGACTGATGAACTAGGTGAACATGTGCACGTGAGCTCTAACAGTAATTACACAGGCCTGGCTAGAAAATAGCATCACTGTACCATCCTGATGCCTGAAAAAACTGCATGCTCTCAGATGCTCGTAATTCAGATGCAAAGAGTTTGTAAGTACGTGCAAAGCTTCGCATCTCTCTCTCTCTGGTTCCCCAAGTAAGTTTCTCTAAAAAAGAACCACATTTTCTTGCAGTGTGCCCTTGAGCCAGCTCCAGTTTGTTTTCAAAATCCAGAGGAAGGAAACGTGACAGATGATCTGTTTTTCAGATTCACTCGTAGCTAGTAATCTTTGTCATTTATAAATTGGCAAATACTGCAAGCTTTTGTAATATTTTTTTAACTTCAGTTTTGTTGTTGTTTTGAGCATGTTTTGAAATCTAGTATGATAATTCTGAGAATATTTAGATATAACATTTTTGTATATAAATAATCACAACAGAAACTGGCATCTGGATTATTCAGCCAATTATAAATATGAAACACACAGTTTTGAATATTGCACTGAAAAATTCACAGCAGATAACTTGTGACCATGTTGTAGCAAGGAAAGAAATGAAAAGGCATCATTGCAAATACTGTTACAATTCAAATCTCTGCGGATTAATTACTCAGCCCAGCCAACAGCTTGCACGTTTGCCTTCGTCTCTTCTGCGCAGGGGGTGGGAGTGAAACTGTTGTTCTGAGCAACTCACCCCGCTCTGTGTAAGCTACCTGCTCTGCAGTGCAGCCAGCCCACAGGTTCCCATTTTCTCTTTTTTAATACATTGGTATTGTTTTAGATTCAGATTACATAATCTGTTTCACTGATTTTGTACCTTTAAAAAATGTTGCTCCAGACTTCTGCAGAATCAGGATGCCGCTGCAGTTCCAGTATAGAAATTCCTGATGCGATAGCCACTCCTGCGGTAGGTAATTATTACTCTGGCACTAATGAAGCTGTTAAATACGCTGCCGTTGTTCTGCTGGGACCAGAGGATAATGGTCAGAGACCTAAAAATGAAAAAGTTGGATTATATTTTCAAAACCGAAAACATTACAATTGAAAATCTCTTTGAGGTTTTTGTGGAAAAATTCACTGCTAACTGCATTTCCCAGCCTTGGTTTCTTGGCTTTCTATAATATCCTCCACACAAACATTCCAAAATTCCTTGTTTACAGCAATTCTTGGGTCACCAGCATGGACTGGATTTACTGGAGGGGCACAGAGAACTACACACTCAGTCCCCCAGCTCCATCTGCCGCAGGAAGCGCTCAGTGCCACCTTCCAGCAGAAAACCTGTTGCTCCATCTCTTCTCTTCTATAGCATGGAGACCTTCAGCCTTACTCACAGATGCTTCTCATCGCAGCACCAAAACCAGAGGAAACCAGGACAACATAATCAAGCAATGTGCTTACTGTCACAAAGCAGCCCCAGGTCTGGAACCGGGGAGTTTCCACCTCCAGTTACAGAGCTCTTCCTTTGACAGTCTTGATCTTACAGTTGCTATAAATATTGGCAAATGACAATGACAAAATTTAAATTTCCTGCCATTTTTTTAGCACTGCTCATTCAGTTATCCAGAACAGCTTCTTAAAAGTAGCAGGTTGCCTCCAATTTGAAAGCCTGAGTTCCCTTTTTACTTTATTACTAACAATACCAGCTAAAAATGACTCCATTAGATCTGAGAACCCACTGTTAGGTGTTTTTTGTCATCTTAAATGATTAAATTGTGCTCACGAAGGATGAACGCTGAAACAAGGATCTTGCCAGACAAAACAGCCGAAATTTGAAGGCCTCTTTTATGCAACAGCAAGGCTGAGAGCTAAAAAGGAACCATGGGTGACCCTAGTTCAAAAAGATTTTGAATCAAAAGATCTATCCAGTGACTTAGAGGTTTCAAGGAGGCTTTATCCATCGCTGTGTTTTAGCGGCGGTATTGAACAATCTCTGAGAATCTTGCAGCCCTCGCTCTCCAGCCCAGCTGAAGAGCTCCCCCGCAGTGTCGGCGCCTGCAGTTGTTGAATAAATGTTTCTCACACTACAGCTCAATTAAGTCAAGGATATCAGGGGGAAGATGATCCAAGTAACTCACTAGCCTGTACTAAGAGGTAACCCACAGGAGGCTGGAGAATTCAAAACCCTTCCATCAATCTTTAAAATGGACCTTAAGACTTTACAGGGTGTTTTGACTCTGATTTTTCTTTTTCATTCTTTTTCTGCCGTTGTTAGTTGTTCACTATGTTTCACATTGCTTCTTAAAGACTGTGGTTTTCTAGCCTTGATGCTGGCCGTAGATTTCAACGCTGAAGTGACTTTTCAGAACACCACTTCCCATCGTTGTTGGTGCACTCTGTTCTTCTGCTACTGCAAAATGTTAATCCACGTGTTACCAATTACTGGACCTCTGACAAAACAAGTAGCAGCAAGAAGAAACCCCTGTGGCTTTATGATAATAGTAAGTAGAAGTCAAGATAACATTTCATGCCAAGTGGATCAGGAAAGCAGTAACTGGAGAAGGATTTATGGTGTCGCTGCCACATCTTGTCTGGCAGTAGCTTATGTAATTTTCTATCTGTTGTTGTTTAATACTCAGTTCCTTGCTGAAACTTTGCACCAAAACTCAAAATAGAGATATTTTACAAAGCACAGCAAATTTCATAGCGCTTAACACTCAGACATGAGGTTTTTGTCTTCAAAAAATGTCTTCCATGATTTCAAAACAATCCAGCTTTGCTGAGGAGCTAAATCTTAGCTTTTTGAGAGAGTGAACAGAGTTACTTTTAAAGCTAAGAAATGAAACATTAACTTTTCCAGATTTTTGAGGATTACGTTATGGCTTTTACAGCTAATGTCAGTGGCAGAGTGGCGCCAAACGTTTGGGAACTGGGGGCTGGAAATTGGGAATTAGGTGCACATATATGCATGCACACACAGGAAAGAAATGTACTGACCACACTTTGGAAATAAATGTTGATCTTCCTTCCTTCTGAACAAAGAGTTTTCATTACAAATAAAATGTACATGGGCACATATGCATATATACACAGATCATACCTATATGCATGCTTTTTATCTCAGTTGCAATAGGGCAATCAAACATCTAATTTGTCTTCTAATTAGGCCTTTGTAATGCTTAGATCCTCAACACCGTAAACAGGAGTGAATAAACCCCTTACCTCGATGCACACAACCGTTGTCACTGGCCCTTCTGCCTCGGTCTCTCTTCTCTCCTGTCACAGCTGACGCGCTGGCACACCCACAAGGAACGTACGACTCTTCAACTAGACTTAGCGTACTCACCAAGATCCTGAAAACGTGCAAAAGAGGAGAGAAAGCTACTTGCAGGGCTTTTCTTTGTGATTTCATTACTGTATCACTCTGTCCTCTTTATGTGGCACGCAAATCACAGCAAACGCTATTTTTATCCCTTTCTGTGTGACATGGTTGCAAAAATTGCTGACAGGAACTGCCAACAAACACCACTAATAACTATAGTGCCTTTCCCTGGCAGAAATGTCTTTTTACATTAACACAGACCATCTACTTTAGGGGCTGTTAATGATGCAGCTACACTGACATCTACAGCCATGGAGACTTCTCTGATATGACCTCAGATTGGGGGATCAGCTTTATGTAAAAAGAAGTGAGGTATGTTAAAAGCCAACAAGTTGTTAAGAGTCTCACTGGAGACAACCTGTGTGTGGAGAAGGTGTGGATATGCAGATCTGGAACTACACATTCAGACTCAGTGCTTCTTTCAAGTAACATTTTCCTGACAACAGAAACACAGACGTCACAGCTGCCACGAATGTGCTGTACGTAAGAGCAGCTCCTACAGCATCAATATTATATTTACGTAGTGATTCATTCCCTTCCCCTGACTGTTTACCTAACTACCCTAACCACATCCAGTTACCAATTACTAGCTGGAAATGGCCTTACAAAACCATGATCGAGGGACTCTAAACAGTCGAACACAGACCGAGGCTTTGGTGTCACCACTCATCGCCAAACATCTGCACGGGAGAATAAATCAACCAGCACTTTCCTGGAGTGAAGCACCTGCCAGCAACCTAACTACTTCAACTGAATGTCCATCTCCTCTAACCAATAAAAAGCTTTCAGATGACTTCAAGAGACAGATCTTCATGTAGCTGTCGCATATCAAAAATGTAAAACAGTTCTTCAGAAGCCATGCAGTGATTTCAGACAACAAAATGGGTAAATTCAACAAGCCGTTTGCCAGCTCTGCCATTTCAACCCATGAAAGTCAAATTTCTCTTTCTTCTGATTTGTGTATCACCACCAGTTACCTGGATTCTCAGAATTCTGTTCTCTTCAGCTCATGCCAGTGCAATTGAGGACAGACCCTGGTCCTGCAATGGGGAATCATACACACTGCTAGATTATGTCTTAACTAGAATATCATTCTGCTCCTTTGGTTCTGTGTGTTTTACAGGAATAAGACAAATCAGAAGCTCACATTTTTCAGTAATTTAAGCAAGTATGCGCGCTCCTTGTCTTCTCCAAATGAGCTGTTTCCACAATGGCAATTATTGTGTAACTATTCACAGTTTTGTCAGCTCTTTGTGGCAAGAGACAAATGCCAAATCCGACGGCCGTGAACTGAACTGTCACTCTCATATCTCCCTCATCCCCTTTAATTTCTCCCAGGAGTTTGGTCTACCAACATTTTTGGAAGAGGGTCAGAGTCTGAGGTAGAAGAGCTTCCATGTGTGAACAGAGTTGCATAGTACTTCGCTCTTTTGGGAATTTATTTTTAAAGTATTCCTCACACATGTGTAGACCTACATAATACTCTTTTTCCTTTAAAGACAAATTACAAAGTTGTAAAAACTCTCAGTTGCTGAAATTCAGAGCCCAAACCACATACGGTCTCTCACTTTTCCACAGGACATTCCACCAACAGCAGATGACATTCCTCTGAAGGAGAAACAGAGAGGTGGCTACCTTTAAATGCTAATTTCAGCTCCTCAAGAACCATCTCCCAATGCTCCCTCTGCAGTCAGGGCAGAAAAAGCTTTTATATGCTTCCACCTTTATGGGTTTTTTTTTTGTTTTCTTGTGCTTTTCCTGGGGACTGACTGAGTTGGGGAAGGCTAAACTGGAGTTAAAAACCATTGTGATCCTGTGTTTAATGATGTGATAAATAAACGCGGATAAGGGTCTGATGATGTATTTTACAGGTACTGTAACACAGCTACTGTCTCCTAGAGCTACAGTGAACAAATGTGAGGAGAGCATCTGTGACTCAGCTGATCATCACATCCTCAACTTTTCACACATTTACTTACCATAGCTGAGGGGCTGGCTCCCAGCTTCTCCCACGTTTAGCCTCACATCTTCAGACCAGTTCGTTTAACTCCCTCTGTTCTCTCCTGTCTTCCAGGAACTAAAATCAGCTCCTTAACATTTCGTAGCAATTCCAGAGAATAGCTCAGCATACCTGCCAAGGCTCAGCTGTTCCTGTTGTATAGATGCAAACGCATCAAGCGGGCAAAGAAAATTACTTTTTGGTCAAAATAATTTTGAATCTATTTTAGAATGATGTTACCCCTGAAAAATGCTGTGGGACTGTCTGAGTCTGTTAGCACTTTTAAGTAAACAAACAAAACCTGCTTTAATTTAGACAAATTTCCAGGCCACAATTGTCAGAACACCACTAAAAGCTCTTGGGTATTAAAAAACAAAATCTAAATAAGAACCAGAAGCTACATAAGGAGGAGGGCTCTGTGGGAACCTTCCTGCCTTTGGTCTGACAATCCAAAAAGTGTGTTCTGGTTTCCCCCAGCATCCGGTGCACTCCAGCAAGTTTCTAAATAAAGTTGAGCAAAAACTTCACTCAGAGCTTTGCTGTTCCTTAAATGGCACGTCTCATCTCTGCTGGCAGAGCCGCAGCTCATGTTAAAGTAAGCCACCACATTAACATTTTTCCTAAATGCTGCTCTATATATTCTAAAGACGCTAAAATAAGCACTTAAAATAACAACTTCAAACACTTGCACAAGGCTGCGTCCGTTCAGAAGAGCTATTTTTTCTTACTTCACTCAGTTTCCCTTCAGTGTTCATTAAACAAAGGATGCTCCGTGCCATGACAAGAGAGAACGGCTAGATTTCAGCTTGAGGACTAATGTAAGTCAATTAGAATCTATTGCCTCCTAATTACAGGATTTGTTATTTATACCAGGCTGCCTCCCAGTACGAAAATCTGGTGACTGATGCCTCCTCTCTGTGATAAGCATTCATTTAGATACATGTGGAGGCTGAAATGCTGTGAAGAGTGTTTCTTTTTCCTTTAGTTTGAGCAGGCAGTGCTCAGCTTTCATGAGAAAATTTAATTCCCTTTTAAGCCTGAGTGAAAGCAATGTGTATTACACACAGTGTATTCTGACTCTGAATACACATTCTATCTACTGGAAAACCTGTAAAATAATATAAGTCAATACACTGACTGCAAAATGTATTTAAAAAAAATCTGCAAATTAAGATCAAATAAAATGAAATTGCTTTGCATTGCTAGCATTTTAGAGATAATGTATCTCATGAAAGTCTAACACTTAATTATGGAAAATGAAATAAGAAGCATGAAAATGATAATTGAACAGTAGTCCCTCTGATACACTCACAGAACAGAGAACTGAAAAATCTTGTGAATCCAGGGAAATGATATATGGGTCAACTTAAAAAAAAAAAAACCCAACCAGAAATGACGGGAAGTGCAAATCTCACTTTAAATACATATTCAAGTAATTGCATCAGTAATTCCTTCTTCAGCAAGCTGAGCACCCAGCTGTTTCACTACCATCAACGCCTCTTTGATGTTCAGACCTCCTCAAATGTATTCTCCTGCTTTACCTGAATTTCTGTCACCGCTCCTTCCTTCCCCATTATCACCTGCACTGCGGAGAGCACAAAAATTCACATAAAACCCCACAGGAAATGCAAAGGGTCTACACGAAGCTGCAAAGTGTCTTCTGTCTCTCTTCTTCAGCTCTTTACAAGTTTCTCAGACTGTTGGGAGAAGAGAGTTCTGGTTTCACCGTGGAAGGAGGGAAGACATGAGCTGAAATAATCAACAACCACCACCACCAGTAACCCAGACCAGCCTGGTGTAGCAGGCTGCTAACTTCATACACGGGCTGTACCGGGAACCTCTCTGTGGCTGCGGCAGACAACAGGGTTGTCGTTCAATAGTTTCATTAGCAGTAGCAAACACCCACCACTCGCCTCCTTCCGGCTGCTCCAGAATTCACGGCCATTTTAGGAGTGTGCAATCAGATCTGCGACCCTGTTTTTTTACAGGGATTCTTTACACGTGCAGACAGCCCACCCCAGGTTTAGCATGACCCTCTTCTACCCCTGGAGCGCCTGTGTTGCCCTTGAGTGCTACACTTGTCCTGAGAGAGCTCGCTCCTCCCCGGGCTCCCACTGGGTTCAGCACAGACCTTCATCTCCTCAGGGCTCGGGATGGCCGGGGAGAATCGGGAACATCCCAGGGACAGCTGAGGCCTCCCAGGGCAGCGGCACCTCTTCCCACAGCTCCACGTGCACCGAGCTTCCAGATACAAGAGAGCGCAGTATCAAAGGCAGTCCTATCTGCTTCAAGAGTAAAAGGAAAACAAACAAACAAAATAGTATTTTAAATTAGTACAGCTCAGCAAGTCTAATTATTATCGTCAAGATTTTTAATTTTTAAATGACACATACAACTTATTTACCTACAAATTCTTTCTCTTGCCTATGTCCAGAATCACAGAATCACAGAATTATCATGATTGGAAAAGACCTAAAAGATCGTCCAGTCCAACCATCACCAATACTTCTCAGCTAAATCATATCCCTTATGCTTATACTCATGAACATGTAAGTCATTGCTCAATTATCGTGACGAAGCCTTATTAATATGTGTGGATAAAGAGCTCTCTAGCAAGAATGCATTTTAATGAGTCGCTGGGAGGCAAAACGCAGTAATCTCTAGAAGGCTATGCCATGACTAACAATAGCAAACTGACTGAAGCAGCCCAGGGAGAGGATGAGGGATGGAAGGAAAAAAATCAAAATTCATTTTAATATTTTAATGATAAGCTTAATTAGAAAGCGTTTAGGCGTTTTGATGGAGCGGGTACAGCTCCGAACGGCTTACAGCTATCCTTGAGAGGCACGGTGTCACTCAAAGTGTTGTCTGCCAGCGCCCAGCCGTGCTGTCCCTACGAGATGCAATACGCCGCCTGAGAGGAGGCCATTGGGAAGGAGACAGTTTGCTCCCTGTGTTATTTCTGTAACGTTTGCCCTTCCCCGGCGAAGTTATGGTTCTCGCAGCCCTGCCCAGGCCTTCCCTGAGGGCAGCGGCCCAGCGCGGGCCGTGCCCAGGCACCGGCGGGGACTGAGGCGCGGGAGAGCCGGGAAGGGCGGGGAGCTGGTCCGGGAGGGGACGCGGGGCGGTGGGCGGCAGCACCGGGGCCAGGGCACCGCCGAGGGACGCCCGGGACCGAGCGGAACCCGGCCCGGCGCGGCTCCTCCGGGGAGCAGGGCCGGGCCAGGCCCGCAGCGAGGCCCCGGCGGCAGGCCCGGCCCGGGGACCCGGGGCAGAGGACACCCGGGGGCGGGCCGCTCCCCGCCTTGCGGAGCCGCC
>WHYT01017349.1:122806-150306 GCA_009806455.1 Tetrax tetrax
TCGGCCCCGCAGGCCCCGCGGGGCCTCGCCTCCTCAGCCGAGGGGAACCCGAACTCTCAGATTTTTGTCAATAAATGCTGTTTCTTCTCCCTTCAGCCCGTAGGGCCATGTGGAACGGTGCCGCTCTGTGCTCCCTTGGCGGCCCGCCGCGCAGGGCCGCCTCTCCCCTGCGGCCCTGGGTGCAAACCTTAAACCGCGGGTGGGACAGCAGGGGCGAGGGCTGGTGTCACGGCCAGCGGCCAGCAAGGACGTGCGACGTGCTGCCCCGCCGTTTAGTAAGTAGTAAAGCAAAACATAGACGGTGTGCGAAAACTTACCCTGTTCTTGACGGACGTATCCTGTCTGTGTATCGACATGTGTTTGAAGAAAATTTAAGGAACAGTGAGGCTGTTATTAAAAGGTAATAAACTGGTTTTTGTCGTGTTTTTAAAGTGTTGCTGCGTGTGAGATGATGTGAGAGTTACTGACGGGCACTTTTAGGAACTTTTAACTTAGGAAGAATGCTAACTGAAAAGTCCAGATATTGAAAAATTTAAAAAGGTCTTTTTTTTACCTCACCATTTTCAAGCTTCAACTAGTTTCCTGCCTGTTCTTTTCTTGGGCAACTTCTCTGCAGAGTGCTTAAAAATGTCAGCCCCCCAGAAGAGGAGCCTAAATGTTGACCGAAATGCCTAAAACTGGGTGCAGACTGTATTTAAAACAGTGACATGTGACATTGTTTTGCATGTATTGCCAAGAAGTGTTTTTTTTCTAGACGTTTATAAAATTTGTTTTGCGTTTCATGTTGAACCCAAAGACATACGTGGTGACTCAGGCTTTTCCAGATCCCTCCTGAAGGAGCAGGGGACAGTTGTTGCGATTAATCGTGATTCACTGATGAAAGCAGGAAAATGTATTTTACGTGTTTGTCCTTAAAGATCAGGTGGCAAAAGTTCAAAGGCCTTTGTTCAGAGGAATGATACACGAGCTGGAAGCAGAGCTGTGGAAAACACACTGTGCCCTCCTGTGGTGGCATTTACGACATTATTAGAACTCCTTAGCTTTTTTCTGCTGAGGCTGGGCAGTCTCTACAGTTGCAGGAAGCCACAGTAAGACAAGGGAGTCATGTACAGGGTGGCGCCTAAATAGTTACATCAAACAGTATTTTTAGTTAAAGGTGATGCACCTTGGTGAAAAATGCTTTATTTGAAATAAATTAAAAACTTGGTTTCAGACCAAAATTATTTGCGATACCACATTTGTTTACAGTTTATTTAATTCTTTATTGGTACTTGACGCTGCCCCGACAGTGACATTGGTCATCGCTTCCTCTCTTGATGATCGTGGTGACACTCTAGCGTTCAGTACTTTTAAAGTGTCTCTTCCGTGCTGTAGAGCGTGCATCTCTTCTAGATTTAGTAATTTATTCCACTTACCAGGTACTGATTTTTGTCAGGTAAGCGGGTTGAGGGGAGCTGAAGGAGGGAGCCCTTGGCTGGATCCTTGTCTAGAGTAGCTGGAACATGGAGGTAAATGTCCGTGCTGAATTAGGACTGGCACATTGTTTCACTCTTTTTTTTTTGTCTTTAATATACAATTTTGAGTGACGAAACTAAAATGCTTGCTTTAAATAGCAAACTTGTGCTTTTTATTACACTTTGTAAGAAACAATAATCTGAAAATGCAAATTGGACTTCATTTTCATCCCGTTGATACGAAAACTGTGCAGTACATGTAAGTACTGTGGTCAGTGTGAAAAAGAGAAACTTGTACATAAAGGTGGTTTTCGTTAATTTAAACTTCGTTTCTTAAATCAGATATTCAGAGTTGCTGGAGACGGTCAGTAAAGGAGGGGGAGAACATGCCATCTTGCGTCATACTCAGAGGAACAAGAAGCTGTTTGTTCGCGAGCGCCTGAAGTTGCTGCTTGACGACGCGCCTTTCCTCGAGCTGTCTCCGCTGGCAGGCCTCGATATGCCGTACGGCGACGTCCCCGCCGCGGGGTGCCTGACTGGTAATTGCCAGCAAACGCAGCGTGGGGTGGAACGGGACGTTTGTTTCATTCCATGTGATTGATATTAGATGTAGAGATGGGTTTGAACCAACGTGATCCTCAACATCACGTGAGAGAGTCGCTGGTCGCAGGCAGCCTGCGGTGGTTGTGTCCTGCACGCCTTCCCAGAGCAACCAGCCTTGCGATCTGAGGGCGAGGTGTTTGTTCTTGCTGGAAAGGAAGAAGGGTACCTGTGCTCAGGTTTATGGAATGTTTTAGTATCTCAAGAGCGTGCTTTCCTAGCAAAAGTGAGCACCACTCCTTTCCAGGAGCAGCATGAAAGGGTTCACCACTGCTGTATTATTCTCCTGCAATTTTTGCTGGGAAATCTGGGAGAAACCTTTAAGGAAAAAAAGAAGTTATTTCATTTCTTCTAAATTTAGTGATTTATTCTAAGTAACAGTTACTGATTTTTGTCTCAAAAATTTTAGGATTTCAAATAAGCTGTTGTCTGTTAAAGGAGAGGGAACCAAGTTACTGTGTGACACAGGAGCTGTGACATTTATTTTGTAACATTTTTCAAGCTATAGACAAGTCTTGTCATTGTATTTTGAGAAGCAGTTTCAGTTTTAAAAGTAACTAGAAGAACAGAGTATGAAATCCTATCTTTTGTCACATTTTTTCAGTTTTAAAAAGGTAATTTTTAATTGCCTTCCCTGTTATCTCAAGAGGTGGTAGTCAGGCTATATATTTTTTCTCTCACATTGTCACCAGAAGTAAGTTTATTTCAGGTTCTGTCATTTAGATTTTTTTAAAAATGTCATTAGCTTTCAGTTTGTTATTCCAGAGAAGAGCTATAGATTTCTTACCTGTGTTATATTTGCAACTTAATTTGCAGCTGCTTGGTAAAGTATAACCGAAAGAACGTCCTAGCTGTAACGTGCCCCCCTTGTTTCCTCTCTGCTATGTTGCAGAGTTCTGATCTGTGTCTGTGGCACCGCTTACAGGAATCGGCAAGATCTGCGGGATCTGGTGTGTCTTCATGGCAAACGATGCAACCGTGAAAGGAGGAACTATTTATCCCATTGGAGTGAAGAAACAACTGAGAGCTCAAGAAATAGCCATGCAGAACAGGCTGTTGGCTGTGTACCTCGTTGACAGCGGGGGAGCGTTCCTACCACTGCAGGTAACGTCAGAACCATTTCAGGAAGAAAATACCTACATTCTTTGTAATCATCCTGATGTTTAGCAATAAACCTCAGATCTGTGTTTTGTTTTCTTGGCTGGTTGACTTTCATTGTCTGTTATATTTGAGTTTTGTCCACAAATTGGAGTCCAGGAGATTATATGAATATAGAATCGTAGAATCCCAGGATGGTTTGGGTGGGAAGGGCCTGTTAAAGCCCACCCAGTCCAACCCCCTGCCAGGAGCAGGGACATCTCCAACCGGATCAGGTTGCTCAGCGCCCCGGCCAACCTGGCCTGGAATGTTTCCAGGGTTGGGGATATGTAACAGTGGTGATCATTTCAGCTAATCTTGCAGCTAGCATCTAATCCAAGTTTAGAAACTTGAATATCAGTGGGGGGACAGAGTGCTGACCAAGCATGGGTATCTTCAGCGTGCAGAAATGCTTTGATGTCTTTAATAAGTACGTTGTTTGAGGTTTCTATTTTCAAGTCCAGAATCTATAAAATTACTCTGTATTTATTGTAATGTTTGTGATAGTAATGCAGAAACCTCCACGGCCTTTGAAAATGTAGGTTTTGAAATTCTTACTGTAAAACCAGAATTTGCACAGGCTACTTTCCAGTGTGCAGAGGTCATATTGTCCCAGAGACTAGAATTGTTCCCTCTCCAGTCGGAAAGCAAACACATAGAAGAAGTTTTTACCTGCCTTAAGAAATTGGATTGAAAACTAAGTGTGCTGAAGTCATTTCACTGATAAAGTATGAACATGAGCTTCCCCTTCTCCGAGTCTACAGTCTCGGTTTGTGTAGAGTAAATTGGTTTCACAAAAAAACGTGAGACTTACCTCAGCTTTCGAAACACACGGGTATTGTTGTGGAATTGCACGACGTATAAGGGGAATAAATAGCAGAGTGAATGCTGTGTATGAAAGTTTCAGGTACAGTTGTTAGCAGTGACCTCCCAGAGTCGGCTACAGTGCGTTTGTGAACGAATGGCGTGAAGAGGAAGCGTTGGCCTTTGTCGCTAATCCTGAAACTCTGTCTTTCCTCTGTCGTGTCAGGCAGAGCTGTTTCCTGACAAGACGCACGGTGGCAGGCTTTTCTACAACGAAGCGGTCATGTCTGCCATGGGAATCCCTCAGGTACAGCGCCGTTTGGAGTACAGGCGTGGTTTATGTGAGCAACAGAGTCCTGAAAAAAGTTTTGTTCTAATACAGATTATAGGAACAACTCTCAAACATGCAAAAAAAATCCTAAAGCTCATTTGTTCTACTTGTGGAGAAGGGAGATTCAAATAGCACCTCACATAACAGAATACTTAAGGATCTTCCAAGTGTTTATGGATTGATTGTGATGGAAAAGCATCAGATCACCAGGTTATTTCAGAGTAAACACTGAGCTTTCTCAAAGCCAGCTTTGTTGTTCCTGCTGGTATTTATACCCCTATCTCATTGTTCCCCAGGCTGCAATTTAGTCCCCTGAATGTTTCTGAAAGAAACGTGATGGTTTGCCTTTCTGTTCTCAGCATCCTGATTTGCTCTGGTGTCTGTGTCCTTCAGGTGGCAGTGGTGTGTTGCTCCTGCGTAGCTGGAGGTGCCTATGTTCCAACCATGGCAGAAGAAGCTGTGATCATCGATAAAATCGGTACACTGTTCCTTGCTGGCCCACCTCTGGTGAAAGCTGCTACCGGAGAATATGTCTCTCCCGAGGACCTAGGAGGGGCTAAGCTTCACTCTGAGTACGTGAAATAAGCCTTTAAGATCAGAGAGAATTCAGCATACCTAGCTTTAAAGAAAATGTCTTTTGATCTAAAGATAATGTGAATGAAGCTCCTGCAGTGACAGGATACAATGTGGTCCTCAAGGAGTGAAAAACATGCAGTGAAAAAAAACAGGTAGAAATGAGACGTGGATTATCAGTTAGATATGTGGGAGTATGGTGGGGCTAGATATAACTCTTTGGAATGAAAAAAAGTGACATGGCGTTGTAATTTCAGCTTTACTGCTGTCCCCAGGAACTTTCCACTTCCACTTGCTCTGTCTCTGATAGGAATCTCACAGAAGTACAGAGGTCAGGATCAGGGCTAAAAGCAGAACCTGCTAGTACACTGCTTGCTTTCCTTCTCACGTAGGGGGTTTTTGTTAGATCAGCCCAATGGAAGGAGAATTAAGTGATGTTATGGGGTGAGACAGGGACTGGACAAATCTGGGTTTGGTTCCCTGTTCTTCCTCATCCTGTCTGAACAACTTCAGGCGAGTCAGTTCCTCTGTGCCTGAGTGACCAGCTGTGGAAGAGGGATGGTATCGCTGCTTGTCCTAATGTAAACATTATCAGAATATATAAATTAAAAAAAAATTGTGAGTGTTCAAATACTGTGATGATGGGGAAAATGTGTAAGAAATTCCGGTTTTTCCCCTAAACTGAGGGGAGACGTGGTATGACTTCTTTCCATGTGGCTTGCCTGCTTCTGAAGACACTACCTGACTCACTGCAGAGAAGAATCTGAATGCCAGTGAAAGTACCTGAAGGAAGGAGGAAAAATGGAAATCCTGCCTGCCTCTGCTGTTAGTGAGGGCTTCACAGCAGGGATGAGCAAACAGGCAATAAACCTGATAGCAGCTGTCTAACCATTTCTTTACTGCTATTTTTCTATGTCAGAGTGTCTGTGATGCCAGAGCAGTTATTCCCTTCTAGATAAGGAAGAAGGGTGGCTTTGCTGCGTTCTTCTTGGCAGTCTGTGCTGCGTGTGGCGTAACCAGATTCCGTACCTTTCTCACAAAAAGAAACACTAGTATGACAGTCAGCTAGCTATGTTACACGTCGTAAGTTACTGTCTTTGTATCCAGGCTGGAAATGCTTATTTTTAAATATTTTTTAAAGTTTGTTTTCCCTTTATTATATTGTTTGCAACAAGATCATCATGAAAATAAACTCAAAAGTTTTTCTTTAATAGAGGTGAGCACAAGGGTCACAGGGAAGAACTTATTGTGAATTTGGTTTTGGGTCAGATTGCATGGAAACATCACTGGCTGAACTGCTTTCAGCTCGTTTATACAAGAACAAAACCACACTTTTCAGGGAGTTTGGAGAGTCACAGTACAGATTAAGGTTTTTCCTTTAGTTTGGGTTTTCTCTCAGAATTCACATTTCATTAATTCAATACTAATTAATGCTCTCTCTCCTAGAGTGAGTGGCTGTAGTGACCATTTTGCATCTTCAGAAAAGGAAGCCTATGAATGCATTCGGAATGTGATCTCCACGTTAAATTATGACCCCCTGCCCGAGGAGGCCGTGGAGCACGACAGCCCTCTCTACAGTTCTGATGAGCTCTTGGGACTGGCACCACAAGATTACAGGTGCACTCTGCCTGTGAAATTGGTAAGGGGACAGATGCCGTGTTCCTTCGTCCGTTCACTCTGCACTGTCTCGTAGCTCCAGATGAACAGGCAGCAGGCTGTTCTCCCTTGGAGAATCCTCAAGTACCTGAGGTGTTCTGTGTTATTGCCTCAGCAGTTGCCAAACTGTCTTGAGTCTGCAACAAAGCAGAACGGCAACAATTTTGTATATTTCCACGTGCTGTTTGAGATGCTGTTATGTTGTGTACTGTCTTGGCTGCCTTGAGAATGTGTCCTGTTTGCCCCTCCCTGGCTTTTTTTTTTTTTTTACCCTAAAATAGTCAAGGCTCTCTCTTGTAACTTAAATGCCTAATGAAAATACTGACTGAAAAAAACAGCAAAGCTCAAATTAAACTTGTTTGAGGCTGGAACAGATACTAATACATAAGCAGAGACATGCAGAACTGCCCGGGCTATTTTCATTGTGCTGTTCTAGAAGAGATTTAGTCTCCAAGGATGTGAATCCAGTATCCTTTCCAGGGGTAAAATCCTACAGTTAAGGGGATTGACTGAGTGTAGCTTTGGAGGCAGCTTTTAAACTGTTTGGAAAAAGCACGAGCAATATGTGTTTCTTAGGCACACAAACTGTAACTGCACACGCTGGGTTTTTAACAATATTTTTATGCACATGAACAACTGTGCTCTGTAACACTGAAATACATTTGGAGTTGATCTTTGCCTCAGAATACACGGCTGGTAAACAAACGTAAATACAAATTTGATGGTTTGTGCATATTGAGTATTTAGCAGAGTGTGAGTTGTCAGAGGGCCTCTACGCTCGTTTAGGTTGACTTCTTGCACGATACAGGCCTCCTTGCTGTCGGAGCAGAGCGTATCTTTTAGCAGAACTGTCCTCTTTTCGTTCCATTCCTGTAGTAAAGGCTCTGTTTCTGTGCAGATTCTGAGCCGTCTGATGGATGGAAGCAGATTCCAGGAGTTCAAGGCTAATTACGGAACAACGTTGGTAACAGGATTTGGCCATGTGGAAGGGTAAGGCTCTAACATTTCACTATCAAAATGTATGGAGGTGTTTGTCTAAATAGCTTTCATATCGTCTTCAGGTTTTATGGTATTCCAATAACAATGTTTATGAAGTTCTGAGTCACTTGAGAATTGGTCATAAAATACTTCTAGGAAGCCTGGTCTTCTGTCTCTGAGCTCTGAATTCATCACATCTCAGGCCAGCAGCAGCAGAGAGTGATTACAAATGAACGGTTTGCATGACTTTGTGAAATTATTTGTTCACAAAAATTACTAGCCTGACAGTTGGAATATTGAAGCAGATTTCTTAAGAAACAGCATCTTTAAAAGTGTTCCTTCCCAGGCTGAGCTGAAAGCTGTCATCCCTTCTGCCATGCCATGGAGCTGGGATAACACCCATACAATAAAACCTTGTGAAATTCTGGTCAGATTGTATTATTACCACATTCATGAAGGCATACAACATTCTAGTCAAATCAAATTAGGAAAAACAAAGATAGTAAGGTAGTAAAATAGATTTTTAGAGAGGTTGAAAGTATAAACTTTGCAGATTCACTGTTACGTGTCTGTTCTTTAGGCACTTGGTGGGGATCGTGGCTAACAACGGGGAGCTGTCTCATGATGCTTCTCTCAAGGGCAGCCATTTCGTACAGCTGTGCAGTCAGCGGAGCATTCCCATCCTCTTTTTCCAAAATACTGCACCACATACAGCAGCGCCAACAAGCATCTCACAGGTGTGGCATTTGTAGTTCAATGTGCTTAATTCAAGCAGTGCCTAGTTCTTGTTTTGTTTAAGATTACGTTTTGAAAATTGTTGTTAGGAAAACCATTTTTTAAAACTACTCTTGATGGTTTAAACCAAGAAGCTTCATAATTATTTTGTTCCTAAATCATTCCATGATTCTTAATTTATTCTAATTTAAAAAAAAGCCCACAATAGATTCTCTGAGCGGAGACTGTTTCTGCAGCCCTGTTTCTCCCAACTGTCACCAGCACTTAGGACAAAGCCTGGCATAACTGCGTTGTGTCCGAGCTTTGTTGGATACAACCCTGGGAGAGCAAGGGTTGCACTGTGTTGTAGGTTTTGGTACGCTGGTTATGATTGTTTTGTTGATTTACGTTGTCCAGTAAGTGCAAATGGGCTGTGGTGGTTAATGATGCTGTCCTGCTGTTGTGGAAGAAAGGATCCTACAGAATTGTAAAGAAAGACATGTTTTAGAAATACAAGTTTGGTGGGCACAGAGGGAATCTAGAAGAAAGACTTAAAGGATCTGAAATCTTTGTTTTCATTTCAGGCAGAGGCTCACTCCAGCAGGTTAAAAGCCCAGGCCTCCATGATGGCTG
The DNA here is from genome assembly GCA_009806455.1 of Tetrax tetrax. Lineage (NCBI taxonomy): Eukaryota > Metazoa > Chordata > Aves > Otidiformes > Otididae > Tetrax > Tetrax tetrax. The sequence continues at coordinate 131,687 of WHYT01017349.1, forward strand.
CTGTTGCGTGTGCTGCTGTTCCCAAAATCACCATTGTAATCGGCGGCTGTTTTGGGCCCGACAGTTACGTTATGGTACGGGTAGCGTGAACGCTAACGGGTTTGGTTACAGACTTCTTACACCTGACCGAGAGTTTTTACCAAGAGCATTTCGTTTTCAGATCCGAGTCAGCTGTTGTCACAGACATTTGATGCAATTTGTTATTTCCACTACTTTTAAAGTACGAGATGCATCACAAGGTGTGATTACAGATTTGGTCTGCATCTAAGAGCCTAGAGCCAGTTCTAAAAAAAACAGGTTATCTGAAAAAGTCCCTACTCAGAGCCAGTCCTGCCTTTTCCTCAGCACATGCTGTTTGTTTTCAGTGATCAGGGAGCACCTCTCCGTTAGCTGTGCTGCTGTGCGTACTGTTCACGCTGCCAGTAAGTGCAACTGGGCTCTTTCCTCAGAATTAAACACGCAAGCGCTTGGAGGAAAAATGAAATAATGACACAGGAATACTGAAGGCAGTGGGGGTTGTGATGGTTGGCACCGCAGGGTGTCTGTACTCATACAGGAGGTGTAGCATTAACGCTTTACTAATTAATCTGTATTACAGTCTGCCTTGAACTTGGTTGTGTCATCCTACAGCCATCTTTTTGTGACTCATTTCAATGAGTTTGTGCTTTTTTTTGTAGTGTGGGAGATCGTTCAGTCCAAACTTTCTGTTCCTGTGGCCTAATGCAAGAGTTGCTCTGGTGGATGCAAGACATTTCTCCACAGTCCCACAAGCTGGGGACGATGAATCGGAGCTAAAACATCTGAAAGAAAAGTAAGGACATTACATAGAAACCCTTGCAGTTCCACTGGGATTTAATTAGTTAAATTGCCTGCTTTTGTTCATCTTGCAAATCAACACATCCCAAACAAGTAAAGCAAATCTGAATCTACTGAAAAATATTTTAAATGTCCATGTAATTCTGTGTCTGTTCCAGTCATCTGACTGTGAATGTGGTCCGTACTGCAGAACGATCAGATCTGCCATGTATTGCTTGCTGCATTCTAATTAATTTTGACAGTAGTACTGCGCTAGATTGAAGTACGTGCCTTCTTCACCTATGATTTTGGGTTGATGGCCTGATGGTTCTTATTACATTTTTGTGCTTTTAAGCCTGTTTATTACTCTGTCTTCTCTAGGCTAGAGGCAGAAAGCACTGCATTTTACTCCTCTACCAGGCTCTGGGATGATGGTGTAATTCTCCCTCAGAATACTAGAAAGGTAGGGGGTTTTTCTTTATATGCTCTTTGCAGTACACTTTATCCTCGGACGCGCAGAGGATCTTGTGGTGAACATACATGCCTGTGACCTGCTTAAGGTCGGTGGCATGCTGGTTCCCAGAGCTGGGTCTCCCACTTCTCCCTACGTTTTCTGTGGCACTGAGCTTTGCAGTTCTCACCTTTTCTCTTCCCCATTAGTCTGTCCAGAAAGTTTCTGTTGAATTCTGGTTACTGAACTGCAGCATTTTCTCACTGAACCCCTTAATTGACTTTACCCTTTGATTCTGTATCCAAATCCTTTCTTTTTTGGGCTTGCATAATCACCTGTATCTTCACTCTTTTAAGTTCAGGCTCCTTACCATTCACATTGTTTCCATTCTTTTGTCCTGGGATGTTTCTTTTTGCAACTTTCTCTTCCTGCTTGTAATTTGCTGCTTACATTTGCAATGGCCCCTCCACCTTTCTATTTATTTTTTAAGTTGGCAGACCTCCACTCCATTAGATTCTTTCTGAAAATCGCAGCCTTTGTTCCTCTGTTTTGCCTGTTATATTGTTTATTTGCAATGCTTAAAATGTTCTTTGTGCTTCTGCAGCTTGTTTGCTAAAAGATCACGAATAGAGCCTGCTAACAGTTAATCCCGGTACAGGATGGTACATGCTTATGGTACTCTGGAGATGTTAAATATTTTCTGTAGAGTTTGTGGGTACTTTGATAATGGGAGCACTGAGAAGTATTTTCTAGTTCTCGAGCCCCAAGACTACCTCTCTCTAGGAACTGCCCATGAAAAGAACATAAGTGAGAGTTGGAGTGGATCATTGTCACTCTCAGGGAACTTTTACCAGCACACCACAACTCATCTTTGCATATTTAGCTGTTTTATAAAATATTGTTTTGCTCCTTTATCCCGTTCTTCCCCACAGATGGAATGTGTGTTTAGCTTTGGCTGAACTGACGGCACGTGCGCATTCAGGTCCTTAATGTGCATTCTTCAAAACAGGCTTTTAAAGGCTCTCTGTGCTCCAGTAGCAGTGGAATGTGCACAGTGAAATTAGAAAAATGCTTATTGTGACTCTCGATTTCCAACAAGCTACACAAAATGCTTATGAGACTTATGTGCCTCATATGATAAAAGTTAACAAAATCTTGATGGAGAATTATCTTGTTTTTAAAGACCAAAACCAGTTTATACTTTCAGTCCCTATTATCACAAGACACCAAGGAAGATGACTTTTCAGGAAGAGATGGATGTTCTGCTCATTTTTGATACGTGATTGGGAAGCGTAGGAGCACAGCTATGTAATAACAGACATGGACTACCACATAATGTATCTTCATGGGAGTTTTACAGCAAAATAGCTTCCCAGCATTCCAAAAGTGGTTCTTTTGTCACCACAGTGACTCTAAAACGGTTCAGTGGGCTCTGTATGCAATGGATAAGCTCTGGGACCCTGAAGACGTTTCTTCCTGTACGTTTCCCCTGCCCTTGTGACACATTGCACCGACATCTATTGCCAAGACCTGCTCCTTTTAAATGTTCACTGTTTTGCAAAAAAGAACAAACAAATGCAGTACAGAATGAATGCATAAATAGTAAGTTTTACTATTTTTTTTTGTTTCAGAGGCTTATTGCTTATATTGTCTTTTGTTTTTATTTAGGTCATTGCACAGTGCTTGGAGATCACAGAACAGCAGAAGTACCAGGTCCTGTCTCCGTGTCGGTACCCTGTCATCAGAATGTGACTGCAGCCATTCTCAAACAATCAGCTGTTTAAAGTCAGCACCGTGTACTAGAAATGTTCAATGTCAATCATTTTCTAAGTCTTTGATACCATTAATAAAAATATTAATCCTGGATTTTAAATCTCTTAGCAATAAGTTTGTAATTTGAACCATAGCCTCTTACTACATTAGTTGAAAATTTATTTTGTGAAAAGGAAGGATTAAGCTGAGAGTCTATAGCACACTAAGGAAGCATATCCATCCCAAGCGGTAACATTTCCTTGATTTTTTTTTTTTTTTATATTCCTGCTTTAGCACAAAATCCAGAACTCAAACTGCACTTTGACAAAAGAAATGGGGAAGAGAAAACACATAAGCTAGTGTGTGCAGTTTTCAGCCTCAGAGGACAAAATGCTGCTTGCTGCACAGCCGTAGCCCTGCCAGGGTGGATTTTTGCAGCTGCAAAGTTGAATTTTGTAAAACCAAAAAACTCCTCCCAGTTGTTTTAACAGATAGTTCTTAGCACTGTGCATCTGGAAGTTATGCCAAGGGGTGTATTTGAAAAACACCCAGTTAAGTATTTTGAAGAATCATCCACAAAACTGAAATGCTCAATCTTAATTAAGTAGCCATACAAATAAAAAGTGGTGTTGAGGGAATTCAGGTCAATTGAGTGCTTGTAAACGGAGACTGCACCTTTTTGGAGCTGGAAGAAACCTAGTGTGACGTCTTGCAGGCAGCGGTCACGCTCTTTTGAAGAGTCCGTGGAAAGTCACTGGAATGTTCACCTCCACTTCAGCCCTGGCGACCTCGCTCATGTCTTTGGCGTTGAGGATGAGGAGGTAGGCAGGCTTCGGCCCCGCGCCCGGGCTGATCACGATACTCAGCACAACCCCTGGTAGGTGAGAAAAACACCCGGCTGTCCCAGGTGCACGCTCTGCGTCCTTCCCTGGGGCTGCACAAGGTCGGAGCAGCCACTCGCACACAGAACGCCCGTAAATCCCGTTACCATCGCACGGCCATCAGTTCTGAAGTAGACCGGGAGGTGGTTTATTTATTTCTCATGCTGTTTTGGGTTCTTGCCATCATTAGCTTGCCAGCCCAGAGTACTGTGGCACAGCGGCTGCTATAGTTTCTTTTTAAAACTGTGAGAAATGTTTTTATTCAGAAAAGGAACTATGAAAAGCTATTGCAGGGGCTGACGACAACCATGGGAACAACCCTACGCCACAGTCCGTGACAGCAAACACAGCCCTGGGGAAGGTAACAGAACTGTGAGCATGGAGCCCGGGGTTAACACAGCGTTTGGAAAGTGCTGCTGCAGGGCCTTGAGTCCCAGGAAGCACAGGAGACACCAATGTATTCCTAAATGTACCCTGCCTGCCTCAGTTAAGGAAACCTTTGAAGAACAAGCCGAAACCCTTTTCATTTCAGTGGGCTTCAGTGCTTTCCTGAACTGGGAACAGATAATGTGAAATTTTACTCTGAAATGTGAAGTATTTTGGCTCTGAAATACAAACCTCTCACTATAAACCAGTGAGAGCTGGCTCTTAAATTCAGCAGAGCCAGAAGTTCTCCCGCTTTCACATAATCCCTTTTGGAGATGAGGAATGCAGGGAATAAGTGGACACCCTCTCAGGCCGAGCGCTGCCACTCACCTTCAAAAGTGACAGGGACAGGGCTGGGAGTGCGTGAAGAAATGCATACAGGGCTTGGCATGAATACAATTCATTCCTAATGGAAAAAGGCTAGGAAGCGAGGACAACAGATCACCTAAACCTAGAGAATCTCTCCTCCTCTGGTTTTGTTGTGTCTTAGTTTTCCTGCATTCTCCTCGGAACCTTCCCACCAGGGTTAGAATGAGGCACACCCCGCCTGGGAGCTGCCCACCTCCGGCCCAGCCTCACAGACAGCTCCTGGGGCCAGCAGCCACAGGCTTTTCAAATCATGCTGCTATTGACCAAAATAAAATAATTTTTTTAAATTTTAAATTATGATTAAAGTATTACCATCATCTTCCTCCAGGGCATCCGGGTGGGAAACAAAGATCGGCTCCGATGGGTATGAATCTGGCTCCTGCCACACCCAGGTCTCCTTTGTTTTAACGTTCAGCTTGCAAAGCTAAAGGTGGGAAAAACCCAAAACCCCACATCTCAGAAATTGTCTTTCTTGTCCTTAAAAAGAAAGTCCATGGAAAGGATGTGCCTCACCCGCTCGTGGATAGTTACCCTGTCTGGGACAAAGTGGTTCAGCCCCAGCCCGTACGTGTACGTGTAAGGTTTCCCAGCATATTTCTTGTAATTGATCTGTGGAAATTCAAAGGCTACAATAAAAAATAAATAAATACATGCATGAGGATTAGTTGGACGTGGAGAGCAGGGGGTACTCGCGTTGCTGCTGGCTGTGCTTCAGGGCTGTCCTCTTACCATGGCGTGGCCCTGAGAAAATAACCTCTGGCTCCAGCCAGATGGTCTCATCACTGCGCAGCGTCGCTGTAGCTGTCGTGTAGGGCAGGGTGACCAAGTTCTTGCCCGTGTCGGCCTGGGACAAAGAAAAATACCCATGAGAACTGGAGAAAGATTTCTTAGTCTATTTGCAGAGACCTGTTGCAAGCTGCATTGAGCAGTGATGTGCAGCAGAGCCTCAGGAAGCTGCAGAATTGCCTGGGGTCGGCTCCTGCTGCCATTTTCTGCGTTAGTGATAACACAGTGAGAGTGCCTCTTGCTAAAACCAGGCCGTATGTCAGCCTTCCCCTGCTCATAAGAGCACACATAACTTCTCCCCTTCATAAGGCATCCACAGGTTTTAATTACGCACTGCCACGGGGGGTTGCACGTTTTTCTCGATTGCCAACTCAAGCAGGGGTGCTCGTGAGCTTCGCAGCTCTGTGAGCAGCTCAGCAGACCTGCGTCCCCCCAGCAGCCCACAGCCCACCCACCAGTGACCATGAGCAGGGTTGCTGGAAAAAAAACAAACCTCCAGCAATCACAAGCCAGCAAGCTTTGCACCAGGCTGGCCGTGAGCCGGGGCTGGAGGATTTAACCACTCCCTTCCCTGCTCCCGGCAGCTGCACCCTCCAGGATTAACTGCTACCCCACAGTCTCTGCTTTGAACAGTAACATATGGGAAATAAAACAGAATACCACTGATCAGCTAAAGAAAAGTAAAAGTTTCTCTGAAGACCCATACTTTGAGTTCTGTCCCCTCATTTAAAGGTTTAATTTGAATTACATTAATGGCCATAAGCCCTGCAGAGGAGTGGGGCAGACACCGGCGTCCCCAAGCCCCGCCGGCAGGTGCAGCGGCGCTGCGCCGGTACCTTGTCGATGTTGAGGGGCAGCACGTATCTGCGGGCCTCGGGCTGCGGGGCTTTCTCTGCCTGTCGCTTCACTTCATCCCAGTTTGCTCGTAAGTTGGCTAAGTAGAGGTAATTGTAAACAAACTCAAACCTGCACAAAAATGGGGTCACAGACAGAAACAAAGATGTCATTTGCAAGTGTGGGTATCCAATGCAGTTGTTTTTTTCCTAAAATTTAATGGAGTAAGATGAGTCCCGGTCCAGCTCCTCGGCAGAAACGAGCTGTCTGTGGGCACCACTTCCCCTGCGAGGAAAACCTGGCAGCTGCTGGATTTCACCCTGAGCGCCCTGCGGCAGCAGCTGGGATAAGCTCGGCTCAGGGCATCCTGGCCACGCAGCCAACACGGGGTTGGGCATCACCATTTCGGTGCCACGTTCCTTGGCATTAACACAAAAAGCAGCGTTCAAACCTCAACCAGATCCTGCTCACTGCAGCCCCAGGAGCCAAAATAGCATCAGCCCTTGGCTACCCACTAACATTTATTAAAGATGCAAATGAAGAACCGTAAATGCCGGCACAGGGACCAGAGTGTCTGGTGCTGGGGCCCTGCTGGGCCCCACCAGCCCGTGCAGGGAGGCGCGATGCCGCAGGGACCCTCAGAACCAGCAGGACTCACCCCTTCCAGGTGCAGAGGTCGACGATCAGAAACCCATTATCTTCGTAGGTGTTAATGTGGTGGAAGAGGTTGAAGGCCGAGGTGCGGTATTTGATGTTGAGGAGCCTGCCTTTCTTTTTCTCTGCCACGTGGAGCCAGACCTGAACAGCAAGCAGCAGCTTGGTTTAGGCTCAGAGAAATGAAGGTGAAACTGATACGATGGGCCTCCCAGTCTGGGGCTGGCTGCCCAGCACATCCCGGTTTGGTATGACCAGCCGCTTACCCCCATGGTTTCGTTGGACTCGAAGCAGTCCATGTAGTTGGCTCCCCAGAGGCTCCAGGAGGAGAGGAACTTGAGGAGGTTGATTTTCACAGGTGTTTCAACAAACACTATGTAGCTCGAGGTCAGCCCAAAGCTGTTGGGAAACGTACAGGGAGCACGTCAAGCTCACTGTGGTTCCTTTGGACAAACGCCGCGTAGAAGCTCTTCTTAAGCACTGAATATAGCACACAGATCCTCGCTTAAGATGGCAGGAATATAAACACCCTGATTTTGGTAAATCACCTAATTTGAATTGCTGATTACATGCAAGAACAAGCCCTGCGTGCCGCTTCCGCGGAGCGTGCCACGCCAGCGATGCTGTACCCTGCGCCCCACCTTTGTGCGCTTGCAGAAATGAAAGGTGACTGCTGTGGAAACGCGCTGCACGGCGCCCGCGAGCAGCATCCCTCTCTTCAGCCGATCCCAGGAAACGTTACCTGTGGACGTAAGAGGGCTTGAACCTGTCGCTGCAGGGGAACTGCACCACCACCTCCGACTTGTTCATCGGGTCTTCCTTGTCTGGAACAGGAGAGCGGAGGGGTTACGGAGGAACTGTCACCCACACTTACTCGGTATTTGTAGCGGTTACCCAGCAAGTTTCTGCCTTTAACGCAAAGGAAGTTCATGATTTAAAAACCACTTTGAAGCATTTTAAAGATAACATTTCTGTTAGTTTAAAAAGCAAATCAAATCTAAAGGAGATTTTTTTTTTTTAAATAACTTGATGACAAAATTCATTTGAAGGATAAAAAAGTGATTTATAGGACAAGATTTTCTCCATTTGCTCAGAGGTGGGATTAACTGACCTGCCTGCAGCGGAGGAATCCGGATGATGTTATAGGCAAGCGAAAAGTTTTTTCCAAAGCAATTGCCAATGTTGTAAACTGTCCCGTCATTTTCAATGTGGGGATGAGCCGTTGCCCCGTTGACAGACACGTATTTGCAGAGATCCACCTGGAGAAGAAGATAGAGAAAGTCAGGAGCTTTCTGGAGGTGGGAAGTCACCAACTCCGCAAGGCATTGCAGATCAATACGTCCTTGCTCCAGACATGGGAAGTTCTTCTCTAAGCCTGAATCACCATTGATTGTGACAAGAACAGCAGCAAAGCCAAACAATTTGAGAGGGTCAGGTGAGCTGACATACGTATGGGGAGACGTTTGGGATCCTGGGGTCCAAAGGAAAGGCTCCACAGGCCGGACATTGGTAACACAGCAAAGAAAAACATCAAAACGTGTTCTGTGTCACGTACAGGTCCCCAGGGTAAATGCAGCTCAGCTCTGACGACGTATGTGAAGGCAGCAGCAAAGCTCTAGGAGGAGCCCTTGGCTGCCGTCCCCTTTGGCTCCTGTTTGCAAATGCCAACCCAAGCACAAGGACACGGACCACAGACCCCCACCACCTCCCAATTAAATATTACTCAGAGCAGCAGCAGTGGGCTCATTTATAAGCTCGTTCTGACTCTGCTCCTGTTAACTCTCACAGCTGGCTGCTTCTCCATCATCTCCCCGACAAACCTCAACTCTTGCCTTGTTGCAAGAGGCTGTTACTAAACATTTGCATTTTTGTTTTACTCCTCGATGTATTTAGAAGCTCAGTACAAAGACCCACCTGCTTAATTGTCTCTAACGTATCTGGGTTAATTTTGGTTATAAAGTTGGTCTCAGTACAGGCATAGTAATCTTCGCCGACAGGGTAGACATTAACAAGGGCATTATCAGTGACCTCCACACCTTTGAAGTACGAAAAAAACCTGAGCGGAGAAAACAGACAGGCAGTCAGGGGCTTCTGGGAAGTGGAAGCACCACAGGGCTTCACTGCAACATCTACAATCCCGAGGTACCGGGAAAAGATGTTCTTGCAGGGGTCTGGGTACGCGTAGGTGCCGAATTCTGTTATCACGATCCTCTTCTCGGTCATGGCTCTCACGTAAGCGTCAGTCCTGACAAACCTGGGGAGGGCGAGAAGGCACGCTGCAGGTGTAGCCATAAAAAAGCAAGGGGCTATGCAATTAAAATACAAAAACTCTTGTGATGGGCCTCTGGAGAGCTCTGAAAGCTGCAGGTCCCCGAGGCTTGTGTTACACCTGGAGGCACCGCGGCCCTGGGAAGGGATGGGTGGTGGACAGCTGAAGCTGATGGGAAATACAGCACTTTGTCTGAATGTTCTGTGCCAAACACCCGAAAGCCGATACCTCGGCAGCTTCTAACGGAAAACACATCTCATTTTTCAGATTCGTCGTAGTTCTGTCACTGGCTGCAGCTACATCCAGCCCTCCCTCCCAGATGTTTCGTAACCTGTACAAAAAGTTGCATTTCTGCTAACTCTGAGTAAGTTTCTGTTATTTTCAGCTGGTTTCAGTGATCTCAGCGTTAAGAGTTCTTCCAATAACCGCACAGACCTGAAATAACCGGTGCCTCCCACATGCTGGGCAGCGGAGCCCATCCCCAGCGCTTACAGTTGAGCAAATGCTTCGTTATTTGGGTTTTTTCCTTGGAAAACTGCCACGTACCTTCGGTGGTAGGTGACGTGCCCCTCCTTGAAGTCAAACTTGTGGAGGAGCGCCTGGCCGTCAAAGAGGTGATAGAAGGGCTCCGCGCCCACCTCGAACAAGCCAGGACCACATCTCAGAAGGCTTCCTCGCAGCCAGGTGGGAATCCTGCCTGTGGAAGACATCAGTATGTGCCCAGCAAGTGGCAAATCAGACCAAATACTTTTTATTGCATCAAAAAAAAAAAAAAGAACAAAACTTGAAACTATTTTAAAAATGTTTATTAAACTTGAGTTTTAAACATGGGGGAGAAAAACAATGCTGTTTTCTTCACCTACATGCCTACTGTAGACCAAGACATTTGGTATTGAGGTGTTTAAAGATCCCCATCCCTTCCTCCACCCCAAATCATACCAGCCCTGTCAGGACTTCCCCTGTGACCCTATGCTCCAGCCCCTGTAAAGCCTCCGAGCCGTGGTAGCCCAGGAGCTCCTGAGAACAAAAGCTGGGCAGGAGGAGATGGGGGAGCCCACACCAACCTGTGACGTGGGCGGTCACTGGAGAGGACAGCTCCTCCACTGTCTCAAAGAGCTTCTTGTAGCCTCCAGCGGGATGCTCGACTCTGAAAGGGCCAGCAGACCTGGGGTTAGCGCGGTTTGGGGACAGCCTTGGAAATGCTTCCCAAGGGAAGGGGTTTCGTTTCTGGATGGATCGATCTGCAACTTGCAAATAACTTGAGAGTCAGGAGGGAGAAGCTCCAGCCTTCGAGGGGGGAAAAGCCTCCAGGGCTCTGACAAGCTACCGCAGATGCTTGCGAACCATCCGGACCCCGAGCCCAAGAGCGTGATGGAGGAATAGGGAATACCAACGGGACAGCCTGTGCCACAGCCCCGCAGGCAAAAACACCCTCACCCAACAGACAAATTCAGGATATCCTGAAGCATCAGGAAGCAAAATCCAACTTGTATCTCCCAGGTCTTGGATAAGTATTTCTCTAGGGTTTTTTTTTCCTTTTTTCTTTGAGCAAAACGTATTTGAGTGCGTAGCTGATAATTATTTTTTACGTTCCAATTTTGATCTACCGTGGAGCCCATGAAGACGCACCAGACACAGGTTGTCCTTCCGCATGGACCATCCTCTGGTACTTGGAAGCAAGTCCGTTCCCCTGGACTAGAATCAGCCTCAGCATGGGATGCACCAGCACAGACCCCCCCACACAGAGACCCCTCCCCAGCCTCGCAGCAGCCCCCCAGCCAACGCTGCACCATGATGGCCATCAGTGACTTGCTCGTACACAGGAAAGCCCACAGGGATACTCACTGGCTGTACATTTTCTCCCTGGTGAAGGACCAGAGCCTCCGGCAGCCCAGCGCAGAGTGAGAGCTGCGCACTGGGTATTTATGGGGCACTGCGCCCTGCCAAGGGGAGCCCCGCACCCAAAACAACCCCTGCCAATGAACACACCTCGGGAACAGAGCAAGCTTTCACCACCAAAATCCTCCCCAGGCTTTGAGAGCTTTTGTCTTGCTGCTCACACAAAAAAGGGCTTTGAATGTTTTTCTGAGACCTAAATTCTTCCCAAGCAGAAGTGATTACAAAGAAAAAAAATCCAACAAAACACTAACCAGAAAGGAGTGAAACGGAGCGTGCTGGAATGGCACTGGGCACTTGGCACAGCCGCTCAGCTCTTCACCGGCACCCTGTGCCGCAGGGAGACCCTCCCAGCTCCGACACAGAGCCAGGGCAGCAAGAAACCACTCCTTCCTGCAAAGGCGCCTCGATCCCGCGTAACCAAGCGCTCCTCTGCACTGGCCTGCGAACTCAGGATGGGTGCTCCACCTGGAAATGACATGACATTAGGGATGCTAAGAAATAAGGTGTTGGTGTCAAGTACAGCAAGGCTAAAGCACCACCCACCAGCCGGGAGGGCGCTGGGGAGCATCAGCATCCGCGATCACGCCCTTACTGTCGCTGTACATCGCTGTCTCTGTAACGCCAGCATTTCCCTTCCCTTTCCTTCCGTGTCTTGCAGTATGGTGGCACATGCCAGCAGCTCTAGTCACTGCCTAAGGCAGATTTCTTCAGATGTAATGCACATACAGTAGTATTTTTTTTTTTTTAAAAGTGGGGTGTTAACAGTCCTACACACTCAGAAAGACGCCAAACCTCATCATCGTTTGGTTTACACACAGCACAGCTGCTGTCAGAAATGGCCTGAAAAATCACTTTAAGAAACCACCTCTGGAAAGGGTAGACATGAAAAAAATGAGGCTGTAGGGAGTAATTTCAAAGATTAACGGGATTAGAAAGTTTACTGCTCTCCCGCTCAGGGGCAGCCCGTGGCACGGACAACATTTTGTAATTCCGCGTACCTTCGGGCACTCCTCCTGTACAGAGGCTGGGCTCCAGCGATCCAGGCAGTGGTGGAAGGAGACAACTGGACACTAGACAGCCGCCGTGCTCGGTCTGCTCTACAGCCACGCAGTGAAAGGCTGGCTTCTTTCTGCCTTGTTTTTGTTCCTTTCCTCTTTATAAGATGGAGTGTTTCCTTTTGGGCTGAGGGTTCATTTAAGGCTTCCAAATGAAAACCAGGATACAGAGCTGAGCCTCCCTGAGCTCTTTGACTGGCGGTTCCCATTAACCCTTCCTATTAAACAACATCAATTACATGGGAATTTATCTGTGGAAGCATCCTAGCAATAAATACATTCAATATAAGTTTGAGTGCAAACTCAAGGCCTCTTAGCAGTGCAAATAACACAGAGATTTTTTAATTAATCCCAGGATAAAGACTCAAGGCAGCGTCCTAATCTTTGATGTAATGAAAATCCAGGGTTTCCATGGCAACAGCGTCTTCCCCAGCCCCATCCTCCTCCAGTGGCTCAGGAGGCAGAGATCCCAAAATGTCCCTGGCCTCACACACCAGCAGCCAAGTTTTCCTCCTCCTGCACCTCACCAGCGCTGAGCATGGTCCAGCCCTGTGGACTCGGTGGCAAGGAAGAATTTTTTTATGCTGAGAGCAGTGAGGCACTGGCCCAGGTTGCCCAGAGAGGCGGTGGGTGCCCCATCCCTGGAAACATTCCAGGCCAGGTTGGCCGGGGCTCTGAGCAACCTGATCTGGTTGGAGATGTCCCTGCTCCTGGCAGGGGGTTGGGCTGGGTGGGCTTTGAAGGTCCTTTCCCATCCAAACCATTCCGTGGTTCTATTATAAATGATCTCTGAAGGTCCCTTCCCACCAAAACTACGATCCTATGATTTTCAGTCTTTCCCTCTCTGTCCTTCAAGTATTAATTTTGCCACTGCTATCTGCACACACATGCATCATGACACAACGCTGAGACTGGCCTTTCGCATTTTGCCCCTGTCAGCTCCTGGCTGTTTCCTACCAGTTGCTTTCTGGGAGTCGCCAGGTGCCACCACACACCAGCCAGCGCTAGGCCAGGCAACTCGGCTGGTCTGACACCAAGAGAGCATAAGACAGCACACAACCTACTAACGCATCGTAAAACTGCTCCTCCTTGCAACTAATACAACTAAAAGTGAGTTATTGGCATTAATTAGCAAAAAAGGTGCTGCTAAGCACCTCATCCTGCCTTTCTCTGCAAGAAAGGGAGGCGACAAATTTGTTTTCCTCTGATTGTCAGCAGCCCAGGTGGTGTTGCAGACAGCAATCACAAAAAATAGCTCGAAAACACTTAAGCAAAAGAGAAAAGAGTTTGGATCTGTGCATGCAAACCAGTAAGCAGATATTCAGAACCCAAACAGCCAACGATGGCAGCACACCAGAATCAGGCACACGCTGAGTGAACAGCTTCTCACTCGCCCAAGACAGGATTCACGAGAGAAAACCCTCACTGGAAATCACAGCTCTGCTGAACGTGCTTTTAAAGAAATGTAATCCATTTTAAGTGGGTTAAAAAAAAAAAAAAAACCTAAACCGTTCATATGAGCTTGATTTCTGCATAATAAAAAGTTAAACAGCCACAGTGTGCAAACAGGACTACGCTGCAGGGAACAGGCAGTTCTGCTACACCCCAGTGTACACAACTGACAGATTACAGGTAACGGCGAACTCCCTTCAGATTAACAGCTCCCCATACAGAATTGTAGTTTTTGCAATAGGAAGAAAATACAAAAAGCTTCCAGTAAAAAACTTCACTCAAGAGAAAGCGATAGCCCAAGGAAGTTTTAGATTAAATTTAGATTTTTATCTGTCATTCACTTGCAATGGTTTAATTCTCCCATAGCTAGTAAATTTTTCTATTTATTCACATTTTTTAAGTTCTGTCAAAACCTTAGAAGGGAACATTAAATAACATGGATCAAGAACTCTGAATAATGAGGGCAGTCCTTTGAAAGCTAAATCCTAAGAAATGTGAGCTTCTCGCTTATTAAGTTGCTTAACTGGAACACATAAATAAACAAAGCATTTATGCAACACTTACCAAGTTGAGAATAATCCAGGTACTGGATTTTTAAAAGCAGTTGACTACAGGTGTTAGAGAATGAACATCGGTCACCTGCTATGCAACGGTACAGTTACCTACAGGACATTAAAGCACTACTAATAAAGGATAAAACTGGGCTAACCTCGGTTTCTCGTTTACAAAGCCTTCCTCCTCATACAGAAAAGAGCAAAATGGTACAATGCAAAGTAGGTACTGTGCCAGATACACCCCAGTTACCAGAAAGTAAATTTCTGCACCACTCCCGTAAAGACTAATAAGACTCACGTGCTGCATACACATACGCAACGGAGTATCGGGTGCAGAATGGAAAGGTGGTTTTGCCTTATTTTTCCAGAGAGGAGAGAGCAACCTGAAAGAAGGGAAGTGCAGTCTGGCGGTTGCAGGCCATAGCAGTTCTGCACCAGATGTCAAATCCAAGAGCGGCACTCCTCAGCTAAGAGCCTAATTCACACCGCCGAAGTGTCTGACGCAGCATATGAACGTGTACAAGACTGTTATGGAGCCTCCCTGTGAGAGGCCAAAACAACCAACCAACCCCAAACCAGGTAAAGAGATGAGGAGTTGAGATTTGCTTTAATTTTAATTTTGATGACGGGTTTTATGACAATTACTGTAAGAGGCTGCACGAGCAGGTACGATGACAATTCCGTTTCCTGTCTGAGGAAAGGGCAAGGCACCACAAAGCACAATGGACAGGCCTACACCGCACAGCTCAGAACGGTGTAAGGTAACAGACAACCAAACAGCTGACAGAGAGGAAAGGCACTCATCTCTAAAATATCTGATTCCATAAAGCACAAAACTGCTTAATAAGAAAACCCTTAAACTGAAAACAAATTTGGACTTCAAATGTACCTTCTGCAGTGCAAGGCTTGCAGTACATCCCTTCCATTTTCCTGCAAACATAGCCAAAACAAGCAGACAGTTTAAGATTTATCTAGAAGCAACATTACAATTGAAATGTAACTCAAACACACATTCATTGCAACAAATACAAATTCCAACAGTGCCTCAAACGCAGAATGGTTTCAGCGTATGGCACATTGATTGTGACATCATGAGCTTTAAAGAAACCTTTGACTTAAGTGCAGCGTGAAAGTATTATGCAGGGAGAAGTCCACCAGCTTAGGTTACGCGAGGGCGAGACCACAGCTTGGACTGCGGGCCAACAAATCTGAGAAGCTCAAGCACAGCCACGTGCAAACAGTTAACACCCGTGACCTGCACTGCAGCCATGTGGCTAGTAACACCCAGCGTGACTAGCACGTAAAGATGATATACGCTGTTTCTTACTAGTAAGGAAGAGTTTTGGCACAGTATTGGAATATACAAAAAATAGTGGCTATTGACAAGAGAATTGACAGAAGCTGTATTTTAAGATGGTGGTCCCATTCCCCCCAAGGACCTTTAGCGGCTTGTATCAAACCAGTCAGTTCACCTGCGTTACTGATCGACTGATCTCCCCGCTTCCTACCTGCCCAGGGAGGCAGCTGCACCCTTACCAGCGCCCTTTCTGAGCCCTGCTGTCACACTCTTCTCCTTGGACAGATGACAAAGTGATGAGAGAGTTGTCTTCAGATGGAGGGGCAGATCCACGCGTGCTCCTTTTTGCAGGACAGGGTCTATAAGCCTGACCATGAAGAACTTGTTTCCAGATCACAGCAGCAGTATCCACAGGTCTCACGGAGCTTGCGCTTGGTGTGTCAGTTGACCATAGTTACAAATCACATCTTTCCAAAACGACAATACCTTTAATATAAATGTTTCATTGAATCCTTTGGCTCATCCATCTTTGTAGTACACCATACTATCTGCGCCCTGTTAAGAGTAAAGGGATATTTTTTTTTCATTAAATCTCATTTAAAATTCCCTTGACTGCCCAGGCTTTACTCCTATATGCTATCACTGTCTGTTTGGGAACACAAACAAAAGGATTTCAGGCTTCTTTTTTCATAGATACAAATATGAGGGAGAAAAGCGCCCATTTCTTTCCAAGCCCAGTAACATCATTCACCACTTGTGACTTCTTAGTTTTTTTGCCTGGAGCATATCTGTCTAAATATTAAGCTGCAATCTTATTTATGAGAACACTCGCTTTGAATTGTTTTCTCAGAAATACTCATGCAGATTTATATTCTCGTGGGGACTTAATTAATAAGCAAATTAATAAGCAAACATCTAACTCTGGAAATAAAATAGGGAAATTTAGTGTATTCTGGTTCTGTTCATTGTCACTTCATATATAATCCATCACTTCTGTTATTTTGAGAAGTATATCAAATAGATCAAAGTAAAGTTTCCATTAAAGTGTCAGAAATATACCCAAGACTTTTAATATAAATAAATATACAAAAGCTTATATGAATTTTACAAATGAGATGAACAGAAGTATTTTATGGAGTCAGATAATCATTTATGTATGGTAAATTTCTGGTTCCCTTGTAAACAACAGAACCAACTTTTAAATTAGTCCCAAATTCAAAGAACATTGTTCTGTTTAAAGACAAATATTTTGAGAATACAAGGAAGGCACTTATTCACAACATACAGACATTTAACAACCTACACAAACTATAATAAATGGCATGAATTCCTGAACAGACATTTAAAAAGCTAGGACAATATGCATATCATTAGTTTCCCATACAAAAACCATATATAAATTTTGGTTACTAATAGCTTCATGCTTATTTTCACATTTATTTTACTGAGCACAATATAATGTAGTAATTTGTAAACAGATAAATATTTATTTCTCTCTTAGCAGTCATTCAAAAGTTAACTGCACCAAATACAAAAGTTATTTTGGCACTTTTCAACAGTATCCATGTAAACATTTCTTCCTTCTACACACAGCCACCATCAAATTGCTGTAGCACGTGCCCTTCGGTAAGTCATTCACACATACATCTGTCAAGTAAAAGTAGCAGCTGAAGTGTGGTGAAATTAATATCTTAGGCTACGAAATCTTGGTTTTCTTAGGCTGAGCATCGGTTGTTTGATAGTAGGTTTGTTCTCAAATAATATTGCTTCATTTTCTGTAGTTGGAAATCTGTTCTGGTAGATTAGAGGGTATTCCTTCTGAAACTAGAAAACACAACAGCAAAAAATAAAATAAAATATCAGACTCCACCAAAAACTCCAGCTGTGCAGGACCTGAGCATGAATCCCCTGGTAAGGATGTGTATCAGCAGGAGGAGCAAGACTATCGGCACGTAAAGGAACACTGCTGTGACATCTGACCAAAGCCATAAGCCCTTTTGTGTTTATGGGTGCACAACTAATAAACAATGAGTCAAGCAGAAATTTTATCAGGCAATTCATCTTCTGTTAAAATGAGAAAAGCTTCTAATGGCATTTTATTCCCAAGGATTTTCAGCTGTTGTGACTGGAATGGCGCTACAAGCAAACACGGCGCTGCTCTAACTGCCTGTGTCTCCATTTGCCGCTCACCGCGTTGTTCCTCGGCTGAGGAACAGCACTGCTGCGCGTCGTCTCACCAGCACGGCCAGCTCTCCTCCCCCAGGCAAGGCACAGTGGCCAGCCACGCGAAGCCACGCTGCCCGGACAGCATTGGCATCTATTCTGTTTGTGCCTGGAAAGCCACGAATCACGACTGACGTTTTACCTAAATGGAAGTTAACATTCAGCAGAATAATCACTCCAAAAAGCTGTGATTTATCACACCACTAGCTATCCCAGCACAAATGGCAAGACTATAACGATATAGCTCTGCCAATTCTAAAAATAAGCGTTGCTAACGTGTGGCCCTTGCAGTACAAGCTGCTTCTTGACTTTGGTGGGGACTCACCAAAAATTTAAGTACATACTTCAAGCTTTACTATGAGAGGATTTTAGTTCAATTCCTTCCGCCTCGCTTCACCTGCTTGACGTGCTGCTGTGTATCACTTCTTACTGCTTGCTGACTGCAAGTTTTGACTGTAATTACCTACCCTTCTTTATATGCTGGAAGTTTTAATGAACCCAAACCAAAGTCCAATCTTCACTTTTACAGGACCAGAAAGTTTTCACAACACCTATGAAAGTCAGCGTTCCAGAAGCTGGGGGAAGGGCACCAAAAAGAAAGCAATGTGCCTGCTCTGAAAAGCTGCTTTTTCAAGTTTGAGTCACAAGACTTGCTTAGGAGATTCTAGGACAAGTACAATGCTATTCAGTTGGTCAGAAATACTTGCCAAAGGTTTGCTGCAAAAGAAAAAAATCCTCCAGTATTAAATCCTGCCAGAATTGCTGTGTTTTAGCTTTAGTGTTAGGCAATATGTTAGTAGGCCATAGAAGTGCCAGATAATCTTGAGCAATATACATATTACAAAACACAAAGCTAAGTCCACAGAAAAGAATGTTTCAGATTGTGAACAGATACAGCTTGACCTCTTAAAGCAAAAAAAAAA
>WHYT01017349.1:168345-209755 GCA_009806455.1 Tetrax tetrax
AAAAAAAAAAAAAAAAAAGAAAAAAAAAAGAGAAAAGAGTCAGTCTAATTGTCCTCTGCTTCTCCAGAATCTTTTCAAAGCCTCCTTCATAAAGACACAAAGCTTACAAAATCATGATCCGTATGTGTTTGTAACACGGTTTCAAACACATCTGACAAAGGAAACCTCAAAGACAGTTAGATTCTGTGAAGTTTCATAAAAATCAATGGCCCTGTAAAGAAGAAAGACTTGGTACCACACAGGTCTGCTACGGCACAAGCTGAGGAACAAAACCACTCCTTTTTTAGCAAGAGAATTCACGCTAGGCTGAGCCATTAGAAACTGAACTTCATTAGGTTCACTGTGAAAGTACTTTTTTCATTGCGTGAAAAGGTGTGTTAATTGTGTTACTCCACAGTAAGTACATTCCCGGAAGGTCCAAGGCAGCTGCCCAAGTACACAGAACACTGACGCCTTAGGTAACTGATTCTTCTTTTCCTGAAGTTTAAGGTTTAACATCATGCCTTTCTAAATTTTACCTTAAGCAAATACACGAAGAAAACAAAGTAGAAGCACTAAGTTTTCTGTAAGCTTTAACCACTTTCAGTTTGGCTGCTGGGTGTTTCATACATTAATACCAAAACAAGAGAGAGATATCTGCAGGCTGACTTTCAGCCTGCAGACCATGGAAGTTCAGTTTTGTCACAAACCACATTAAACAGCTAAAATGTCTGCTATTAAAAATCCGTCTTGTCTACTACACAGTGATTGATAAGACATTGAAGGCCTTCATTCTCCACAGCTGAGCTGTAACTATAAAAGGTGTCTTGCTGGGTTTTAAGGATAAGCTTTTCCTGAAGACAGTTTGCAGAAGAAGGTAGGGAAGCAGATAAGGAGGTACCGGAGGAGCTATACTTCAAGTCCAGGATCCGGGAACAAATGAGCGTAACTCTTCCTTCTGTTGTCATGACAAATTTAGTAGACTATAAAGCTGACTACAAGAACATGCTTTTATCTCAAACCCTCTGCAAAATTTTGTTTGATTTCTTTTAAGACAAAGAAAAAAACTAACCAGTTTTCTGTGAACTGGCCTCCTCAGTTTAACATCAAATGCAAGAACTGGTTTAGTTCAGCTAAAGCAGTAACTGGAAAAGGAAAGTCCCTTTACTCCTGAAAAACTGCATTAGAAGAAACCGCATGCAGGTTTTGCCCAACCAGTCAAGTTTTCTCCCTGCCTGACTCTGTTAATAGGAATTATTTTTGTAAAAAAGAGTCCTTAACTTTTTTATGGCCTGGACAGCACGCTTCCACTGAATGCCTGCAGAGTGTAAATTCTCTCGTACATTTCATGGATTAAGGAACACTGAAGCCCCTCTTCCACTAGTTTAATCTGTTCACATTGCTAAAAATTTGTACATGGATCAGATGATGGAGCCAAAAAGTAGGACAACTAGCTACACAGCTAAAGGACTGATATCTTGATTACCTGAAATATAACATCTTTAACATGTCTTAACTCTTCTAGATTACATTTCTGTGCAATAAATTGATGTGGTCTGCTTTCATTGCTTCTCAACATATCATATTTGAATTTCCAAAATGAAACATCACAATTGATCTTAACATGCAAGTATATTTCACTTTGAACTCTCAAAATAGGTTTCTAGAACTTAAAAGCTATTTTGCAACTTACAGTATGCGAGGCATTTCATAGCTGACAACACCCAGTGAGGGAGGTCGTCTATAATAAAAAAAAAAAAAGCATTATTTGTACGTAACTCTTAACACTTAATAACTAATTCAAATAATGGCACACATATTAAATAATACTCTAAGTATAAAAGATCGAATTTAAAATGAATTTTAAGTATTGCTACACATGTAATTTAAAAGTGAATGTAATACATCTACAAAACCTTTAGACAAATATACTGAACTGTACTCTAGTTTGGGAAAAAAAAATAATGTACAAGACAGACCATTAAACGTATTACTTTAATTATTATTTATTGTTTGTTGTAATCACACCATACAGAAACTTTAAGTCAGAACCAGAAAAAAAAAATAATCTTACCCGATTTGTTCTGCAGAATAACAACCCCATGTTTGCTTGTGTTAGTCATGTTGTACATGACATACTCAGGAACTATCTGCGTTGGCTGCAGAACGTCTTCCAAAGATGGGAGGCCTAAAATGGTTTGCAAACTGGGGGGCGAGGGAAGAGAGCAGATGTTGGCTAAAAGGTTTGCTAGTCATGAATGAAAACAAGTTCTTTCCTTATCTATTCAAACACTAGTTACTTGATAAGCTAGTCTGCAGTTTAATAAATCCTCACTGCTAGAAGGACAATGTGAAGATACACTTTTTCCTGGGACAAACACCAAAAACCAGTAAGAAAGAGCATCCATGCTATTTAAAATGTACTTCAACATCAGCAAGAGTGTATTTCTTAAATTCAACAATCCAATGTTAATAAATACATCAGGCAGCATATATAAACAATAGCTAGTAAAAATATTCAATTTAAAACATTTTTTTTTAAGTGTGCAAGCCAAAAGCTTAATTGGGCCATTACATCCCCAAAGCACATATACACAGAGCTTTTAATAATGTATTCCTTACTGTATTAGAATGATATTTCTCCAAGTTTCTTGCACATATTCCTCACTTATTTCCTTCCTATGCAGTGTGTCTTCCTTGTTTTCTTCTATTATATCAGGTTTTGTTTTTTCTAAATTTTCCTGGAAATGAATGGTTTATATTCTAAGATAAACGAGCCTCTTTAAGAGAATTCAGAATTAAGTAAAAGTTGTTCTCAGAAGTATAGGGTATTCTGTGGAACATCAAATTCCAAAACATGATTCAGGGAGTAACCTTAACAGTCTCGGCAGTGAAATGTAAGCATACCCAACTAAAAAGCAAGAGAGGACACTACGAAAAAAGACCTGATCGACTCACAAGTCAGCAATTTAAAAGGTACAACCACACCAAATCTCAATGCATTAACAAGTGAAGTATTCTCCTTTCGGATCACAATCTAAATTTAGAAAAAATGCACACAGATACATAAATCTCAAAAGACTAAAGGACAAAATACTCACTTTCAATCTTTTTCAAAAACTAAGCAGAACAATTAAATTGTTTGTGCCTTTTAGTCATCCTAAACAGAAAATATTTTAAGTTCCAACACGGACATGTTGTCCAGATCATTTCTAGAACTCCACCTTCCAGCCCTCCCAATACTTTAAAATACTGTAGCAGGGATAATTCTGCACTGAAGGAGACAAAATAAACAAAACAATCCAAAAGAAAACAAAAACCCCTCCCATACTGATGACGTAAAATGCAGTTACAGCTATGATTGTACATGTATATATTTTGTTTGAATATTTACAGGTTATTTAATAAAATATTTTTTGCACATGCAAGAAGAGAAACAGCACATATCACCAAGAGACTTAGTTATAAAATGTTGCTGTATCTTTCTCTTATACCTATATCAATGTTCTGTATCACTGCCTAGAAGAACCTACCAATTTATTTATTGAGCTAGAAGGGAAGATGATACAACAGAACAGTGTCACTAAAAGATGATTACTTCTAGTTTTAGTTTTTTTAAAGAATAAAGAAAATGCATGGCAACTGTAACTATGTGAGAAATGGAAGTTATTACCAGAGACTGTAGTAACTCATGTTTTTTAAAAGTTCTCTTGGATAAATGTGGCAGTTTAAAAAGTCTGTCTCTAGAGAAGGTTTCCAAGTTCTCTTTTGGTGGACATGAGCTTGGTAGAGGTTTAATGGGAGATGTCAAAGGAAATCTGTAATGAACAGGAGAGATGTTAAATACATTTAGAATAGATAAAAAATGTAAGTAGTCACTTAACCAAAACCATACACTATCAGTCTGAAAAGTTCCAGGAAATTAGGAAGAAAAATGCTGAAGTTCTATAAAGAATGCTGTTTAACATTATCATACTAGCAATTAGCTTTGGAGTACTTTTCTTGATTCCAAAGTCAAGCTGAAGATACTCAGATCTATATACAGCACTCAGAGCACAATTTGAGAAGTGAGGGCCATTAACAGCTTTAATTTTAGAACTTAGCGTAGGCTCTGTTTCCCACTTAGATGTTCTGTAAAAGAGAAGCAAACACAACACCAGTAAGAGGCCATGGAGCTACTACGATAAATTCTCTTTAGCTCCCTCCAAACCACTTGAGCGTAGCATGCATGCCAGTGAAAAACTTGGAAACAGCCCCAAGCATACAGGATGTATGGTCTATACCGTAAGTCAGAGTAAAGTAAAAAGGTGAGTGGGGTAAAATGGCATCAAATAATTTTTCGCCCAACTGCTCAATCCAAATCAAGGCATTTTTGGGGAATCTAAGCATAAGATTTTTAAATAAAATTCTCAACCTGAAGAGCTCTGTTAACATTCTTCATGTCAGTACCTGTATAGTGCACCATTGTCTTCTAAATTTTCAGATCCCCATCTCCCTTTTATATCTTCAATTACATGATTCTTGAGAAACTTTCTTAATAACTGAACAGTCTGCTGCCTAGTAACTTCAGGACCAAAGTTACTGTTACTCCTTAGTACTTCATGGAGCCAGTCCACAGCTTCTGACGCAGTAAAACAGCTGCCGTGTTTTCTGAAGTGTTGCCTGTGTTTCCTTAGCGGCATGCCAGCTCGGAAATATTTTGTAATTTCATTCCACTGCATGGGAAACAAAACAGCAAAGAATGTAAGACTGAAGAAGTTGATCGTTGTAAGTATCAAATAAAACAGTATTATATTGACAAGCGTATAAATGAAGTCACAACATGAATACTGACAAATATTGATAGCTATACTAAATAGTGTAGTAATATAAGAAACATTAAAGTTCAGATTAAAGAATACATAACCATTCCATTTAGGTTGTTATCTCATTCTTCTATAGCTGAAGATTAGGTTAGAGTTTCACAAACATAACGAGGTTTTTTGACTCTGCACATTCCCAGCACTGACATCAACTCAGTTTCCCGAGGTGCTGAAGCCCACAGCCTTCAAACGTGGAGCGGCTCTCAGACGCGAAACGAACGCCAGTTTTAAATTTTAAAGTATTTTCTTCTTTTTTTTTTTTTTCCTTCCCTTCCACGCTGCTGCGGGAACGGCGGGAATTTCCCTGCTGGGAGGGCCCTGAAGGGTTAACGGCAACTTGTGCTTTACCGGGGAGGCAGAGGCCCGGGCTGACGGAGGTGGGGGGAGACCCGGGCGCCGCCTTTCCTCCCCCCAGGTCCCCAAACCCGCCCCTCTCCAGCCCGAAAAGCCTAGCCCACCGCCCCGGCCGGCTCCACACCCCCGTCCTCACCAGCTTGGTGGCGCGGTAGGGCCCCGGGGCGGGCGGGCGGCCCTCCATGCCGCATGCCGCTCGGCTCGGCGCAGCCCCGGCGGGCAGGGGGCAGCGCCCGCCCCGCCCCGCCCCGCGCAGCCCAACGGCCGCCGCCACCGCCCCGCCGGTTTGAATTCGCCGCGCGAGCCGCCGAGCGGGAGCGGATTGGGCCAGGCGAGCGTGACGCAGGCGCCGGAGGCGGGAAGCGCCTGAGGGCGGGAAGGAGCGGGAAGGGCCGCGGCGGTTTGGGGCCATGCGGATAGGAAGAGAAGTGGGTGCCGGGCCATTTTGGCATTCGTCAGGCTTTCACAGACGGACGTTGCGGTTAACCGTGACGTGGATGGAGCTCAGCTGTCCCTCGGAGTGCCGAGCCGCCCCGCATCGCTGGTGTGGCCTCGCCCGATGGCAGCGGTGTGGCGGAGCTGCTCAGGCGAGGGCCGTGCCCTTCGGCCGAGGGCCCTGCCTTCCCGGCCGGTACGGGGTAGCAGCCAGGTACAGACACGTACAACAGCCCCAGGTCAGTCCTGAACAGAGGTTTGAGAGCTTGCATCTTCTCAGAAGCTTGCCTTGGTGGTTTGTTAACACGAGGGAGAAAAGCCAACTCGTGTTATGTGACTTAACTGGGTTTGCAGAGTGTTTTCACAGACAGCGCTTCAAGAGGCAGGTGTGGCTCACGCGTTTCTTGGGTCCTGTGAGACCAGGAGGTACCTTACACAGACCTGCCTGAACACACACTAGCCGCTTTCAGAAGCATACATGTGTTCTTCCAACTACCCTGTCTCATCCTGTGGATGTCCTACAGATAGAAGTATACCAGAGACCCACCCCCCAAAAAAAACCACAAAACACCCCCCCCTCCCCACAACAACCACGCTAACAAACATTGCAATAGCATAGCTTTTGCAGGTTTTTTAAAAGTGTTTTCTTTCTCAGGGCCTGTAGACCAAATATACTTGTAACCTGGGAGCTGTAAATACCCCCATAAGCGTTTTATTTCATCTTGATAGAGCCATTCATTGCCTAGACATTTTGGGCTCTTACAGTCAATAAAAACACATAAATGCCTCAGACGCTTTTATAAGAAGGAATAAAAATGTTACTGCTGTGAGAAAACACACCAGCATTGCAAGTGGATTTAAGCAATAAGACCCAAAGCTGCAGCCCAGGAAAAAGAACATAAATAGAAGGCCAAAGCGCTAAAACATGCAGCAACCTAAGTACTGCCTCCCAGCACACCCAGGGCTAGAGTAGCACAGAGGAAACCAGTTTCTCAACTACACACCTTGCTGAGGGAGGGATGGCTGTTCTGCTTTTATGTGCTTACAAAATCGGCTGCAGGAGCCGGTCCAAGCTGGCACCTAGTAACTCCTGTCAGATCTGAGAGCTGTAGTACCTGCTGGGAGCTGTAGTAAGCAGCAGTGTTGACTTATGAGTCAGTATAGCAAACAATTCCAGGTTCAGTGAAGCTGTGTTATTTCACTTACATTTTGCATCTGACCAGAAGAAGAAAGATGTGGATTCTATCACTGGATAAAAAAAAAAAAACTTTAGAGATACTCTTCATCACTTACATATTTCCACATCTCGCCTCCTGTTTTCCTTTCTAGAAAAATGGCCTGATGAGTGGTTGCCAAGACAGAAAGTGGTATTGATTTTTCCAGTGACCTAGGCTCTAAACCTGTTCAAGAGTATAAATCCATTTACTGATTATCTTAAGGAAATCTCCACAAGTAAAACCTGCAGAAAGTGATGACTATGATTTTTTCACTATGGATTACTTCCCGTACTCCCTCCCTCAGGCCATTTAAAAAAATATAATGGTTGACGTATTTGCATTCAACCTCCTGCCTATAGATGATCTACTACATTTTGCAGAATTTTGTGTCTTAGATCGAGTAAAGAGATTTCAGGGATGTGTCTGGCAAATACAGTAAAAGTGATGATTAGAATAGTCTGGGAAACATTACAGTCCATCTTCTTCATGTTCTTGTAAGCAGTGTTATACTGTTGTAGCCTAAAGTGTTTTAATTAATTTCCTAGGAGACAAAACTAGAGTTCTCTCTGCTTTTACAATTCAATTTAAACCTTACTTGTGCTTGTAGGTTTCCCTACTTAAAGGAAAATGACTACACAGAGGCAGGTGTTCTGTATTTTTATCACTACAGAGTTGTGAATAGCTGCCGTCAACTGGAAATATAAGCAGTCTTTTAAAATGATTGGAGGGTACCTTTAGGCCACCACATATGTTCTTAGAGTGAGTTTTTTGGCTTTACAGTGAGATTTCCTTATCTTTCAGTGGTTTTCTTTCTTTTATTCTCATCAGAGAATCCCAAATACCTAGTGCGTACCTGACCCAGCTGAGCTATAGGAGGGCACCAGTGTGACACTTCACATACAAAGTTCTGCCAAACACATGAGGGAAAGTAATGGGAAAAGTAAATAGTTATTTTCTGCTTCTCTTTTGTAATGGTTTGATCTTGGTGTCTGCTACTAGTAACAGCAGAAAGCAAAATAAATAAAGAATAATAGAGCTTATTTAAAATATCAAGGTTGTGGCTGTCCCTCTGGATTGTTTTTCGCTGTGTGTTACTAAACAGAAGAAGAGGTGTGCTCTGTATATGCTGTAGGTCTTTGTTTCACTGGTTTTAGACACAGGAATAAAGCTAATTGGAAGTTCTTAATATTGATCTCCTGATGCTTAGTGGAGCTGAATTAACATTCTTGCCCTTAAGTTCAAACAGGAAGTGATTTGACAACATAAGGGAATAGATTGTGGAGACTGCTAGCGACAACACAGGTTTTCTGTACTTGTCATTAAGGAATACAAACACACATTTACAAATACATTGCCCCTTGGTTTGGGAGGATGATGCAGTAACATGCGTGTCCTTCCCTTTGGAAGTGTTGCGGTGACCAGCGAGTGCCCTGGAGCCTCAGCAGGATTTGGCATGCTAGCCCGGCAAGGACTGCGCTCTTTGAACTTCCACTGAAAGAACATTCAGCAGCCTGTGGCCAAAACAAGAGAGGTGCCAGGCCCGCATCCCGAAACAGACACAGCAGGTGACTCCACAGGATTTTTCTTTGGGCTCTGTGCTTATGACTTTACCACAGCTACGTGTTGGGGTTGATCTCTGGTGAGGTAAAGCACATACGATTGTAATGGTCATGACAATCCTGCTGCTGGGACAATCAGGAGCGGCGATGGTGAATTGAAATCTTTGAATTTGCTGGTGTAAGCACACTCGGTACGAAAGCTGAGCAGGGCCCAGCGCAAGGTTGGGAAAGGGCTGTGAAGATTTCAGAAGCAGGCTTTGTTAATGCACTGCTGCTATTCTTTCATGCACGTTCTCTTTAAATTTTGATTTTAGGGGGATAGCTTCCATACTTACAGTAGGTGAAACAAGTTGCTTGATATTTAGTGAAAAGAAACAAGAAGCATAAAATGTGTACCAGTTGAAAGATGTGAGTCCTTAACGCAAAGTTCTCATGTCATTGAGATAACAAGATAAGAACTCAGCTGTTTACATTTCTGGATGAAACATTTAAGCATTTTTTTTTCCCCAATAACATTATGCATCATTCCTTGAGGATATTAAACAGTAAGGGCTGGATTTTTTTTTTAATGTGTAGTACAGACTTTGTAAGAGCATCGTTTTGTAGACAAAGAACGTAATCCAGGCAGGATGTGCCTGGGGAAAAATCTACACTGAAGACAAACGACAGCAATTACAATAATTTCATTACAATACATTTTTTTTTCTTCAGAAAAGCAATTCTGTGGAATTTACCAGCTTTCAGATAACAACATTTCAGCTGATTTGCTGCTTTCCAGAGACAGAATGACTGTACTTCTATTGTGAAAGTGCACACACTTTTTAGAAGGATCAGTGTGGGAAGAAGAATAGAGGAGAATGCCTGTGAAGGTTATCATGAAAATGTGCGTGTGAGAATTTGAGCGAAAAGAAGAATCTCAGTTTGGAACTGCATCTTTTTGTAACCCTGCTGAACTTTTCCCCTATATTGAGTCAGTAGCTTGTCCAAAAAGCCACTTAGAGAGGCGCTTTTATGCAGTAGTGTATGAACACCAAGCAGGTAGGATAAATCCTGTGGCTGTTCAGCCTTGAATGATACGACGTGAGCTCCCCTGCTCTACCCCTCAGTAACTCAGGATCCTCAAGCACTTTCCTCTCTCCACAAACACTGAGGAATTCTGTGTACCCTCACCCCCTAAACTCAAGCAACCTGAGCACTGTGTTATTTTCTTTCCTCTGAATGACAACACATCAGCATCCTGCTCTGCTTAAGCCTTGCAGATACCAGGACATATCTCCAGGACATATCTTGCATCTTTTCTCACTAAATGTTCCCATCATCCAATGCATTTACCCTACCTCCTCCCTTCTTGATGAGTTAACAAGAACCTCGTGAGCTGCTTCATCCCCACCCTCTGCTACATACAGTTTGGATCTCCTCTGTGGAGGGTTGGGGTCACTTCTCTGTTTCTGTGTTGGTTAGCAGAAGTAAGGTAGGATCTGTAGAGCAAACCATCTGAGGTGTTTTCTTGAGGTGTTTCCTGATGGAGCTCTCCTGGTGGTTTGCCTGATGGTGATCTCTGAGATTGCAACCCTTTGTGATACCAGGTAGGAAATGTTACTCCTTCGTTGACTTTAGTCCTGCTTCTCCCGCACAAGGTTCTAAGTAGCTCTTCTGCAGTGGCTTATAAAAATGTGACAATGTGCTGTTGTTTTGTAGAAGTCATAAAGAAAAAAACTGAGAGTCTTTAATGACTTTGGTTTTTATGGATATATGATCCCTTAACTTTGAAGGAGTTTAATTTTTGTTTATGTTATTACTTCAAGAATGTACCTATGTCTTAGAATGTAAATAGCGCTTAATTTTGAGCTGAATAAAAATGTTAAGAAGGCATATTTGGAACACAGTGTAGAAATAATAATCAACTAACAGTCACCTATTATTATTAGTTGTATAAGAGAAAAAATCTGCCAAGTGCGTGAGAGGATTGTGCGTAATGGTATAAACAGCTATAGCAGGAGCAGTTGTAAGATGAGTGTTATACTACTATAGGCTGATGTGCACAAAGAGCCTTCTTGAAAGAGGAAACTCATGTAGTGTTAAATACATGCAAACAATTAAAATGTGTGTGAAGTTGTGTGATCTTTGAATTTTCAGAAATACTGAGCTTGGAGTTCAGTTTATTTGGGTTAGTTTCAAGTTCAGTTTCAAAGTCTTGCAGAAATGTTTAATCTATAATTAACAACTAGCACTTGCAGCCATCTTTGAAGGCTGCAGCTTTAATGAAAGCCTATTTTATTTTTAATAGGATTCAAAGGTACTGCATACAAGAATGACATAGCAGCGTCTGCTTGAGCTGCTACACCCGAGACTGTTAAGTATTGATGCTAACCATGTATTGGGAGCTCTAGCTGTAAATAAAGCCTTTGCTTGTGTAGACATGCAACGTCCTGGCTTCAAACACACTTAATTAACACAGACAGTGTGAGGCTTGAGGTATTTTTGAACCAATCCTAAATGAGTGCCCTTTTGCTTTGCCTTTCATATATCATTTATTACCCTGTCAAGGGGTTTTTAATATACTGCATCATGATAGGTTAATTAACTTGTGCTTTTTCTCCTGCGACCCTTTGACTTAAGGCTGAATGAAACAGTGGATGGTAAGCACAGTTTGGTGAAGGGATTCAGCTGAGTTTGCTTCTTGCTCGCTCAGGTGTGCAGGGTGAGCACCAGAGCCTCTTGCTCCCTCTGTGCTGTGGGTAGTACGGATTTCCTTGGTGTGGAGTCCAGCCCGTTCACTGAAGCATAGATCTGTCTGGATGGACTCTTCCCTCCAAACAGGAGGAAATTCCTCCGGATATTTATTTATCTTCTCTCTGAAAAGCATTTCTCAAATAACTTTTGTTACAGCTATAATAATAAAAAAGCCCTTGTTATTTGGATGTTTTATGGAAACGTCAATGCCTTCTGCTGTTCTTGCTTATGTTGTTCTCCTAACTCTTTGAAAATATGTGATGAAATGAATAACTGGCAATGCCTCAAATTATCCAAGAAGGCTGGGCATCTTTTACTTTCTGAGTGAAAAAAAATAGATGAAAATAGAGGGACAACAGCTAACTACGTGGGGCTTTACTCATTTTTAAAATTTATTTATTTATTTTCCTGGGAGGGAGTATGAATGAGTAGAGAATTGTAGCTCGTTATAAAGTGAAGAAAGGGAGGAAGCAATGCAGAGCCCTGTGCCCGGGATGGGCTGACTGCGTACATCAGTACGGCATGCGGGCTGCTGGCCAGGCAGCCTCCTGGAGCGGGAGAGGCGGCCTTGGTTGCGGGCAATCCGTAGTTAAGGGATTACCCTATAAAGCAATAACTGGTGGTGTTTCAGTTCAATGCTCTTGCTCTGGAATTTACTTTTAAGCTCTTCTTATCATTTCTATTGCTCCAACATTATGTGTGTCTGTAGGATTTGGTTTTGCTTAGTGGAAATATACTTCTGAACTGATGAAACAACGTTATTTCAACTCGGATCTTTTTAAAAGATAGTTTTGATTGTATGCTGTTTTACTGATAACTTGGGAATAGTTAAGTTTAGGTGGCACTGAATCTGTAATAATCCATTGGCACATGCTTCTCAATGGGCTTTGTGCAAATCTTGCGACTCCTGTGTTGTGACATCTGCTCTTGAGATGGTTTTTAGAAGGCAAGGCGGGAAGGTGCAAACTGGAGCTTCTCTTTGGGTGTAACAGCAAATGAAAGTTTGCTCTGATAGTTTAATATCTTAGTGTGCTAAGAATTTTGATCTATGTGTTTCTCCAGAAAAACACAGACTTTGCCTTCAATGTGTCTATTTGCTTGCGTGGTTTTTCTTGAACTCAACTGAATTACTCCCGTACTTTAGAAGAAAACTGATTCTCTGACTCTGTTACAGACCTTAACTAGCAGTTATTTCAGATCTAGGCATTTTCTCCCTGGTTCCCTTGTCCACCAAACTATTGAATTAAAAGAAACCCCAAACTAACTACATGCAGTTTTAGTGCAGTTGGTCTGAAAAACAATCATTTTATGCAGTTGCTTACAATTTGTTGCTTTTCCTTTGTGAGCTGCATCCCAGCTGTCCCCAGTTTTCCTCACAAATTAGTTCATCAGATCTATTATTCTACAAATGTGCAGCAGCTGTTGTTCAAATCCAGCCTGATTGCACATGCCCTCTGCAGTTTTACTCAATTGATTTACTCCAAACATTTTGTTACTAAACCGTTCATTTGGTTGTAACCGTCCTCAAAGTATACATTAAAATGCTTCGTAGTGCGGCAGTTTGGAAGGCAGTTCTCAGGAGATCAGAAGATGGGATCACATTTGGAGTAGGGTCATCTTGCCACATGTCTTCACAACTCCTGGCTGTGAGTAAAAGGCTGGTACTCATGTCAGAAGGGGGGAATTTTCAGACTGGAGCTGTCATTGTGATGGCATTTGGAAGCAGTGGGGAAGCATGGATATTGTACATGTTTCCAGGCATTCATCTCAGTGATTCTTGGTACTTCACTCCTTCTCTGCAAGTCTCTGAGATGCAGATGTGCCTTGAGCGGAAGGTGCAGTTGCCAGGCTGTTAAACACCAGTCAGGAAAAGGGGATGTTGGCAGGAACCGGGGAAGAAGCTGTCTTGATCACTGGGAAATAGAACGAAATATTTACAAAGATTTTTTGTTTCAGGATTTTCCTAGATTTTCTGTAATGTCTAAAGGATTCCAGCACAAAGTGAGCAGCTTTTGCTGCTTAACAGCCTTTTGCTGCTTAACAGCCTTAAGGTTGCTACTGCTGGTGTTAGTTGTGCTGCTTCCATCATCTGAGGCTGCACTGTTTTAATTAAAAACTTGAAATACACTTCTCTCTTGACCTAGTGAAAAGACTCAGAAGATTCAAACAGCTTGAACAAAATACTAGGGCAACGTATCAAAAAAACACAAAACACAAATTGTTCTTGGGAGTAGTCTGTGGTCTTTTCAAATACTAAAAACTTCTGTAGAGATGTTTTTGGGAAGTTCATGCATGAGATGTGAAATCACTAGGATTTACTGCCTGGTTAGTGTCCTGGATCCAACTGCATCAGGATATGTTTCACACTGGCAAATACTCACTGACCAAGTCTGAGATCAGGTAAAAGGTACAGGCGTAGCTGTTTCTGAAAGCCGTGGTCTTGTATCTGTTAATACCTGAACAATGTAATGAGGACTGGGGACCATGGCAATGTGATGCAGAAAGTCAAAACCAGACAAGTAATCCGTGGCGCTGGGGTTAAAGTACAGTGTCCTGTACTGCACAGGGACAAAGCAGAAGTCCATATATACCTATATGAAAACTTGCTTTTTTCAAATGAGGTAAGGAACCTGCTGTAGGATGTCTGAGTAATTAAGAAAATGGAGCAAGCTCTTGCTTTTCTGCATTCAAGTCCTGTCTTTATCACTTTCTTGTGATGTGACTGATTTCTGCCACACGGTGGTGGTGTTGCTTGTTGTCTAATCCTGAAAAGTTCTTTCTAAGAGCAGCTGGAGCAATGAAAACTGTTTTATTTGTTAAATATAACTTAATAATGACACGTTGCTTTTAATAAACATTCATGTAATTTTCATGTAACGTTTTCAGACAGGGTCTAGTAGTACTATGTAATCAACATACAACAGATTTGTTGTGCAGTATCCAGGCTTCTTGCCACCTTCTCAGTCCTTTACATCCAGTATTTTCACTGCATTTGATGGTCTGTTGCTACTTTGTCCCCACAGGGAAAAAGAGATGAGCCCTTTTTCAATAAGAACCTATGAACACTTTCAGTCATTAGGCATCATTTGATAAAATTAAAGTCTTTGGTTGTAAAAAGATGGCTTAGGCATCATGTAATGAGGAATGTGTTAGTTCAAATCCATGCTGGCACAGGCTGAAATCTGGGAAGATGTCTTGTTTGGGGAGAATGATTCACGCAGTGATGCTCAGGAGCAGACAGAGGTAGTAGTAGCTGCTGTGTGTGGTCCCTGAGCTCCTGGAGTAGGCTGATATGGTCCAGATCTCCTTGGCCAAATACCTTGTAGGATCTGTAAGGATAGGAAAGCCTTCCTAAAATTCTGGGAAGTAGCCAGAGAGGACTGTGAGAAAAAGAGGTAATTGAAAAGTCTTTGAAATCCAGCAGTCCTTAGCTGCCTGTGTTTACAGGCTGGGATTTAGAGCAGGAGCTCAAGTAGGAATTCGAATTAAAAAAAAAAAAAAACACCTTTATTCTAATCAATGGAAAAAACTGTAAAAAATAACATGGCATATGTTCCTCCATTCCGTGTTAGTCTTGCTCTGAAAGGCTCCTGTGTGCCGTAGCTTAGTGGTAAGGGCAGGTGCCGCTTCTGTTTGAGATTCTTGTGAATGCTCTAAAACTGTTGCCCTTGAAATAGTCCTCTGATGTTGTCCTACTTGGAAACAGAGTACCTACTTGGACAAAAGGAGACAGTGACAGAAGCAGTAGGCACAGTGAAAGCCCTTGCATCCCTCCTATCCCCTCCTCGCTGAGGAGCTTCCTGGCAAGGAGAAGCAGCCAGGCAGGTGGAGGCCATGTGGAGGAGTCACAGGACCTCTGTGCAAGGAGCTGCCTGGGCTGGTGGCAGGTAGAAACACAGTTTCTATTCTGTAGCAGCCAGCTCTGTCCATCTCCTTCCTCTGTGATTTGGTATTTCTTCCTGATCCGTAGGTGATGTGTATGCAGAAAGGTAGGGCTTTCCAGAAGGTAGGGCTTAGTTAGAATCACAGGATGGTTTTGGGTGGGAAGGGACCATTAAAGCCCACCCAGCCCAACCCCCCTGCCAGGAGCAGAGACATCTCCAACCAGATCAGGTTGCTCAGAGCCCCGGCCAACCTGGCCTGGAATGTTTCCAGGGATGGGGCATCCACCGCCTCTCTGGGCAACCTGGGCCAGTGTCCCACCACCCTCAGTGTAAAGAATTTTTTTCCTGATGTCCAGTCTGAATGTACTTCCCTCTAGTTTAAAACTATTACCCCTCGTCCTACCAAGCAAATATTTTTCTTGGAGGGCTAATGCAGGGAAAAAAAAAAGAAATCTCCTAAATAGAAAGGAAACCACTGGAAAATTACTATGATTTTATTAGAAACAGCAGACTACAAGAAAAATCCTGGTGGGAAGATGGAAGGGAAAAATTGGCCATGTGAAACAAGGATGGGATTAATACACTGAGGAAGTGAGAGGCTTGATAAACATTCACACAATTAACCTTCCAGTACCCTTACTTCTGACAGGAGAGGGCTGCTGCTGAGGATTTTGCTGCCGCGTCTCCCTTGCCCCGTCGCCCCAAGGAAGCCATTCACTTGCACTTTAATTACACTGCCTAATGATTTGATCTTCATAGCATATGTGCTAGTTCTTGTAAAGCATTGTGCAGTGGATACTGCTTGTGTACTCTGTTGCATTAATATGAAAATTTATTTCAATATACATTCAAAAAAGGCATTTTTGTACCTGTTCCCTGTGGGGGTCAGGGACAGCACTATCGTTGCTGTGCAGGCTCTAGCACTGACAGTACTTTTCCATGAGCATTCTGTCAGTGCATCTTGCATACTTCCCACAGCAATGCTACAGTGTCATCTACTGTGAGTAGGGTTTGAATTGATAGTGTGGAGTTAAACTTTTTTTTTTACTTAATTTGCTTGTAAGCTATGGATAAAAATGTCAGTCTTTTTAATTTTTTTTTTCTAGGTCACTGTCCACTATTATCAGTTGGTATCCTTTCTATCAGATTACAACTCTTCAGTTTCTAGCCAACGGTTTTTTAAATAAATATTCACTGACTCAAAGAGGAGATGCTATTCTAAAACTGTTGTTAAAAATGACCTTCATGCAATAGTAGGTTATTTTGTTTAAATAGAAGGCTAAATATAATTTCTCCATTTCAGCAGAGCAGATTTGGGTGGACTGAAAGAAT
The DNA here is from genome assembly GCA_009806455.1 of Tetrax tetrax. NCBI lineage: Eukaryota > Metazoa > Chordata > Aves > Otidiformes > Otididae > Tetrax > Tetrax tetrax. Next base: position 184,701 of record WHYT01017349.1, read on the forward strand.
TGCTCAACCATTAACTGAGCTGATGAGCTTGAGAACATGAGATTCTAGGACTGCTCCAGGTTTAGTGCCAGCTGTTGGGGCAGCTGAGAAGAAGAGGCAAAGGGCTTGGTTCTGTCTGTGTGAATAATTGGGCTGGGAGGAGTCTTGTGAATAACCAGAGAGCCTCGGAGGGATGGAAGGAGAAAGATCAGCAAAGAGATCAACCTGATGGAGCTGGGAACTGCTCCAGAGGACAGCGGGGGACTTGTAGTCTCACGCTGGACCCCATTTGATGGTATATCCTAATAAATGTGAGCCTTTGTGTCCATCTCTGAAGTCTGGCTCCTCTCACCTTAGGCATATGCCTCAAGGGCATCTTTCCTTCAAAATTCCATTGTTCCAGTATTTCTCCAGCCAATCTGAGATATTCATACACCCGGCCTGGTGAATGTTTGAGCAGTAGAGCAGTCCAACGGGAATGACTTAGACATCCAGTCCAGAATATTCGTATAGAGATTATGGTGGATGGAGGTCATGTCCTTGGTCCACCTAGGAGCTCTCACCTCTCTCATACGAGTGCCTGAACTCCTGGTTAAATGCTGCTTTAGGAAAGTGAGGGTTTTTTTTTTTCCTCTGGGCTTGTATTTAAGAACTGTAAGCAATCTGTTTTCTACCTGAAGTAGAATGCAGTAATGAAATAACAAACATTTTCTGATGAGACCTCTTTCTTAAAAAGACCCAGTCTTCAGTGTTAAGCAGTCTCAGTGACGGGAAACGCAACCAGCCTCATCTGTAATTAGCTCGCTGCCCATTCTTTTCAGCCAATAGTTTTTTCCCCTGATAACGTACTTCCAACAACTCTAATTTTAGAGTAGATATATGTACACAGATTTAGAATGCCAGAAGTAGTGTAGTAATATGCTGAAAATTTAGTTGATTTAAACTTGAATGATGCTGAAATGTGCCAAACAACCCACATTTATGTAGTCAAAGAGCAATCTGAAGGAGTCATGCTTCTGCATTGCCAGCTACGTATATTTTCAGCTTTGTGTGTGCAGAACAAATGTCTGCTTACCTGACTATTTGTCACAGACGCCCATAGGCTAGTCACCGCCCCGAGCTCTGCTTTTCACCCAGAGAGGTCTATTTCTCCATTTTGCCATAATTTCCTTCATGAATGCTAATATTATTGTTCACTAACATTGCTGTTAGTGGGGGTTGTGCACAGGAGCTGACAGAAGTGGTCCGTACATCTGTCGTCTGAATTCAGGCTGGATGGAAGCTGCACAGCGTTAAACACGCCAAGGCCGTGCACTGTTTACATTAATCCTGTGCTTCCAACGCACACGCAAGGTTTTAGCTTCACAGACACTCTTGATTTCAGTGCAAGTTAAATGCTGTGCAATGCTTTGAACATTTCTCCTAAGAAATGCCAGATTTGGTCAATTCAGCTTCTGAAGCCTTTAAATAATTACTTTTCCGTCCTCATATAGATGCAATTTTAAGAAAATAGGAAACTATTATTCTGGGGAGGCTTCCCCCACAGGGGCAAGAGAATTCCTGGATATATCTTTACCTACCATCCTGTAAGCACAGGAGAAATGACTGCAGTTTAACTATAGAACTTTTTTGTTTGGCTGATAAAAAGCTTTCCTTTTGTTTGGGCCGTAACTCTCATGGAAAATCAAGCTCTTCCCTCAGCAGGTGAGCATTTTAAAGGTAGTTTACTGTGTTTTAAAATATAGATAATGGTGTCATTTTCTTAACCGTAGGGAATAAACAGCTGTATTATTAAATGATCACGGTCATGTTTAGCTCTTGCTTTACTAAATTTAGGTGTTTTTCAGATGTAATTGTTGCCTTGTTGTTTCCAAAGGAAAGCATGCAGGAACCAGATGCGGGAGGGAGTGATCTCCAGGACTTTTGGCAGCAGGGACACTGAGACTGCTCGCAGGGGACCGGAGAGTTGGTCAGTGGGCGTAGATCCAGGCTTTACCACTGCATGTTTAGAAAAGGGTACAGAGACAAAATTGGGTCTAAACCTAAATACAGAACTGGAATTGTGTGGTCTTTTAGAAATTCCTCATTTCAAATCTGGCATTTGGCTCAAATCCATCTCATTTAGAGAAACCAAAATCAAAAAAGTTTTACTGGAAGTTTCTAATGTCATACTATATTAATGATACTAATGATAAATGGCATTACTCTAGTTTGGTTTCTTATATAAGGATGCTTTGAGAGTTCTGGCAGAGACTGTGAAGCAAGTGGGCATGATCTCCCAGCTCTCAAACCTGTCCCTTCATCGTGTGCGCTCTGTTTCCTTGCTCTTACATGGACGGCGAATAAAAACCTGTGGATCCCTTCCAGACTAACTGTCTGTCACCTATAGACAGAGTTCAGTTTATCCATATGTGCTCTGATGAAAATCAGGGAAGTATTTTGACAGTAGTTTAGAACTTGCTGTGTTTAAAGAGCCAAGAAAACTTTTGAGGAGCAGTGGATCCTTGAAACAGTATATGGGTACAGGTTAGGTTCAGAGTATGGGTTTAGACTGGTATTTAATTTGGGGCTAAGATACAGCTACAGCTTTGGTGGTGTAACACTTAGTGCTCTGCTGTTATAAAATGGCAATTTGGAAATTATTGTGCATTTTAGTAAAATTTGTTGTAAGATTTCTGATGTCTTAAGGAACGGAATGTTTTGGTTACATAAGGTTTCTGTGAGAATGAATTAAAACCAATCCCAAACCAGTTGTTCCTCCTTGTTCTGATTCTAATAGACATGAATTCAACCAGCCCTAAGAGCAGGCTGAGCTGTCCAGTTCCAAGCGCAGCAGTGACAAGCTGAAGCATGCACACTTCAGGAACACACCGCTCTGTTGTGAGCGGAAGGTGCTTTGGGGAACTCGCTGTCCCCGCGTCGTCAGCCTTCCAGCACAGTGGAGAGCTCGTCTGGTCAACCACAAGTGCTAGCAGCAGGTGCTTACTGTGCATCCGAAAGGGATTGTTGCTGTGCTTGGTTTTGGTACTATATGTCTCTCTCATTTGCAGAATGCTGTTGCCTTTTGTTTGTATTGTTAGGGCTAATTACTACAATTTATCTCTCAAACAGTCACAGGACATTGAGGAAATGTACAAGGGATACTTCAGCACCACCCTGTAACGCGGAGCAAGTCATGAGGAGAAGGTGCATGTCACAAACTTATATGGGCAGATAAAGTATTTTTGCAAAGATATAATATGCATCCCGAACAGTTACAGTATGGTGAATCATGCAGCACAAAATATGCTTCAAAAGAACACTCTGCAAAACTGCTTCATTATATAATAATGCTCAGTGATTTCTAGGGCTATGTCCTACAAGATATTGAGAAATTCTAACTTGAGAAATACAAAAAGTTGATTTATAAGGAGCTACCTGTCTTTGAATAATAGTGCTTAAACACTGTTTTCTTGACAATTCTAAAACCAAGGGGTTGTTATTTAGAGAATTAGCCTTGCCATAAAAATACAAATTAAAAGGAAAATAAACATTTCATTAGCGTTTGATCACTCAAGAGATTTTTATTCTTTTCTTTCTTAACTGAAGTTCTCCCTTAAAGGAGAACTAGCACCGTGGGCTGTAGTTGTGATAAATATATACTACCTGTCATATGGATAGATTACCTACTGACATTAAAGCTTTCAGAAACTATAATGGACAAGGACAGATGTTGCCAGGTTTAAAAATAAAATTAAAACAACAGAAACAGCATAGCAGCTCATCAGAATTCATCAGCAATTGGAGCTTAATTCCTTGATACTGTACTGTTATCTGTCAACCATTCATGCAATTAAGAGAAAATATCTCCCAACGTTTCCATGGTGCTAAAACACTCCAGGAGAACAGCCAGCCCACACAGGACCCAGGAGCGATAAAATATTAATTCAATACGAGCACATGTTCGATAATCTCAACATTTAATACAGGCTATAGTAATTCAGTCCTAGCAAATTATTCAGTTAAACAGGAGCAGAGCCAGATAGTATACTACTTGTCAATGACTTTATTTGCAAAAAAAAAAAAGCCTGTTTATTGTGGGATTAGGACTGTAGCTACAAAAGTGGTGCTTTTATGTTAGCAACGGAGAGATTGGGGATGACGAGTGCGGGCCCAGGCTGAACGGCTCCCGACGAGGTGAGCGTGGGAAGCCCACTTGTCGAGGTGTGTATCCGTCTGCCAGATAAAGCCCACAAGAAAAGGGAGTTTGAAATGCTGCATCAAGCAGAGAATAATTAATCTACTGCGTGGCTCAGAGATGTCAAATGAAACAGGTCTTGATGTCTGTTGCAAGGAACTGTGTGCTGCAGGGTGGATTTTGGGGAAGGTTTGCCTCCTCCATCAGCACCAGTGGTCATCCTGTACAGCACAACTGTCTCCAGCTGGCCGTGTCCACCTTTGGAGAGAGCTGAACCTCTGCTTAAAATTAGAAAGAACATTTCCTGCCACTGGAAATGCCCAATAGACTTCTCTAAGGGGCCTGGGGGAAGTTACGTTTGGTAGGAGCACCTTGTAAACACTCACGTGGGTTTTTGGTGAGCTGTCAGTTATTCCAATGTGGACAGAAACTTGTGGTTTTCGAATTCCAGCGTGGCATGAGCTGCCTGTGTGATGCAGCCAGGGCTGAGCCCTGCAGCGCTGAGCCTGGAGCCAGGGTTTGGGGAGGGCTCCGGCCAGGCTTCTGCCTCTTCCCCACTTCTGGGTCCCTCCCTGCCTACCCAGTTGTCACCTTTGCCATTTGCTTGGTGCAGGCGTAGCTGGGATAAATTGGGATTAGCTGGAGCTAGTTACGCCAGAGTCGCTGTCTTCTCTCTTGAAGAGAAATCCTGTCCTGAATTAAACTTTTCAGAAGAAAACTGTCCCTAAAAAGCTTCAAGTGGGATGCAACATCTTCCAAACTCCAGCCCAAGGTACTGCCAGGTCGCTGCTGCCGCTCTTGTTCACGACACAGAGCTGCTGCTGAGGCCGACGTTGCTGCAGGAGGAATCGGAAGTGTTCACCCTACAGATATTTTTTGAAGACCAGCAGATGAAAGGGCCGTCGCAGCCCCTTGCTTTTCCTTTCGTCTGTTCTTTATAAAATGGTGGGGTTTCTGTTCAGGTTGTTGCTGGAAAGGGAGAGCAAGCTGAAAGCTGTTAAAGGAAAGTCCCACCGTAAGTTTTTAGAATACAATCGTACAATTAGCTGAATAACTTCATTCGTTACCAGTTGCCTTGTACGCAAAGGGCAGGCTTACAGCCTCTCTGGAAAGACCACTTTCTCGAGAACCACTTTCCCAGAACTCATGATACATTTCCAGCACGAGCAAAGGGCTGTGAGAATGGATGTTTATAATGACAAATCCTAAAAAAATTGAGAACTATATTCCCTTGCTTATTTAATTTCTAACTATCTCAAAAATAGGGTTCTGTCACCTCCCTTAATAAGCTAGATTCTGTAATGAATTAGATATTGGTAGCTGGAAAAAGGCTTTAAGAGACTGAAGGGTGTTTATTTAAACTTCTTATGTGTCTGGTCTACAGAAACCTGGGAAAATATGTGGAAATAAAATTTTTAAGAAGAAAGGAAACGAAAACTCTGTGCTTAAAAGGGAAAGGTTGAGACAGAAATATTGTGAATTTCTGCTTTTTGCTTTTTTCTAATTTTTCTACTTCAGTGGCTAACTAACATTTCAGAGAAAGGAAAGCTTTGCTGAAAATCCAGCATCTCTCCTTAAGGCTTGGCTTAAAAATACATCCTTGGGGTCTTCAAGAATTGTGTGGAAAAAAAGGTTAATATTGTCACTCCTAATATTTTAAGGATAAAACAAAGAACAAGTGCAGCAAAGCCATTCTAGACAGTCTTTCAAGCCCACATAAAGAAGAGAATTAAGGCAAAAGAAGAATGCTTTTGGAACACTTGGCAGCTCAGCTTTAATTTCAGTACTCTTCCCGTATTTTATCTGAACAGTGCATCCTGGGTGTTTAGTCCCTTCAGATATGTTTAGAGTGACTTCCCCTTTGCTGTTCAGCCGAGTTAATATACACAACGGTGGCAGCTAAAATGAGGTGGTATGGTTTGGTTTTTTTTTTTTTTTTTGTTTTGTTTTTCACTACACCAACTCCATCTCTCTCTTAAATAATTTCAGTTATTCCCCTGAACTCCGCAGTTTGTCCTTCTGGCAACAAGCTGGTGGAGCAGTGTAATGTGCAGGAACTGGGAGGTAGACAAGTGCAAGTTTGGAGGCAGAAGAGGCAATTAAAGAAGTTGAGCTTAGAGCAGAATTTGGGATTGGGTCTGGAAATGTCTCAGGACAATCTCCCATTTCAAAGACTGAATTGGAAAAACCGCCCAGCTTTTTAGTGCTTGGATCCGATGTAACACAGAGCGATGGGACACATCAGTGGGTGGACAGACCCATCTGGAATGAGGACTATAATACGTGGAAAATACGAATCTTGTTTTTTAGCAACTGCAGTTCCCACTTTGTCCAACCTGGGTCGGTCATCCTGCTCCCTCTCCAGCCATCCCCCATGGCATTAGTCATCACGTGACGAAGGGATTTTGCCCGGCGCTGGCTGTGCAGTATGGGTGGTTGTGCTGCTGATTTCTGCTGGTTGTATGTGAGAGTTGAAACCCATAGCTGTACATGGGAGAAGGAAATACGTAAATCAAGTAAATGTTTTCTGGTACAAAAATAATCTACTCTTTTGTTGTCCTAATTGTGTTTTGCTTGGTTTAGTCACGAGCAAAATCTTAGATGATTTATCAGTCTTTGTTTATATCCCTCTAGTATGACACAGCAATAGAAGTAATTATTAACATTAATAACTAAAGCAATTGTCTTGAACAGGATTAACTAATACAGTGTTCCCATTTTTCCTGCTTTAGTGCGAATACTTACTTTTTGTTAGGATGGGAAGCATAATCCTGCAAAGTGTTTTTTTCCCCATCATGTCTCACTGCTAAAACAAAACAAATCTCCAATGAAAAAGCCTCCAGAAGACAAATACAATATTCATTGACATACTCTGATGTGAGACTGACAGCGCTGCTGAAAAATGGCAACTTTAAGCTTATTTATGTGAAACTTTTCAGAAACCATTTATCACCAGTTTTCTGCAGGGTATTTTTTCTTGTGTTGCTAATAAGATATTTCACCCTGAAGACCTTCTAAGCCTTCAGCCATATGTTAATATAGCAGCTGGCTGTAAACTTCTAACATGACACTAAATTAATTTTGCTTGTGGCAGCACAGAGATCCATAATGGTGTTCTGTATTTCCATCTTCTGGACTCACTTTCCTCTACAACACTTTAAAGTTTGTGCTCTTGCTTCCTCCTCCCTAGGGAAAAAGACTGCCGAACTACAAATTCCCAGTTGTGGGCATTGGTCCATCCCACAACAGAGAGGAGGCTGCTGGTTTCTGCCGTGGCACTGAATTGCTTCGTGAATCCTTGTTGGTGCCGTGGAGCTTGGATGGTGAGCGCTTAAGGAGCAACGCAGAACGTCACTTTTAAGCTGTATCGCAGCCCAAGGCGTGATCTGACAGCTGCTTGTCCCTGCACGCGTGGGTTCTGCACGGACGCTGAGGTTTCAGGGGACTGGAGCCTGCAGGACGGTGAGTGTGTGTTCTCTGCTCCCCTCTCCAAGCAGCATTTCCTTGTTCTAGCGGTGCCACAGCACCGGTGGCACGGGAGCAGGGTTATCGTGTTAGCAGCAGCTCTCACCAGATTACATTGTATGAGGGGTTTAGGTTGTTATTTCTATTTTTTCTACTGTCAGTTTTGCCCATTATTTTATCTCCTGATTTTTTTCCAGATAGGATCTAAATAACACTTTGCTGATAAAACAAAATGGGTTTTCATACATGTTGGAGGAAAAATTCCATCCTTCTACAAGGTGATAGTGATCTGAATATTTAGGATCATATGGCAGAATTTTGCATGTTGATGTCTTTCTCTTGGTGTGATCTGGGTTGTGCAGCTTCCTACTTACTTCAGGTCAAAGAGCAAGGTCTACTGATTTTTTTGGTTGCCTGTCTTCTTTCTTTATGGAGACTAACTTTGACATCTCTTTCTGCGAAGGGCAAACCTCTTTTTTTGAACCCTGCTGTAGCTCAGTACTGCTTGGCCAGGACTTCAGAGTGCACTGAGGAAATTCTGCCGTTTTGAGGAGGCGGCTGCCTTTGCCAAGTTCATGGAGGCCACGGCAGAGCTGGAAGACCGTGCAGATGAGGATTACTGGGAATACGGTTGCTATGCTAAAGTCACTGATTCATAAAGGACTTTATATTTAAAGCTGTGTACGCTGGCTTAACCACAAAACTCATCTGTGGTTTTTTTGGTCTTGTTTTCCCCAACTAATCCACTCCTAAGGAAAATGCAGCATCAGGTGTCTGTTGTGTCTTTGTAGTTTGACCCAACTACTGAAAGAAGTGCTGAGTCCAGGGGATCACTCCTGATGTCCTGAGCTCACTTAACCCAAATACTCTCTGGATTTCAACCATTCAGGCCTTCTCATGCTATTTTTCTACTTTGCTCTTGCTCCCTTGCTCCATCCATCTATATCTTCTGCCTCATCAGGGAGAAGCCATGGGTCACAATCAAAGGCCACTTTACCTACCTACTGAAACTCTCTGGTGGGCTCTCTTTTTGCCTTCAGCTTCTACAGAGGCTTCAGTTCAGGGGCTCTGAGACTTGACCCACATCTTCTTGCTGGAGTTGCCACGCTCTGGGGTGAGCTTTCCAAGCCGTTAATATCAAAGCAGCATCACTTCTCTTACAGCTCTGTCTGAAGAGAAAAGAGGCCTTGGAGCTGCTTTGGATGCCTGTACTTGCTGGAAAGCGAGGCTTCTCTGCTCTTTCAGTAGTCACTGCACATATGTGAGGCTGATGTTGACTTCAGTAGGGAATATCAATATTGCTGGACTTTACTGGAGATAATCCAGTTCTTTAGGTTGCTGGCCAAGCCAGCTATTTCTTGTGCTTGTTACAATACAGTGAAGCTACCAAGTATGTGACACAATAGATGAGATTTCCATTATTTAGCTCCTGTCCTGTGTGCTGTGAAAAAAAGCAAAGGGGAGGAGAGCTGTGGTTGGGGGGGGCAACGTTATGGTAGTCATTGCCTTTCTCTTGGGAAGCAAGGAGCTGTGTGAGGCTCCCACTGAACAGAGGAACTGGTGGGGATGGATGCATCTAGAGCATCTCCTGGTCATTGGAGTGAAGTTTGAGTGCACCTTGCCTTCATATAGTGTGGGGTCGGGAGTGTATTGCATCTCTGTGCATTTATACTGAACAGAATTTATAAGTTTTAGCCTGTCTAATGACTTCCCCAGAAGTTTGTAGCATAGACTTGCCTCTGGCTTCTTTTCTGTAAATAAATAATTCTGATGGATCACGGTAGCGCTCCCTGCAATGGGGTTGCGGTACGGAGCACCCCTGTGTGGAGAGGGGCTCCCACAGAGCAGAGGCTGGCTGTGCCTGCGAGCCCTCGCCGTGGAAGGGGCTGCTGCTTTCAGGGCTTTTTGCATGGGCAGCAACGTTTTTCCTCCCCTTTGTGCTTCTTGTAAGACATGGCATGGGGCTGCATCTGTTGGTTTTGAAGCCTTCCAGCTCTTTTCATCATGAAATTTTTGGAACAGTTTTAAAGACAGTCTTGGAGTAAGCTGATGCATCTTTAAAGATGTTTGCAATATGTTGAAACAAGGAATGTAAAATCTCCCTTGTGCTTGTTAATGCTGCTCACTAACAATCATGACCTGTGAGTCTTTCCAGCCCATAGGTTCCTTTGCTGGGTTTTTGAAGTGCCAGAGCGGTGGGAGCGAGCTGCCAGATCCCGTGTGTAGCCCCCCTGGACCTTTTGCGTCTGGTGTTTTTGTTTGGTTTTATCTTCACTGCTTCCGTTGTGCCTAAGCTCATCCATAAACATACCGTCCTGGCTCTTGATCAGGTGTATGAATTCTATTTTTATAGGTCATTTGAGTCTTACTTGGATGTTGAAGACCACTTCATAACCCTTAACAGAGTTTGAATAAAGATGTGTACTTAAAGACCATGTATTTCTTCTTTCTGCTGGTTTAGGCTTTATTTTTGTTTGTACATGCAGGCCGCTGTTTCTCTGACCTCTTCCATGTTCTATTCAATATTGTGTTGCAATCTGAAATGTCATATATTAGGGCCATATGTTATGGTTTAAACACAACATAGGTGATATTTTACAGATTAAGTGGAGAAGAGACTGGCCACATGAGGCCTTGCTGGCTTAGGGGCCCAGCCCACCCCATTGATTTGAGGAAGATGGATTATCAAGACTTTTAAAATTGAACTTTCAGTGGAAATTCTCTGATGTATATGTCTGTCTTCCTCTTCTCTCATCCCTCCCAGTTTGGGTCTGAATCTCCTGTGCCTTTTGTCCCTCTGGGGTTAGACCTCCATCCTCTGTGAGCTTTTTTGGGGGTGTTCCTGCCCCGAATCCCAGCACCCAAACCTCCATCCTCCTGGCAAACCAACCCCAAAGTCCTCCGTGGTGACTTCCAGTGGGGATGTGGCACAGTGGCACAGCCAGGTGAGCCCTGCCATGGCCTCGGTGCTCTCTGCCCACCTTTGTCCTGCAGCCAGCCGGAGGTTTCCTCATCTGTAGCTCCCGCGTGAGTTGAAGGGAAGCACGCTCCTCTTGCAGCAGTCCTGGTTTCTTATCATGCATGTACAGAGGAAGCTTACTGGGTCTGGATTATATTTCTCCTAGATTTGAGCTCCTTGGACATTAGATTCCAAACTTCTCTCAGGCAGGAGTAAAACTTACACAAACTCTATTCTGAGCATGGCTCCCATCACTTGAATAAGAAGAGATGGGTATGTGGTTATTAGTGGTTTCAATGGGAATCACTCCTGCCTAATCTACTGCTTTAAATTCTGATTTGAAAAGCCCAGAAGCTGCGAGAAGAGAAAATAAACTGATGCTTCAGTTCTCACAATTTTACTGGCAGAATGTCAGCGTTGTATTTTACGCGGTGTACATGCTGCTAAGGCGCTAAGATAAGCAAAACCTCTGTGATTTCCCTGCCTAGCAGCTCTCTGATGCTCTTGATTTTGTAAACCTCTTTATTCTCTAATATGTGATTGGAAAAGGCCACCTCACTGAATAGAAAAGCCACAGTAGGAAACAACAATTGTGTACTTACTGTCCAGCTTTGTGTCTAAAGCTCTTTCGTGCTTGGATTTAAAAAAAGCTGCTTTTATTGTTTTGGTGAGTTTTTATCTCTTCAGCCGGTCTGGAGACAGTGTATTAGTCAGATGTGTGGGCAGTGAAGTACCCATGATGTCAAACTCCGTGTTGTTAATTAAAAATACATGCTTTTGACATAGTAAGCATCCATTAAAAGCACCGTCCTTTGTCTGGAGAGGCACTGTGCGTTGCACTTTAGATACTGGATGAGCTGACGAGACGTGAGGGCTAGCTTACAGAGAGGCAGACCGGGCAGATCAAATGTAAAGACTGGCACTGTTGCTTTGGATTGTGTGCTCGCTTTTGCTTGTCTCCCAAGGAACAGACCTCGAAGGCTTAGCTGGCTCGGTGAGAACTAGCAGGTGAAGTACTGTCGCTTTTTCACCGACTGCTAAAATTGTTTTTCTGATTTGATCAGCATAGTGCAGCTATAGTTAGTGTATCCTCATAGCTGGTGGCTTTTCAGGCAGATGAGGAATTGTATTTTTTCAATTTCACGCTGCAAAAACAAGCAATACTTATTTTTCCACGGGCTGTATTTTGAGATGTATTTAAATGGGGATTTGCAAGCTGTAGTACTTTCTTAGAACTGGAAGTTAGACTTCATTTATTTAAGAAAGGAAAGAAAAAAAAAAAAAAAGGAAAAAGAGACTGAATTGTAATTACCCCGGAAAAGGGTTGTCCTGTTCCCCATCAATCAGATCCAAGCACAAATGGAAGGGGCTTCCTCCTCCCAAGCAGTTACAGCATGGGAGATGGTAAAACTGAAAGCAGGAGTGCTGCTAACAGGCTGCTGCTGTGCGCGCTGCTGGCTTCCCCCGGGGTTGTCGTGGGCATCCATAGACATCTTCAATTTTGAAACAGCATAGAAAATATATACACTTTTATATTAATATGGGTAAATATGAGTCCATTGTGACGCTTCCTTTAAAATTGTTTTTAATGGGAAGTTGCTGAGTCCTGAGTCTCTCTTCCAGCCGCTGAGGCAGCACAGAGCCCCGCGTTGGTATGCGGGAGGGAGCAGCAGGTCTGCCTTCGTGACGGTCTATTTAAAACCCGCCAGAGAAGGAGCCTCCTGAAACAAGGTTATGCTCTTCATCTGCCGTTCAGCTAGAGAGAAATTTTATCTGCCGCCTCCGAAAAGGAAGCAAAGCCCTCCACTTATTTTGAGTTTGCTCATAATGATTTATGAATTTTTGAAAGTTATGAAAATTTGTTGTTTAATTTTGATACTGGTTTTAAATTGGTGTGTTGATAAAATACGAAGCCTTAATATGTGTAACTGGTTTATTTCAAAATGGACTATGATTATTCACTAAAACTGCAATGTTGTGTAGGTATGGCCATTGTGTTTTGTAGTTCATACTTAGTGTACCTGTAGGGAATTTTGGGAAGAAATGCTTTTTTCAATTGTAAAAGGGATACAGTTGCATGTGGGAGCTTTGCAAATTTAATTGCACCTGCCATTAGATTTATTAGAATTAGATGAAAAATATTTCTGTAGTTGTAAAGAAAGCTAATACCAGCACTGTTGAGGGTTAGTAATGTTGGTAGAGGTAGGTTGGATGTGGTGGCATGCTGGATGTGAGGATGCCTGATGTCTTGTGTCCTAGTCCCAGATTTTAGAGAGAGTTCTCAAAAATAGCATTAAAGTAGGGCAGCTCGTTGCCATCTCTTTCCCTGCGCTGTCCTGCTCTTCCCAGCTTTGCTTTCCTCTCGTACGGGCGGGCGCTGCTGTAGATGTGATGCCATTGTGATGTGAGAAGTGGCCTCATGCCCGAGCAGGCTTTGTGAGAGATTTTTGGGTGGTTTGTTCCTGCTGATCAGGGGATGGCCACAGCCATCCTTGCTTTGGGGAGCAAAGGCAGCCCTGGGCCCCACTGAGAGATGCTCCAGCAGCTCAGGAGGCCGAGAGCAGGTATGGCAAAGTCCTGCTGTCTTCTCACTACCTGGAACCAAATCAGGAAATCTTGTTTCTGTGGAGCTTTCTGAAACTCTCAGTAATATCCACTGCATTCACTGACACCTCTTGCCTGGGAATCCCTAGAGCAACAGTCCTTGTTAAAATGTCCTGCGCAGGGAAAGTTTTCTTGCTGGTGGTAGAGGATCATGAGGCTCTCATGTAGCATTTCAGATTTCTCTGCATTTTTAAAGGTGCAGGCTCCTTGTGGCTCTGAGTCATTTACTTAGGTATCTCTCCGGGAAGATTTGCATGGGAGCACTTGGATCTCAAGTGTTTTCGCCTGGTTTTCATGTCTCGAAGCTCACCACGAAGGCTGAAGCTCAAGATGCTGATTCCTTCCCTGTGCTGCAGTGAAATATTTCCTGTAGCATTATCAGAAAGGCTGCACAGGGACATCCTGCATGGTTGCCTGTTCTATGCTTCACCCTGTGTTATGCCTGATCAAGCATCACCTGCGGGCAGCGTGAACCGAAGTGGTCTCCGAAATCTGTGTGGAAGGGCCAGGTGTGAAAGCCTGGTCGTACAAATACCACAACTCTTGCAGGAAGCAAGTACTGGCTGCCAGAATGATGTGACACTTTTATTACACAGAATTTAAGAAAGGAAGTGGGAGCAATATTAAACCTATCAATGTGCTGGAAGACTAAGAGCCCAAGGAAAAAAAGATGACATTTGGCTGTGGTGTTGGACAACAGTGAGTGTGAGCACTGCCTGATAAGGCGTACAGCTCTGAAGTGCAATTCCTATCTGAAAAATTGCCTCCTGATAGCGATGGAGTGAAGTTCGAGGTGGTGTACGTCAGTGGTTTTCAGCATAAATGTTTTTCTAACTGCCATCCCTGGAAATGCAGCCTGAACTCTGAGAACAAGCTCCAGCTCAAGCCATTGATAAAACCTGTGACACCTCTTAATTTCAGTAGCGGTGGCTTAGTGGTGACCTCTGGGGTAGAGCCGACCTCCTTTCAGTCTTAGCTCTGTGAAAACCACAGAGTTTCTGGAAATAAAACTCAGTAAAAACTTATTTTTGTCACTGATGTCAGCAGATAGTGCTTTGAATGTGCGCAGGGAGCAGACCTGCTGAGTCAGGTAGAATCATAGAATCATAGAATCATAGAATGGTTAGAGTTGAGAAGATGTAAGTATTCTGTGAAGATCCAAACTTCAGTGTGTGATTTAACCAGAAGAAAATATGTTGTAAAAAGAAAATAGGTATGAAATGTAATGGGGCTCCCAGCATGACTAGAGGCAAAGAACCAAGAGCCAGAATGATCTTGGAAGCTTGTTTCTGCATGCAGGGGAGACCTGCTACCATCCAAACTGCTGCATTCACTGAGAAAAGCCCCATTTGTGTGTGATGTGAGGAGGTGTGTGCTACTGAAAGTGTTCATTACCCATTTTTCTGTAGTTGAATTTAGAGTGTAATGAGTGAGACACCGATAAGGAAATATGAAATGTTGGAAGCTGCAGCCGTGAGCCACTTCAGACACTTGTACAGACCTGGTAAAATGAAGCTGTAGAGCGTTTGGGTGAGCGGACTGGCGGGGTCATATGAACTGAAATGGGCTGGTTACGGGTTCAGTATCAAAAGAAAGTTTCAGAACAGATTCAGATAAAAGGCAACAAAGAGGAGTGGCACCAAAGGGCGCCCCAGATCTGGTATGTTAATAGTACTGCAGTAACACTTAAGCTCTCTGGAAGGAGCCCAGAGCAGCTGATGGGGCCTGGCTGGTGTTTGATATGGCAGATCAGTGCTGTGATTCGTACCTGGGAATTTCCGTCAGCCCAGGGCTGTGTGTTGCAGAGCACTTGGCAGTCCTGGTTTGGGGCACTCCTGGCCCTTCCCTGCTTGTTCCTGTGCTCCCCTGGCCTTGAACTGCTCGTGCAGCTGTGCTGTGGGGCAGCAGATGGATTCAGCTTAACAAAAACCAAATACATCTGTCTGCCAAAGAAACCAAACCCCCAAAATGCCAGGAGGTGGCCAGCCTCATGGGGTCCACTGAGAGGATGAGCTGGTGGGCTGGGAGGAGGTGGTGGCAGGAGAAGCCGTGGAGGTCTGCTGCACTGAAAAGAAAAACGGGGAGCTCGAGGTGCAGGGAGGAAACTGCAGCATCCTGAGGAGCCAGGATGCGGAATGAAGAAGGAAAGTAGGTGCCAGGGCTTGCAGCATCAGCGTGGCTGTGCTGTGAGGCAGGGTTGCTTAGCAATGAGACAAGGCCTGTATAGAGCAGCAGAATAAATAACATTCTCATAGCGACAATCTTAAAAAATTCCTTTTTTTTTTGTATGCTTTTCCTCCATCTGAAGTTAGCATGTTGCTCTTGACATTTGAGGGCCATCCTGAAGGGCTCTGGCACTGCTGGATGTGGCAGAGCTCGGCCAGCACAGCCCTCTGGGGGGGTGCCTGTGAGGGACCCTGCCTGCAGCACCTTCCAGGCACCCCAACGCTCGTCCCCCCGAAGCCCAGGAGCTCACACCCCTCACAGGGCTGCTTTCTGGGGAGAGCTGCTCTTAAACTGACCTGCTCTTGAGATGCTAGTGTGCACCCGCACTCCCTGCGTGTGCCAGTTTCTGTCTCTTTCATGGTTTTGATGCTTTTGCGTCATGGGTGGCTGCAGCTCCTTTTCTGCCGCCTTTTTTTTTTTTTTTTTTTTTCCACTGGATACACCTTGAGCATCAGCGGTATCTGCTTGAAGTGTCCCTTAAATACTTGTGTGATGAAGAGCCATTGCCCGGATGCTTGTACGCCGTGGTATTTCGGTGGAGCTCTGGAGCATCTGAAATTGGGGCAATTTAGAAATACCAGCGTCCGTTCTGGCTCAACAGCCCATGTATCCAGTGTACCACGGCAGAAGCACGCTGAGTTGTGTTTAGGTAAATTGCTGTTTGATAAGCCACTCCGATTATATTCGGATGTTGTAAGTGTGGATCTGCAAGCATTTGTTTTCTTGCATTGTAGCACAGATCATAATGGTCTCCCAGCATCCCCTGAGCTGTAGAAAACCTAATTAAAGGAAAAATACTTTGCCATGCATGTACACGGTTCACAGCAGAGCTGCTCAATGTTTTTGGCATTTTGTTTTTTCTTTCCTTGCTTGGCAGAGACTCTTCGTTCCCCACATCCCAGGGCAGGGTGGTCTACAAGGCAGAGAGCCCCTGAGCGAAGAGCTGCTGCTCTTCCCGTACCTCATCCCGATTAACTGCCTTGGGAGGGTTTCTTTATGTGTGCTGTAGTGTCATGTTTAGAAAGCTATAATTAAAAAAAAAGAATCTCAACTGATAATGTGCTTAAATCAAAGCGTATTATCCACAGTGCCGCCTTCTTCCGGTGATGATCAGGGAGATAGGGTGTTATCTGCGGCTGCCCCGGGCCTGGATGGGGAACTCCCCAATGTGATGATTTGTCGCTTGGCGTCAGCCGCTAACAGCTTTCACCCCAGTGCTGGCTCATAGGAAAACCAGCTAATGGCAAGATAGCTGGGGGCGGGAGAATTTTGCTGGTAGCTGCATTGTAAGTCTGCATAGGTCTGGAAAAGGAGAAATAATAATAATCACATAAACCCTCCAAACCTAGAGTTTATGAAAAAGTAAAAAGGAAAGGCCAGAGACGGTGGAGCAGGGGCTGAGAACAAGCCAGGGGAACAGTTTTTGGCTGAATGTGTGCTGAGCCTGTAGGTAATGACGTGTTCGAGGGAGAAAAGCTGTGAATTGAAAACACTCAAAGCTGCCTCTGCCCGGTGACCCTCCTGTGTGGCTTGCGGTGAGGAGCAAAGGTGAGACAAGCAGGATTTGGTGTATGAACCTGGCCCGAGCACGTTGCTCAGAGGTAGTAAGTGTCTCTGCGGAGTACAGTGAGTACACACCAGGCACACTCGCTGTGTGCTGAGCGTAGGCTGTGCTGCATACGCAGAATGTCTTCCTCTCGCGTCTCCAGTAGAAGGACCAAGTCATCTGCAGGGACGGACACACCCGCACAAAGCCTGCGGCTTCCGTTTCCCCTAAAACGGCTAGCTGCTCTTGGGAAGAGGTCTGGCAGAGGTGGTGTTCAGGAAATGTTACCTATGTTGGTGGGAAGAGATGGGTCAGGACAACTGAAGGCTTTCCACTCGTGGAAGGCTTTCCACTCGTGATGAGGAAGGCTTTCCACTCGTGATGAGGAAGGCTTAGCTGATGGCTGCCTCCTTTGATGGCGTAGCAGTGTCATTCCTTTCACTGCAATAACGTGCCTCTTCCATACTGTGGTCAGCGCTTTCCTAACCCAAATCCACCTGTTTGTGTTGGGCTAGCTGGAGCATGGCATGTGCTGGCCATTGCTGGGACAGAAGTAATGAAGAGGTGCAGAGGTGTGACTGCACTGATGAAGAAAAGGCTGGGCCCTGCAGCTCTGCCTGCTGCGAACTGCCAGCACCCTTCATGGTGTGGGAGTAACCCAGCCTTGCAATAGGTTCTGTTGGGATTTTGTCTGATACCAGTTAACAGCAACAAAACCCTTTGCTAGCCATGAAAACGCCCGGGAAGCAGAACCAGTGCCAGCTTTGGAGGTTTCTGCACTCCCCTTCCCTGTCTCCCCTTGTGAGATTGCTGTTGTCCGGAACCGGCAGCAAACCCGGCAGCGTGTGTCCCTCCTGAGGCGAGGCAGGGGCTGGATTCCTGAGCAGTGTTGAATAGGTGGAGCAGTTGCTTTTGTAGTCTATGTTTAATAGAATTATTTTTATTGTAAATGTAACTCCTTAAAACATGGGAACTTAATAAGGCAGTAAAGACAAAGAAAATATATATATATATTTACAGATATGGTGTTTTTAAGATGTTTTTAACTGTTTATTAGTACCTGTTGATCAGAATCTCTCTTTGAAATCTAAATAATTAAAAATTCAGAGTGGTGAAATTTCAATGTAATATTTTACTTAGCCTGTGTGAGGGCTTTTTGGTCTCTTGTGATGGTGGTCAGGAGTGTCTCTGAAGTCTGGGCCTTGCAGAATGGAGAAGCAGTGCCATTTGAGGGTAGCTTGGATTTGTTTGACACAATGAGTCCCCACCAAACTAAATCCTTGCTGGGAGAGCAAAGCTGGGAGAGCACCTTCTGCACCTTCAGAAGAGGCATATCAGCTCTCGTGGTGTTTGCGGTTCTGCTGCGTTATTTTGTATGTATATTCTGCCTAGTGGAGGTTTCCCAGGGTCGGGCAATTTTCTGTTCTTGAGTTCTGTAAACAACTTGCTGTGCAATTTGCCTTTTTTTTCCTTTTTTTTTTTAAAAAAAAAAAAATATTATTGTGTCTGAGTATTTCTTTGTAGCTGTTTTCTGATCACTAACATTCACTTGCTGTGTGCAGAGATTAATTTTCTGTTTTCTTTAACTGATGTACCACAAATGAACTTTGTTCTTTATTGCCAAAATCCTGTGCAACTGTTTTAGGTGAAGTAATGGAAAGAATACGTTCATGTGGATGCAGAGCACCAACAAGTGTAACGTTTTGGCCTGTCTAGCACATCTGTATCGCTTGGCAGTCAGGGAGGAGGTGGAAGGATGGACCCCTAATTAAAAAGTTAAATGGCTTTTGTGGGCATCATTGTGTAGACTGATCGGTATTCAGGGGGAATCAGTTGCTGATTTGTTTTATTAGCCGGATGAGGTGTTAAATCTTGATTTTTTTTTTTTTCCTTTTTTTTTGCATTAAAATGTCCATGAAATTTTCCCTTGATTCAGAGTAGTTTAAAAAAAACCCAACTCTTAAATTTGAACTTGTAGTTTAAACTGCAAGAGCTGGATTTCATAGCTAATTAGGATTATTATTGATAGATGAACAGCGTAGAAGCATAACCATGGATTGAGTAAGAGGAGTAGTATATCTGTTGTGTCGGTGAGGCTGATACCGCAATGTGCTTAATAGCTACGGCTCAGGCGAGCTGATTTAATAGCTGATCATTAAAGTCCACGGTGCCACAGAGCAGCTCCACGAGACTGCAGTGTTTTCTCATGCTGTGACCTGGTTCAGCCACAAAACGTTGAGAAGAGTTTAAGTCATGGCCAATGCTTGTCTTTAACCTGTGGCTTGTGGTGAGGTGCCTACAGAGAGAGCTTGAGATGCCACCTTGGAAAGCCTGGTGGTACCAACCTGGCTTGATGGCTGCTGATGTGAGAGCTCTGGATTATGCCTTGGGACATCTCTTGATCTCTGGAGATCTGTATCTAGACCAGTAGAACCAGCATGGTGCAGGTTGAAGAGTTAATCTCATTTTAGGATGCTCTGCCGCATGCTTCCTGCCAGGCAGCAGTTTGGGAGAGTCCGCACCCTGCCACCCCATCCCCTGGGGCTGGGGACACGGCAACACTCTCCCCAGCATCAGCCAGGCGTTTCGGACTCACTTTGGGTCTCCGTGCGAGTAAAACACGTGCAATGGATAATTACAGGGAAACAAAGAGCTGGAGTGAGGTCGACTGTGGGAAGAGCTCTGCTACGCAAAGGGTTTTAAAATGAGCTAAATTTAAGAATGAAGTGTGAAGCTAAACTTCTGCTCATGTGGTGCTTTGAAGATACGTTAAGCCCCAAGTAGTACTATGTCTCTGGAAAATGGATTTGGATATTTCCCTTCTGTAAGAAGGATACTCTGCAGTTCAGTTTTCTTCTCTGTAGTATCTCTCTTCCCTAATTCCTTTCCTTACAGGAGGGCACTATTTTTAAATGAGGCTTTTATTTTCCTAATTAACCATGTAATGATTGCTTTTCTGTTTCTCAATTTTGGTGATACATTTGAAGGCATCTCATTCAAGTTTTGTTTCTGCCCTGGCTTTCCTACAGCTTCCAGAATAGCAGCCAGTGTTTCACAGCCGGTATAAAGCTCCACTGCTGAGGACTTGTCCTTGAAAATGAGTCAGTTACAATTCACCTGGGCAGCGTCTGTGTGGAAGGCTGTCAGCATGTCTCATGGCTTCAGAGCAGCTCCCGGTTTGGTTGATCAGCGGGAATATTATCCCTGGAATAAAATGAGTTTTCTTAAATTCTCCTCCTCTCTTCCTTCTGGTCTAGAAGCCACTGAGAGACCTTTCTGCGTTAGCTGTGGGTTTGCTGTAGAGAAGCAGCTTATCTCTTAGCTTTTTTTTGTTTACTTGGGAGTTATCCCAACCATTCGATGATCCAGGCAAAATCATCTCAACACTAGTATCGTTCACCCACAAGACCATCCTAATTAGCCCATTCTTATACTAGACACTGCTTACAACAAGTAGCCCTCAACTGACTGATTTTTTTAAAGATTTTGTTGTTGTTGTTCAGGAAAAGGACCTCAGCCCGTGGGTTTAGTGCTGCTGTGCATTTTTCACTCATTTCCAGCTGCGCACGGTGTTGTGTGTGGATAATTCAGAGCAGGCAGTGCCCAGAGCTGCTGTGGCGAAGCTGCTCAGCAGAGCAACGAGAGTCAGAATGGAAGAAGGAGATCCCCAAAGAAGAGAAGACATAGCCTTCATATCCTGAAAGCCCCAGAGTGTTGTGTGGGTACATCGACTTTGGGTGGTTAAAAGGAAGATAAAAACATCAGAGCAGAAGGATGCTGGAGAAGCAGAGGTTAGGAACAGCGCGAGAAAGTTCACTACAAGGCAGTGCGCCGTGTGCCGTTGATGGAGAGGTCTTGGATGGGTGTTGGGAGGGTGCTGTGAGGAAAAAGGAGGTTTTGCATATTAAGGAGTTTGCTGCAGGAAGAACAGGTCTTCCTTTGGGAAAACAGAAGATGGCTATTAATAGATCTCTTTTTGTACCAGGGTTTGGTATTAACTTCTAACAACTGCAGAGTGCTTCGCAAACATTGTTTTGAACAATTTCCCTGCATCCTTGACCTATCCTTTCTGCTGCCTTATCGTGCTGCTATTTGTGAATAACATCTATGACAAAACCTGTTAAAATAAGAATGAAGTTTATGAATAAACTTCATAACTTTGCTCTGAGCAATATTTTTCTCCTGAGCTGAAATGAACACTTGTCTGAGCATCCCTGGTTTCGTGTTTGTACTAACGCCGCTATCTGCAGAGTTATTTAAGGCAGTGCTCTGGAGCTTAGCCCGCAGCCGTGGGTCGGGCGCTGGCGAGCTGGGCGGCCACTGCTGGCTTTGGGAAGGCTGCCAGGAGAGATGCACCTTGCTGAGAAATGTCTTGGGAATCAATCAAACCATAAGAGAGTCTCTTCTTTAACAAAAAGAAGTATAAAGGCATGAAATGGGTTGGCTTTCCCTCCCTGCTTTTACTGGTGGTCTGCCTGTTGTAGCTGCTGAACCCCAGTAAGCAGTTCGTCGGCAGGGAGCCTGCCTTTCTCCGAGGACCCGGCAGCCGTTGGGATGTCCTGATGCAGGCAGGCTCGTGTCTGTCTGGTGATGTTTTGTTTCATGTCTCCTTTCATGCCCCAGGGAGCATGGCACTCTCCGCTCCTCCATCAGCCTGGCCACCGGCATCGCCCTGAGAAAAAGCCACCTGGTTAATTTAAGACTAGTGAGGCAGCAATCGTTAAGGGGTGCTTACCCCACCTGCACTTGCAAGGTAACCAGCTGTCTTCACGAATCAGCTGTGCCCCATGTGTGTGTTTGAGAAGTGACTGGAAGCGTCTGGTGCCTTCCCAGGAAAAGGTGTGTTTGGTGAAAGAGAACCCAGAAGCTTGGGATGCAGGAACTGCTGCAGGTCAGGCGCAGCATCTCCCGGAGGGCACAGAATGCAACCTGCTTCTTTGGACATTTTATCTATCTGTGTGTGTGTATATATATTTTTTTAACTTTGAAAAATATCTCATTAAGTATAGTAGCTGCTGCTTCTGTGGAAATTCAGAGCGAGCTGGGCTGACGCTGTGCGGGATAACCTGCGGCTGTTTGGGGAAGTTTTCCTTGCCCCAGTAGCGCATTGGGTGGAGTTGGCGCAATGACGCCATACGTGCTTTAGTGCAATGTGTGTGTACCTTAGAGACACAGAAAACACACTAAAAATTAGGTATTAGAGGAAGTCTTGGTTGTGTTATGTTAGTTAATAAAATCACTAGCCTAACTGATAAGATTCTGATAAAAAGAGCAGAATTGGGATAGGATTTTAAGGTCAGCTGGGAAGCATGGCGGTGAGGCTCCTCGCTGGCGGTACCGGGCGCAATACACTGTGGGCAGCTTTTGTCCACCTTGGCTTACTGGGGGGCGGGCACTTGGCATTTTATTTGAGAAGAAACTGGATTTTGGCTCTCTTAGGCAGGAAGGGATGTACATCTCGAAGTCAGTGAAAGCTTCTGTATTTTAAATTTCAAATATCAAACACAACAAACAGCTTGCAGACGCTGCGGTGCTGCTGTTCAGAGGTGATGAAATCCAGCCTCTGCGCAAGGAGCGGTGAGGATGCTGGGTGGAGCAAACCAGTGCACAACGTCATTTGTGGGATGGCATCCCTCCTCGCGTCTTGGGCAAATGCCCACGGACAGCCCAGGCATTTGGGAGCCGCTCTGTGTGCTGTGACAACGTGGAAACCAAAAAAGGTGACACTTGGTGAACAAGGCGTTCTCCCGGACCCAGTCCTCGGCACGCTTTGTCACCGCTGCTTGGCAGTGCATCCAGCAGGAGCTGGGAGTACCAAAAATAGCGTGAAGTCAGAAAGACGTGATTTAAAATTACAGAGCAGCTAGGCAACAAAAAGTACCCAGTCCATACGAGGCTTCGGCTGTTTGTTTGATGCTTCAGCCAAAACCGGCTTCGTTAGTCAAAATGAAATACTGTAGGCGGTTAATCCTGAACCCACCAGGGATCCTGAGCAAAATGGCAGCATGAGGCAGCCACAGCAGTGTGGGAGCATCTGTTGCCATGCCAACCCCTTAATTTAAAGCTATTGCAGAGGAGATGCTATCACATCATAAATATAGGTTTACCTTGTAGTGACGATGCTGTTCTAGACGTTGAGTGTGCTCCTGTGTAGGAATGCTTGGGACCTGAAGCACGCAGAATAAATCCAAGTGCTGTGATTAGCTGTGTTTATCTTTCATGAAATAAGAATAAGGCTTCCTCAGACTTACTGCTTTGCATGCAAAATGGTATACAAAAAAAAAAGCACACACCTTTGCACATTGCTTACCTGGTGCACGGCAGCCCCCCAGCAGCGTGCTCCGTGCCACCCATTTCTGCTGCCTGCCACTCTGGCGCTCAGCTCCTTGGTAGCATCAATTGGGTTTTTTTTGTTTGGAAGGTTTCCCTGTAAGTCAAGCTGGCAGCCTGTGTGTGATGTATATTTGAGAGTCAGAGCCGCAAACAGACGAGCTGCTGGTGTGATGAGAGGCAGAGCAGGGGAAAAGGCTCAGAGCTCTTGCTGGCAGGGCTTTGGGTGGCTCCACCAGTTCTGAGAAACTGGTGTCTATTATTCTGGCTTCAGACTTGTTGTTTCTCATCCTGACTTGGCATTTTGGATGTGAAAAGGCATAGAGACACATTTTAGACATAAAAAAAAAAAAATGAAATCCTCTGTCTTGAGAGGAATGGCAGTGACTGGAAGGGCTGTGAAGGGCAGGTGGCAATTAAAGGTTGAAGCTCTGATGTGTGGTAGGTCCTGCTGAGGAGCCGTGCAGGTGGGAGCCAGTGGCTAGCGCACAGCTTCTGGGACGGCAGCTGTAAGCTTGCTAGATGGATTAATTGAGGTTGGGTTTTCCTTCCTCATCCCTGGTAGCACTCTAGCCTGGTCACTGTGTCCCCCAGGGTCGTGGAGTGGTCAGCTGGGTGGCTCCTCCTCTGAACCGGAGCTGCCCTGAATTGCTCTGCCTTGCCTTTTCTGGTCAGGTGGTCCGTAACTGTTTGTGAGGAGACAGCCATTGCACCAGCAGCTCCATCCCTGAACCCCCGCCTCCAGTGAAGTCATTTTTCAGCCTGTTCTAGGAAGTACACAGGGGTATGGAGTTACACCGTGTCCTTGCCACTACAGTTCAATTTAGCTAATTCACAGAATTTCCAGTTTTGCATCAGTAGTCTCAAATAATAATGATTTTTTTCCTATTGTATGTCCAAAGATTTAGAATGCTATGTGAGTACTTGTTGCAATCAGTCTTTCCTTTTCTGCTTATGTGCTTTTTCATTCTTGCAGGGAAACGAGCAGCCGAGCAGCTCGCACCTCTTGGGCAGAAAGCTTTCCATCGCAGGGAGCTGCAGCCACCAGGAATAGAGGTGCTGCTGTTCTTATGAGGTATAATGCGAGAATCTCTTTGTACAAGCTGTCTTAAAATTAGCGAGAAGAGTTCAACCATAGCAATTTTTTATTTTTTTTTTTTCCTGAGGAGGGCAAAGCAGAGATGCACAGAAACGTCATGCCCCGAGGGCAGACTGGTGCTCCTGATTTCCGGAGCATGGGCAGTGGGTGGAGGGCTGCTGAGCCCAGTTGTAACTGGTACGAGTCATACCTGGAACTGACATAGGAAACTGTGGTATGTGTGTGTGCCTTTGGGAAAGTGCATATACAGCAGGTGCTCTGGAGTGAGCAATACGCTTGCTGCGTCTGAAACAGTCTGAAGGATGGATAAATCCTGCTGTGAAGCACTGTTTTCACCTCCATCCCAAACACGAAGGAAACATTTTTCAGCTTCTGTGTGCTTGTGGTAGGACAAGTGCTCCAGCAATGAGTTGTCCAAAGTGAGAAATAAATGGAGCCTTCACCCTAAAACTGAGGCTGTATCGCACGTGCCGGCGTCTCGCCCGCGTTTCTTCCCCAGCAGCGGTGCCACGGCCGCTGAGGGCAAATCCTGCCGCACTCGCCCCCGCGCTGTGGTGCCAGTGGGTCACTGCTGGAGTTTAGGATGTATGTGCTTTGCACAGGGCACGTGAAGAGCGTTGAAAACACGAATTGCAGGGCTATGAATAACTTCCTGAAGGTGATTCTCACG